>VYZM01021332.1:134314-164087 GCA_013398915.1 Dromas ardeola | reverse complement strand
TAGGCTTTTTTTTTGTTTGTTTGATTAATTTGTATATATATTAACTTAGAAAACTGTAAGAGCATGCTTATGCAAATTGATGAGAGAACTTAATAAAATCCTTCAGAATCACCACACTTAATCACTAAAATGGCACAAATAAATACTGACAATTTTTATTACTTTTAAACATTGAAAAATTACGTATCAATGTAAAGATTTATAACAGGTTGAAATATATTCAGTCAGGTGATCATTCTATTTAACTAAATATAAATTCTTCACTGTGCCTAGGTCACCTTAACTTAAAATAATTTTTAGGTTGATTTAGTAAACGTAGCCCCTCTCTCCCATAGAGCTGTCTTTAAATTCAATAAACAAGTACTCTGTATTCTCTCTGCCTGTCACTCCTGACTACCGTATCTTGCTGCTCAAAAGACTATGTGTGAGGCATAGACTGCCCAGTAGAAAATTTTTTGTACCCAGTAGAAGATAGAATACATCGCAATGTGCACCTTGTCTGACTTGCAGACAGCAGTGAGATGCCTGAAATAGTTTTTAGCTAATTCAGATTCATTTCTACCCCAGGAAAAGTGCAGACAGATATTTTCCTCTTTAGAGCAGTTAATTTTTCCATTCACAGCATTGCAGGCTCTTGGGGAGGGAGAGGTGTAAGTATTTTGGTTTTGGTCTTTTAATTATGTAGGAATCAGTCATGAGAGAATGCAAGTGCTGTTGAAACACTTTCCTAATAGTTCCCTCCTGCTTAACAGTTTCACATTAATGCTATGTGGAAAAAAAAAATAAATACAGCTATGTGGCTGCATGAGTTGTATATCCTAAACTTGAACAGGTTGTGGCATTTTGTGCCATATGTTATGCATGTCAGTGAAGTGAAGGGCATGCCTTGTCACATCGTATCCCATAATGACTTTTTGGGAGTGAAATATCATTTCCAGCTGAGGTGAGCCTTTCACTTCGCTGATCTGCAAGTTACACGTCTCAAGTAACACAGCTGTTTTTGGAACCTAACCTCCTGTTAAGGAAAAGTATAACTTGACAGAAACTCTAGTTTCTAGACCCTGGATCTTAACAGGATATAGAACTTCCTGATAGAAATTGTCCAAGATGAAAGAAATTTCATAGTGATCCCGTTGTCCTGATACTATGTAAGTGACAAGAACTTTCATTCTGAAGGGTGATTTCAAATGGCTAAGATAGATAAGTTTAATATTAATGGGAAAAAAATAGGCTTGGTTCTTGTCTTGACCTTCCAGAGTTTCGATGGATTTCCCAAAGTAGGTGAGAAGAAATCGCCTGTTTGCTGTTTGTGAGTCATATCAGAAAGTAAATTTTCATTTTCACAAAATAAATTAAGCAGTCTGATTATTTGTAAGCTTGTGGAAGTTGCTAGCTAGTGAATTTCAAACATCATCCAGATCATCTAATTTATCACATGAAATATCTAGGGCACTGTCTAGTTAGGGACTAGGTAGTCCCGAGGGGTCATATAAAACAGCATTAAAACATACGACAAAAATTTTGGCAGATTTGAAACATTTACAGTTGATTTATATCAGTTGTGCTCTGGTTAAGGAAGCAGGCTGCTGAGTTCTGGATGAAGGGGAGTGTTAGTGGCACGGCAGTCGTCTTACCTGATTGCAGTCTATTGGAATAGTTTTGCTTAGAAGCCATGGTGGTACTGATTGCCCAGATATAATAAAACAGGGAACAGTCTCCCAATTAGCCATAGCTGAATAAATGGTTTTGTGATGCTTTTATCCGTCTAGCAGAAAGGTGGCTAGGTATAGCTACAGCAACAAGTTGCATTAATGCTGTGGGATCAGAATGCTTCGTTAGAATAAAATAAAGTAAAATAAAGTCTTCTGAGTGCCTCCTTCAAACATCAGCTCTCATGCCAAAGTGTTGAGCTTCATGTACTGTATAACAGGTGAGTGTCCTGAAAGCACCGCTAGTCTCTCAGACACAATACTATCAATATACACGTACAGTGGGGTGATTCTGGGAAGATTCCTAAAGCGAATGTCCTCAAAACAGAAAAGCAAGTGGCTTAAAGGTTACTTAAATTTTCTTAGCATTATTGGGATGTTTTTGAGGCATTATCCTATGGGCTAAGAGGAAGAAAAAGTTTCCTTATATATGTCTCTGATAAGCCAGGGAATCATGATAGTCAATGAAAAGATAATCTGACAACTAGCAATGCACTGTCTTGCTGTTATCCTGTAGAAATAAAAATGTCTCTGGAATATCAGACTACAGTTAGAAACATCCTATCTTTGATGTCTCAACTGGTAAATGCAAGATTTGGTGTGGATGGAAGCTTTTTCAGAAGAGAGTTATTTTGAGCAGTAGTCTTCCTCATTAGTGTGAATCTTTCCTGGGGCATCATAGTGGGAAAGAGATATGATATAAAAGAAGTTGTCGTTATACTTCTGTTGGTTTGGGGAGGTGGCTGGTGGTGTTGGCTTGGTTGGTTTTATTGTTTGTGTTTAATTTATATGTGGTCTTATGCTTACATAAAAGCAAGGCATGGTTGATAGGTACAGTGGAAATCTTGACTGATCTTTAAACATAGTCACAACTCTATTAGCAGTTTTGTTTTTCATTATTCAGCAAGCTCAAATAATTCTTTTAAGGAAGAGAGGTAATGTCCATTTCTAGTTAAATGGCAGTAATAAAAGTTTCAAAATGAACATTTTTAATATCAGATTGGATCAAATTAAATATAAGATCAGAAAATATTCATTCTTTCACTTTATAAAATTTTAATAAAAAATTTTAGAAGTTTTTTTTAATTTTGTAAACCAAATTACTTTTCTTAAGATTGTTCTATCCTCAGTTTTTGACACCTACAGTTATGGATGCTGGGGGCTTACAGCAACATTATTAAGGAAGTATTTTAGTCTTTAAGTCAACTAAAAGCTCTCTAATACCTCTTCACATGAACAGAACTTCTTTTGCCCCAGAAAAACTTTAAAATTAACGTTCTTCCATTTTTCTAAGATGTCTGTAAAATATGTTGTCTTAATATACACACTACCTATTTCCTTATAGATCTCACATATATGTAAAATATATTTCATGTTTGTGTAGCCTTGTATATATCATGAAATGGAGTGAAAGTGTAGATATTTTAAGTAAAATATTTTACTGAGTTCAGACAGAAGAAATTTCTAGAACTGAATAAGGTTAACACATTCAGTCTCACTAAACAAGATATATAAATCAGAGTAACTTTAGCAATCATATTCTAGACCAGTTGTTTACTAATTTGTGAAGTCAGATAACTTTGAAAAGTGAACATGAAAAAAATTGGTTTATTAGTATAAGGTATTGCTTCATTTTCAGAAAACGCTCAAGGTAATAATAAATAAATTGGCTCAACTCCTGTAACAGGTTAACATATCAAGTTAGCAAGGCATTTGATCCAAGTTAACATCTGTTTTGATGTATAGTATATATATGCCATACTGTCATGTAGGTTACCCCTCTTTGTAAAGGATTCCTTGCATGAGACTGGAGTATTATGGAAATTTTAGCAGAATTTTTACCATATATTCCAAGCCTATTCACCTTGATAGTTGAATAACTTTTCCTCTTCTAAGAGGAAGTAGAAGATATATTTCTTCTGTACTGACCCCATCATTTTCAGAATTTTCTCCAAAGTACATAAAATTGCAAAAGTTTACTTGAATTAGTACAGAATGATTTAAAAAAGAAAAACAGTAACTGATTATAACTAAAGAAACCCTGAGTTGAAGACCAGATGAACAGTTTTATTCAGAGATATTGACAGGATGCACGGAGATGATCTGCTAATGTCCCTCACAGACACAACAGCGAGCAGCAATATGAGTGCAGAGGTGCTCTTCAGCCTCTAATGAGGATGTTTTTATAGTTAATGCACCATGAAAGGTGAACCTATTTCAATTTTAAAAAAAAGTGATGACATATTTTTAAGGAGAAAGTAGAACCAATACACTAAACTAGTATCCAGAAGAGAATCCAATTGTCGATTTGACAGCAAATGAAGGCAGCGGATAATTTCTGACCATTCAAGTAGTAGTCAGTCAAAGGTTAGTACTACTACTTGGACTAAGCAGTTTGCACTGCTGCTTCTACTTTTGTCATAGAAGCTGTAGACTTAGTGTACAACTGGAGGAAAATGTGAATTTATACCTTCTAAATTGAGAAAAACAGTATAAGCTACAATGATTTACATGGAACGGAGGGGTTTATTTTTAAAAAAGTGCATACAAGACCAGTTAAATACTGATGCCAAATCTGATTAGTTGCCCTGCTTATATCCCTGACAAAAAGTGAAATGTATCCTTATACTGAAACCATATGAGAAACAAAAGTGTCATGGGTATTTAACTGCATACAGATAACGCTCGTCATTTTTGCCAGCCTTGAAATGAAGTACAGCCAGTTTTCAAGATCTAATAAGACCTGACATATTAATTACAGGGTTGTTTTTGTTTTCCAGTTTTAATTTCAGGGCAATTGTAGTTCAAGCATAGATTTAACTAAAAGCACTCTTTTGGCAGATACTATTGCTCCTGGCACATCAGTGTAATAAAACTAGATCTTAATGAAACTGGAGACAACTTGGGCAGTAGCTCTGCATTTGATTTAGAGATGGTTTGAAAGTGAACGTAACAAAACCAGTTTTACTAGGAAAATGTTTGGAACTTACCCATTTCCATTATCTTATGATTTTAACTCTCTTTCTATGGCACTAGCACGATCCTCGATGTGGTGCAATGGTGCAAATTCTACCTAATTTCTCCTATGCCAGGAACTGATGTAGCACTTCTTACTGGTACACTGAGGCATATGGCATCCCATATGTGACGGTCACATGATTTAAAGCAGAGCAGAAAGGAATAAAATTCCACCATTATGTGACCCAAAGGTAAAACTTGATGTGGTGTAACTCAAAGGAGGAGCTTTGGACTCTTCCATTAATGTCACAGTTGTATCTGTCATTGGCTAAGGTTCACTTTTTTAAAAAAATAAAATAAAGCTCCTAAACACAGTGAAAACAACAGACTAGATGTATCTCCCTACAACTAGATCCACATCCACTTCAATTAAGCTTTATTTTTAAAGTAACTGAAAATTTATTGCTTTTTGCTAAAAACAATACAAAAAAATGCAGATTTCCTCAAACTACTTTTTCATATAAGAATATGGTTTCAGTATGGAAATGGTTTCAGTTCAACGATCACTTGGGTTAAAATGAAACAATTGCTGCTAAGCTTTGAAGTCTTGTTAGCTTGCAGTGACTCTTCATCAGGAAATGAAGATAAATAGGTCGAAACTCTGTGAATACCTCACTCAATCCTGCTATAACTAAAACCACTGTGACTAAGACTTCCCCATGCCCTAGGTGTTTCCTGCAGGCTATTTTACGTGGGTTCTGTTCACTGCTTTACTTAAATTTTCTGTGGAATTTTTATAGTTGTGTAAGCTGTCACTGTTGAAGACTAGAAGAACTTGCGTGGAATTTAAGTGGCAATTAATGCACTTCATCAGTTGCATCTAAACACCTGTAAGTACATGTTGTGTGTAGCCTGTCATTTTGGTTATCAGTTAAAACAGACTGGAGGGCGCACCGTCACAATTCAGCTCTTACCTGTATGCCATTCTTTGGTTTTCGCTCTGGTCAAGACCTAGAAGAGAGTTGTTCTGTGGCCAGATCAGGTCCTCATATAGAGACTGAGGCTTATCAAAGCCATCATCAGCTAAACCTTGAAATAAGGATCTAAAGCTAATTTAGATTTTCCTTCTTGCCCTTTGCATGATAAATCTCGTGATATGCACATGCAGTCCTGACGTGACAAGAATAAAAGTGGCATTCTTCAAGAAAGCTTCCAAAGGAAGATGACATTCATTCTCTGTGGACTAGAGACAAAATATGACATCAGGGAATAATTTTGGAAGATCTGTTGGGATTCCAACCCATAGCATTTGGAACTGGGAAAGATGTTAAAGAAATAATTGTAAGAAGCTGTCAGTAGCAATATATCTTAAATAATAACAAATTCTAAAAGAACCTTTATTTCCTGAAAGCTTTGAGTCTCATCACTACCAAATTTGTCTCATGTTGATCATTTGTCATTGAAAATGTGTGAAAGAGACCTTAAAAATATAACTTGCAACTTCTTATCTCAGTTCTGTACTGAGTGTAGAAAGACAGAGCAATTAAAAAACATGTTCCATCACTGAAATTTCATGGTTTGAATTTAAATTGGATTTCAAGATCAGGGGAAATAATGTAATAATGAGTGTTAGTGTGCAGAAAGTCATAGAAAGTTAATGGACTTTAAAAACTGACACTTTGCTCTAGAAGAGTCATTAACACAGTCCTCGGCTTTGTAAGAGAAATAACTAAAGATAGATGCATTGAATTAATTAAAGGAAGAAAATCCCAGCGCAGAGATATATATGTAAGAAATGACAGTGATAAACTATGAATTAAAGGAGGAAAATAGACTTTGTTTAAAAAAAAAAAAAATCTTGAATCCAGTGTACTTTTTGATAAAATTAAAACTCTTCTATTTAAGTTTTGAAGATTTTGATGCTCATTTTTTAACTTCTTTGAAATTTTCACTTCTGAAGTTGAATGACACAGTATTGAAGCTTCAAAAGTTTTTCAGTTATCCCTGAAACTCAATTTGGAGGAAAAAGTGGCACCATAGTAACATATCCGTATGTTTAATGACAGTGTTCCCCAAACTCAAGAGATTTCAGTAATATGCCTGAAAGAGAAAATTACTGAGCTGTAATTTTGCTCTTTAAAAGATGTCATTATACTGGTTCTCATTATCAAAGCTCAGAACTCTACCGTGGGAATGGAAAGGACCATACCTGTTCTATTAATTTGACTGGAGTAAATGGACAGTGAAAATCAAAGGTGTCAGTGCCACCCTGACGAATTACAATATGAAATTGTTTAGGCTGATTCAGGAGAATTAATGACAAAATTTGAAGTTTTGTTCTTTAGGATTCACAAGGCAAAAAGAAACAGAATATACAACATTTGAAATGTAAGGCAAACTATCAGAATATATCAGACAGTTATTAATCCCTTGTATTCTCAGACACTCCTTTCTGAAAATGATTGTTACTTTCCTAATTTTAATAGGCCAGAAAAGAGGGAAACATAAACACATTTTATTCAGTAATCCTGCAAATAACTTACTTAATGATCTCTCAGTCTACTAACAATCAAATTATGTTACACATACAGAATTTGCTACCACCAGAATTTGATACCACCAACCATTGTCTTCAGAATGAAGACACCTGGTAAGAACATGAAATGCAACTCTGAATTAGAAAGTATATAGCAATAATTAAGCCGTGAAAAATACCCATTAAACCTATGCGTATAAATAAAATCACCAAACTTTTATATACTTTTGATCATAGATAGTATTTAAATCAGGAATACCTAATTTCAGAAGTCAAGTGTCCAAACTCACCACAATGTTCTTAGAAAGCAGGAACAAAATGTAAACAGAAATGTGAAATGGTAAACAGAATGTGACCAGAGCTTGGCAACTGAGTACAGAAGGTGGTAAGTGCAGAAATCTATGTGAGATAGTTAAAATTGATTAAATGAATAAAATTTCATTATATGTGACAAAATGATAAAGAAGGTTAGATCTTCCCTGCAGCTCTTCTACAATTCTCTTTTAATTCTGACCTTATGCTCCATGCGGTTACAGCAAAACTTGCAACACCTGAGAGCCATTTCAATTCCATTCTATACCTTATAGCCAAACTGACAAGCAAGAGGCCCTTTAATTCTTCCCAGGCATGTAGGTATCATATGCATGAGAAAGAAGCCCAGCCATGTTATCAGCATAAAGAAAGATTTTCATGTAAAAAGAATCTGAAACAGAGAGAAATATATAGTTGCATTAAACTTTTAGTGGTGACTTAGTGATAAACAATAAGATAAAACAGATAAGGACCAACCTGAAATTTAACATATTTTAAAAAACAGAGAAAGATAAAAAGGTGAAGAGAACACACACATAGTTTAAAACTGTCAAGGTCATGAAATAAAGATCCATAATGAAATGAGATGAGAGAGGTCATCTAAATAATCATGTCATGATTTACATTTAAATCTCCATTCTGTATGTCAAAATTACCTCCCCCAAATGGAGAGGTTTCAGAGATGTGTCACAGGAACATAGGTTATCTGGCCAAAGTTCCCAGTACAATCAGTTAGGATGTTGGAATCGTAGAATCATAGAATGGTTTGGGTTGGAAGGGACGTTAAAGATCGTCTAGTTCCAAATCCCCTTCTATTATAATTCACCTATGCGCTTTGACTCTTCAGCACCGGGGTTTGGTGCGAAAGACTGTCACTACAGCTTTTGTTTCAGTCTGACCCTTAACAGAACTCCTGCATTCTCAGGGAGTTTTGTTGTTCATTTCAGAGTTTCTACCTCCAACAAACCCTGAGCCTGATTAATCTGATTTTATGTCTTTTACTTAGAAGTGGTAAAAGCAGATTTAGATCTGTGAATTCACCCCTTAAGCACTTAAGTTGCTCATCATGTGACTGCCTTCTCTGGAAATCAGTTAACACTTTGCATTCGTGAGGGATACACACTAATCACACAAGCAGAGATGTGTTCATTACTTCATAAAGTTATGCTGGCATTTCTTATTCTTTACAAACTTGGTTTTTAGTCTCCTGTCATTTCTACAGAAGGATTCTATTTCTCATTTTAGCTAAGGAATTATACATCTTTAAGATGTATTTTTCTGCTGTAAACAGAAGAAAAAATATGTGTGAATGAAAAAAAAAACCCCAAGCAAATAGAAGTTCTTTTTTGTTACAAACATAATTGTACTTTATAATTTTGCAAAACATGCATAATTTGCCAGATTCAGTAATTCTCCTGAAGCTACCTGTATTTTGCAACAGGAATGAAAAGTTCAGATACATATAATTGAGAATATAATTTTCCATGCAAGAACACTCCACAAGTATAAACCGTGACCATCATTCACTCTGCCAAGGATGGAGCTGGAGGGTATTCCTGCATTCTGTACAACCAGCGACATTCAGGTCTTCCAGAAAAAAACCCTTGGTATTTAGGGACTATAACAAAGGAGGTATCACTGAAGGAATGCATTAAGGAGCATTAATTCTTACTCTGATTGCTTGGCTATTTTTTTAGGGCTAGCTGCAATAAAAATTTTCAAACAGAAGATTATTGTCACTAGCTCAAAAAGAAAGAATTGGCCAGGTGTACATATTTCATATCATATACTTCAAGGAAAATGTGTTTGTAATAACAGCATTCTCATTCTTATCTACGTATTTCACAGGAAAAAAAAAATCTAGACGAAAATCATTGGTGCAATGACTAGATATGGATTTTGTCTGAAATGTACAAAAACCCTTTCCATAAATAGAGTTTGCTAATGACAGCTATTTGATATCTACAATAACAGAAGTTAGTTAGGAAAGCAGGTAATCAGTCATGTGGGCTTTTTTTGAAACATTGTGGGTAATTTTAAAATGGACTACATAATTCAACATCGCTGCCCATAATTACGAAAGCTTGGCTACTATATCCTTTGCTTAGAGTTTCGCTGGCAACCTATTCACGGTGGCCACATTCACACTTCACAGCAGGATCTCACTAGAAGGTCAGTCATGCATAAAGAGGAGAAGTATTCTCACAACAGGAACACAATCTTTTGGAACAACTGGCAGATCAGCAGATTCGACTTGCTCCACCTTCATAAAGACTCACAGCGGCAACTCTGTTTAACCAGCAGAGTTCAAAATTTAAAACCTCGTCCTCTACAGAAATTGGTCACAGATTGCTCCCGAAACTGGCCCCCGCAACACAATAACCAATCAGTTCCTGCAATGCTGCACTATTACCTTGATGACCCATTTAATGACTGAGTATTATAAGGTACTTTCTGGTGTTGTGTCAGTCAAAGAGGTCAAGTGGGAGAGTAATTTGTAACCTTACAATTTCAGAAACCTGTTAGTGGAAAGGCTTTTGTAAGTGTGTGATATTTTCATGTAAAGATAGTCATAGCAGTAGCTAAAGGGAAATAAAACACCAAAAATTTTGTTGGAGACATTGCAAGTATCTTAAAGTTCTTTATATCACATTATTCCATGTAAATATTATCATTTTGGGGAGAATGTCACTGTTCTTTATTAAAAAAAAAAAAGTACATATAGCTTAAATGAAACAGTAAGATTCTGGTGGGTTTTTCTCCTCTATTTGTATCAGATTCATGCAATCTAAAACTGTGGTTTAAATCAGGTTCCATTCAGAGCTGTCCAGGTACAGAAAGAAAAGGTGAGATCTCTGAAGTCCATTACTACTACCCAAAAGTGACTCACAGTAGCATAAAACAACTGATTAAGTTCCTTTTTAATTTCTGTCAGAAAACTGACTGTGTGACATAAAATCACATTTCAGAGACTGTTAAATACGGAAATGGAAACATTTGTTCGTGGCTTTCACTAGCAATAATTACAATGTTTTCACCAGGTGAAATCATGTCTAAGTCATTCCCATTTTACTATGATGAGTAGCATATATTTGATAGATTGCATACACCCTCAGAACAGCATCAACAGCCTAAAGAGAAAGAGTAAGGGTCTCTTAGCTGTGACAAAGCTGTAAATTGTCAATTCTGGTACTTTAAAGGACTACAGTGCATGCAAAATGGTGTTACCAGCTGAAGAATGTACAATTTATCTTAGGGGAGTGTTGAAACACATGGTGAGGCAAGCTAGACAAACAAGGCAAGTAAAAGGGATTGGGAAAAATAACTTTTGTTACCTACCACAGTGATCTTGGAAAAAAATTAAAGGAGAGAATACACCTGAACCAAGATGAAGAACCTTTGCACGAAAGAAAATTACTAATTTTATGTTGAAGTGGTACACTGAAGGTAGGACCCACATTGGTAATACACTTGTCATGTATTAGAGGTGATGGGTTTTTTTTCTTAATTACAATGTAGTGAACCTTTATTGCCTGAAGAGCAACAGGCTGTTGATAATGAGAGGTCTGCCCTACGAAATAAGTTTGGGGGAATGCTACAGAGGAACTAGATAATGCTACTTTTGATAAATTACTCACCTATGAACATCCCATCCACAGTATCCTGCGACATTTCTGCATACAGGAGCAACATGAAGTTATCAGAAGCAATGCTGAGAAAAGATGGTGGTTTTGCAGTTGCAGCACTGTGTAGAGAGATTACCTGCTGTTCTGGAAGCAACATAGCCAAATTTCCAGTCAGACTGTGATCATTTGTGCTTGTTTGAGTCTAGTACTGTATCGATGGAAGTTTTTTAATTCTGGTCTTCACTCATTTTTGCTCTCTACATAATCATAGAATCACAGAATGGTTCGGGTTAGAAGGGACCTTAAAGATCACTTAGTTCCAACCCCCCTGCCATGGGCAGGGACACCTCCCACTAGACCAGGCTGCTCAAAGCCCCATCCAGCCTGGCCTTGAACACTTCCAGGGATGGGGCAGCCACAGCTTCTCTGGGCAACCTGTGCCAGTGTCCATTGTGTAATGCAGGTAAGTGTCAAGTTGGACAGAGATCAGAAATTTTAAGATCCCTTCACTTTTACTATGAGTTAGTTATTGGAAACTCTTTAGTTCTGCTGTGGAGATTATTCTGCATTAGAACACAGCAGGTAATATCAGTAATGACATTATGTAAACATTTAAATTTTTAGATAAACATTTAAGTAAATATTTATATGTTGTCCAAGTTCAAAACAGTGTGGATATTTGGAATCAAAATGTAATGTATGCATAGTACTTCAAAGTCTGTTGTTTGTCTCTAGTTTCCCCCTTTGAATGTTAAAAGTAAAAAAAAAAAGCCAAAACAAACAAACAAAAAACCCGCTGCATATATAATTGTATTAATGCACAGAAATCTATACTCCAATAGTCACGTTTAAGCATCTTAAATACACAAAATGACTGAAGATCAAATTTAAAGCCTGAAAGTTACTAGAACCGTCTATAGCTTGTTGTGGAGAAGAACACAAACAATTGTCCTGATTCTTTACATAGTTTCATCTGTTTATGTTGCCACATTTAGGTGATTTCTATGGCTCCATAATCAGCTTTTACTAGACCTGCAAGTTTTTAACACGCATTAACCTGAATTTTGCATTAGCTGTCTAAATTGGAATGTTGAACAGGACATCAAAACCCAACTTGCCTTACTTGTAGCTTGCAAGGTTAGTCTTCCACTAAAACAAAGTAATATTATGGGTGCTTAAATACTGCCATCTGTATCTAGGTTCAGAAAGATTTAGCTGCATGTAAAGCAGACTCTTCTGAGTTTTGTCATGAATATCAAGTAAAAAATGTTTCACATTTTGTTGAAAAAACTGTATTGCACAGAAACTTAATTAAAGCTCTGGAATTTGCAGAAGTCATCTAATGTCATTAATGATAATGATAAGAGTATACCATACATGAAAATTTATGACAGGATATATACCAAGCAGAAACGATATTTTGGTAGTTTTTAAATGGGAATACTAATTTTTAGTTAGACTGTTTTTAAAGTACTCATAATCTTAGGCATCTTTCTGTTGTGGAACAAAGACGAATTTAAAATAACTAAAAATGAGTAAGTGATTCTAAAGAAAATAATTCTCTGGTTAGCTATAATCAATAAAGTTATAGAACTCAAGGTATAAGTTATGGCGATGCCAGGCTATAACAGGATGAATTGATCATACTTCAGAGTGCTGCAAGACACTTCCATTTTAGCATTAGAAAGTGATAGATAATTTCTTTGTTGATGCTAATGCTTATTTTATAGACTTGATTATCTTCTCACACTTGTGTAAATCAAGAGTTATTCTACTGAAATAAATTGTTAGAACACTGTAAACATGTTCAAGTTGAAGAAAAAAGACATAGTATCTCTCAAGGGGAATATTGGAAAGGTTTACAAGAAACAAAAACGAGAACATGAAGACGTATATCAGTAGATATGAATAAATGCAAAATAAGCCTCTTGCTCATCATCTCAGCATTCCCATATGTCTAAGAATTAGAGAGTATGGATGAAAAGTGCAGTGTTATTTTGTTTTCTATAACACAAAATTCTATGTAGGAAGAGTTCCAGATGTCAATCCCCTCAGAAAAAAAAAAGTATAAAAAAATATCCTAATAAATAGGTTGTGGACTGGCTGATATGAGTAGCCAGAAGTAGCTGGGAGAACCAGATGGCATTTTATTGCTCATGTAGAATCTTCCTCAGAAGAAGTAGGACAATAGAAGGGTTTTCCTAAGTATTGAGAAACATTCAGAGACCACAAGACTGCTCTTCTTCTGAATGAAGGTGGCCTGAAAGCATTTTGAAGAAAAGGAGAGAGACTTTATGAGAGCAAATATTCTGATCTGGAGTATTCTTCTGGCATGTAGAAGACGTCTTAGAATTTCAAATTGCTTATTCCTGTTTTGTTTGATATAAGCTTGAATTTGCTCTCATAAACCCTAAGAGAACACGCAGTTCTCTTATGTAGGAGAGAAGTCTTGAGAGTTATTCTCTATAGCCTTTTTGGCCCAGTGAATACTCTGCATAGTTTGGTAATGGCACACAACTGAATGAGTAAAACCTAGGTTGAAATCCAGTACACAGTTACTACCTAGATTGTAAAAGGTTTGGCAGAACGCTGACCTGCAGTAGCCAATTGTCAGACCAGGACACCCAGATGGTGAGAACTGTGTTATCAAGGCCAGAATCTGAACAGACCTCAAACAACTACCTTCTGCATAGCTTTTCAATGTTCTGATCTCAGAGCTATTTCTTATTGCCTGACATGAAATTCTGTTCTCATTGTCTAGACTGACAGAAATTCTATTGTCAAGCCGAAAAAAATGCTTTCACATTTAAGTCTTCTACACTAAAGTAGTCTGACAAAAACATCGTTGTTCTTAATGCTCATGTTTAACAGTAACTAATGCTAGGGTTGGCTACATTATTTTTTCAAAATAGTTGGTAAGAGTGATATATAGCTAAACAAGACTTGGAAGATGTCTAGACTTTGAGGTTTCTTTCAATTCAGACAAGTTTTCTGTTGTAAGCGTATATGAGCCAAAGAAATACAAATAGTGGTATTAAGAACTATGACCATATAGCTCTCTAGTTTAGCATGAGTGACTCTTTCATTACTTAACTCAGTCAGATTTAATTGCTTAAAATACATCCAGATAAGGTAATTAAACTAGTATACTGTATTTCTGTATATTAATCTTCTCTTAGCATTGAAGCTATGCCATTAAATTTATTTTGAAGGCTGCTAAGTTTTTTGCAAGCTTTGCAAATTATCTTTTGTGTATAATGCCATAACCTACACTCTGTTTGATACAACAGACTTCAAGGTTTTTCTGATATGTCCCTAGATTGTAAGTATAAAGTTTATATATTAGATGGGATTAAATAGTGACTAAATCTGAGGACCTGTCAATCAAATTGTGATGCTACATGTCCGTAACTGTAATGCCCTTTCTTTCTTGTAGCTATGCAAACAGAACAGCAAAATCTCTCAGACACTTCATTTCTTCCTGCAGGACTTAAATATGTGAAGAAATCTTTTTCCTTTTCCTACTCATTATTTAGGAAGAGTCAGTGTCAACTATATTTGGCCATCACTTCTGCTTTAAAGTTGGTGAGCGTTTTGAAATGCAGAGTCTTTCCCTGTGTGACAGGAAGGTCTCAGCGTGTGCAGCGATCTGCCAAACGTATGGCTCACAGTCACTTATTCTCCTTTGCCCTGTATACAGTTTTCAACGTTGGGGAAAAATCTGTTAAAAGTTCTATCCCACTGTACCTCGTGCTTCATGTAAATGTTTTGAGTGCATCTGTATTTGCTACAGAAATGTGTCCATTATTACAGAGGTAAGAGACTTTGGGAGTTTCTGTACTGTGTAACAGAGCATAGGACAGTAATGTTCTCTTTTGTAAAGGGTGCTGTGACGATATTACTGTGCAAAATAGCTTCTGGGAGGAATACTCATCAGATTGGATGTGGCATTGCTTTAATACACATCTACTGCCTTGTATGCCGCAAGCTGCACCATATTACTGGCTGTATATAACCTTGCTTGGATGTAGCACAAGGATTTAATTTGCAAGGGCCAGACGTGCCAGATTAGGTGCTGTATGTTAATTCTGCAAGTATACTAATCTCTTTTGAGTCAAGGTGCGAGTGTTCTCATTTGTGAATAGTTAGTGTATACATAAGTTATTATAAAAATTAAATGGTACTCAAAAAGTCTAGCACATTGGGTTCGAGTTTTTTGGGGGCTTTTTTGTTTTCACAGATTCACCTTTTCTAAAAATTGTGAAGGAAAAAAACTGTAATTCTGGGAAAAGTTTCACTGTTATCTTGTCGATACAGAAACTTACAAAACTATATCATAGATTTTGTACTAGACTCATATTGAATTTAATTCATGCCAACACCACTAACTTGCTATTAGCTGGTCTGAACCATGACTGACATCGCTGTCTTGTCACCACTCACTTTTTGCTGGATTGAACAGAAAATGGTGGCTGTCACTGCATTTTGTAGAGAACGTCTATTGTTAGTGAAGCTCTGAAAATATCTACTGGATTTAATTGTTTGTGTGACATAGGTAGAGCCAGTGGAGTGGTGCCACTACTTAATACAAAGATTTGTCTGAAAAAAGGGACAGAGACTTTCCTCCCCCTCCTCCTCCTTCACCCTGAGGATATTCAAAACAGGCTGTTAGTATGGAGTTCAGGCCGTAGTATTAGTGGAAGCTGATAAGGGACCCTTAAGCTTATCTGCTGAACTTTGTCCAAATTCAGTTATGCAGCTCTAGTCTTGGACAGTGAAATTGTTTGGACGTGGCCTTTGGTGATCCTGAAATTCTGACTGGGAGAATAAAGTCACTGATGTAGATTCAGGAGGCCCTTCTGGCTATCTGTATCTGACCTTTGCTGTGTCTGAAGCTATGCCTGTTATCCTTCAGCCAGTGTTAAGAAAAAGCAGTCACAAAGTTGTTTAAATGCAGCAGAGAGATTTTGCACAAGTTTCTCATTTGAGAAAATGTGAGAGGCAAACATCGTGTATGTGATGGCAGAATAAAACTCTCAGCAATGCTGCAGAAGTACAGACCATAACCGATATAAACTCTGGAATGAAGTGTGCAAAGGAAAGGTCAAAATGTTTTCCCTACAGAACGGTGAAGATGAAACATAGATGGAATATTTGAGGAAGCTGTGTTTTTCTTTGCTGTCATTGTTAAAACTCTGTGAGACTCACTGAGATCAGTCTCAAGCACTAATTGTATTACTGTTACATACTGGTCTTGGCAAATTATCTGATAAGGAAAGAGGCCCGGAGTGTTTTCTTTTAATGGAAAAATATTGCTTTACTGTCACTCTCAAGTTTCTTTTATTCACTTTCAGATGGATTTGTGTAAACAAGAAGTATAAGCATTGGAGCACAAATTGTCATCTCTCCCTTTTGCTTTTAAAGGTTTTTAAGGTCATGCTTTTTCAGCTGCCCATAATGAATATGACTGGGTGTGCCTGGTGTTTGTCATTGTCCTTTTAAACATCAGCTGGCTTTTATGGCGTCCTTCTTTGTGTTGTAAATTGTAATTGTGCTCCAGTTAACACAAAGCAATGCCAAATGTGTTAGCTGAGTCTCGCCTACTCTATCTTAAATTAAAAAGTGCATTAAGAGCACTGATGATCACACAGTTTCAAATCTAATAAATTTGAGGGCTTCCTGGGGCTAGATTGGCATTCAGCACGACCCTGGTGGAATAAGCATATTGACAAGAAAGTTAAATTATTTTACAGAACTGCCGAAGCTGGAAGTAAAGAAGCTTCTGATAGAGGCTTTTAACTCAGTATGTGACAAAAATCCGTAATGTAGCGGAAAGACCTCTCTGAAGCAGCAATTTAGAGACAATACCAGGTGAATACTGAATCTAATTATTGGACAGTGACAACAAATGCTGGAAAATGGCAAAAGGTTATATGAATTTTCTAGATTAATTTTGCAGGAATCTCATAACAGGTGAAGTGATAGGCATTGGAAAAAGGAAGCAATGCGAAACCAAATGTTTTACCAAGAACTATGGAGAAATCACGGTTTGGGAACGCATGCAGTCTGGAAAATGTTCACGGCATGCCTGGCCCTTGCAAGTTAGATCCTTGCATTACGACCAAGTAGGACTATATATATAAACAAGCCAGTGCAACTTCAGGCGACATAAAAGTCTAACGAAATGTATCAGGATACGCTGTACGACAAATATGTGAAAGACTGCTGTGAGACTGTCCCATTGAATTTACTAGGCTCTAAAACAGTTCTGTTTTCTAGCAGACATTTTAAGACTATAAAGAAATATTTTTAATGAAAACTTTCCTCTACAGGAAGATCCTCCTATAGATGAAGAAAAATGGAAATACAGAAAAGAGATGTATATACTGAATGTTATTCATATTATAAAGGAAAAGGAAGAATCTGAATAGTTAAAAAACTAATGTCCGAATCACAAATTACACCTCTCCTGGAAATTTCTATTACATAAATACATATTAGGTTTTTGCAACTGACATTTAAATTCATATTTTGAACTTTATTTGAACTTGATTATATTATGAGCCAATACTCTAATTAAAATTCATTGTCCTTATTCCATTGGATTTTCCTTTTCCAAGTCTAAATTACCTCCAGATATCAGGTAGTTTTTGACTTTGGTAGAAGACAATTGAATATATGACTTCTCAGGGCTTGAAACCCCAAGAACATCTATCTGGATATTTGCAAGAAATTATACTTAAATAAGCTTTTAAGGAATCCTACTCTTCTTTCCTTTTCTTTACCTTCTCTTTATTTTCTGTAATTGATAGTGCCCTCCAGATTATTCATCTCTGGAGATGCTGTTACTTTCTTCAGGCAAAAGAGAGAAAGATAAAGTGTTCTGTAATAAAAATAGAATCTGGATGGCACAAATCTTGGTGCAGAAGTCTTTTGTGTGAAATTTTTGTGACATCTCTTCATAAGCAGTGTACTTTTTTATGTTCTGGGGATGATAGTTGTTATAGATAGAGTTAACAGAGGGACTACTATCCAACAGTACTTATCCCTCATACATCAAGCTGCTGTTGGTATGAAAAGCTAGTAATTTTTTTTTCTGTGGTATCAGTATGAAATTGACCCAGCTGCTTTTCCTAAGTAAGTTTCAGAGACGGAATTTGGTAATACATGGGTGACTGGATAAAATAGTGGTCTTTTGCTTGTTGGGAGTAGGGTTTTATGCAACAATAAGTTTGCCAAATATTTGAAAAGAAATGAGCTTTTTTCTAAATTGCACTTTAAGCATTTGTGCTTTTCACCTAGGCTTAACTTTCTTCTTTTGAGCTGGACTCCAACAGATGCCTTTGTTTCATTGCATAGATGTCCTCAGTAAATAGTGGCTGACGTGTATTCCTACTCCATAATTCTAGGTCTGTGCAGTACTATATTTAAGCCAACAGGTAGCCAATATTTGCTTTCGCTGACAAGTGAAAAATATAGTGATTAATCGGTGGAATAATCTGAGCTAGTGAATTCTCAGTTCCCTTGAAGTCTTCAAGAACAGGTAGATTTCTCTTCTAAGGGAGATGTTTTAGTGAAGTTACTGAGGTAACTAAAAAGCTGTACAAAAATCGAATTGATTTAGAAATGACCAGTCCTGTATGATGATTAGTGTCTTCAAACAGGACTGCTTTTGGAGAATTTTCCTGCAGTTGGGTTATTATTTATCTGATTGTTTTCATTGCTTGCTAGTAAGCATCTTAAACGTTTAATTTATGTCAATCGATACTTTTAAAGCAACTGTAGAAATATTTTTGAGCTCTCATTCATACTTCTGTTGTCCTTATGTCTTCATTTTTGTTTCACAAACAACATTCAGGAAACCAGAGATTAATTTTTTTCTCTAAGCAATGTTACCTTACAGGGAAATTTAGTTTTCCCTCTTAAAAAAGGTGGGTTTTTTTTTCAGTTTCTCAAATAGTTGATATTATTTGTCTATCTTGAACACTTTCTGGTTATGTTCTCCACTAGTAAATTGAGGTTTTTGCCTTTCTTCTTACTATGACCTTTAACATTGGAAAATTCAACCTTGACAGGCTTGAGAGGTGGGCCAGTCCAAACCTCATGAAGTTCAACCAGGCCAAGTGCAAGGTCCTGCACCTGGGTTGGGCCAATCCCAAGCACAAATACAGGCTGGGTGGAGAATGGATTGGCAGCAGCCCTGAGGAGAAGGACTTGGGGGTGTGGGTGGATGAGAAGCTCAACATGAGCAGGCAATGTGCACTCACAGCCCAGAAAGCCAACGGCATCCTGGGCTGCATCAAAAGAAGTGTGGCCAGCAGGTCGAGGGAGGGGATTCTGCCCCTTTACTCTACTCTGGTGAGACCCCACCTGGAGTACTGTGTCCAGCTCTGGGGTCTCCAGCACAAGACAGACATGGGCCTGTTGGAGTGAGTCCAGCGGAGGGCCACAAAGATGATCAGAGGGCTGGAGCACCTCTGTGAGGACAGGCTGAGAGAGCTGGGGTTGTTCAGCCTGGAGAAGAGAAGGCTCCGGGGAGACTTTATGGCAGCCTTCCAGTACCTAAAGGGGGCCTACAGGAAAGATGGGGAGGGACTCTTTATGCGGGAGTGTAATGATAGGATGAGGGTTAACGGTTTCAAAGTGAAAGCGGGTAGATTTAGATTGGATATTAGGAAGAAATTCTTTACTGTGGGGGTGGTGAGGCACTGGCACAGGTTGCCCAGGGAAGTTGTGGATGCCCCATCCCTGGAAGTGTTCAAGGCCAGGCTGGATGAGGCTCTGAGCATTTTTCTGAGATTGGTTTTTTTTTTGCATGCTCCCTATGGTTTCTGAAAATGGTGTATATATGCCATATTTGTATGTATGTGCTAGCACACAGAAATAAATTCTTGAATGTTATCTCTCTTTAAGCATCAGCACATATTTAAGATTCTTAAGAAATTTATTCCTATTTCTAGAAATATTCTACAAAGTGTGTTCTATGGATTTTATTTGATGCAGTGTCACAGTCCCAAGTTGTTTTAATTATTAACAATTATGGGAAGAATGTGCCATGTGAGGCAAAACGAGCACTCCTTTATTCATGTTTCTCTTGTTCTCAAAGCAAGTAAAGACCACTCTGCGCAATTATCTCGTGAACGGAAGATAGAAGCTGATTGGTAAGTAATAGTGCTAGCAGCACGCATCGCGTATTTTTGGTTTTACTATCTGCTGTCTTGATTCCTTTCATGTTATGGTTCTAAGGGTGGCAAAATGTTTCAAGGTAGATTAGAAATGTTATTAATTTTTTCTCATCATAAAGACCACAATTCACTGCGTAATTTGGAGAAAACTGTTTTTTCTCTTTTCTTTTGGTGGCAAATTTGTAAGTAGTTTATTTTCATACACGTGTATATATGCATATACCTGTAAGCAGTATTGTAAACACACAGATCAGTTTACACCAGCTAACGATCCAGCTGGTCCAAAACTTGCAGAGACATCCATCAGAGTCTGAAATGCAGACGGGAAGGGAGAATACACTGTAAACGCAAAATCACCCTTTTGGGAACTCACAGCTGTCTGGCTGGAATTTCTGATCCTTTGCTGGCCTTTGAGATGTGAAACATGGTATGTTCAGCAGTTAAAGTCTTTTCAGTTTAGGATGATGAATTTCTGAACAACCTGACAAAAGTTAATGCAACTTTTCCGACTTACATTGTAGGACTGTTGATTTAAGTGATGGAAATACCACCTGGAACATTTATTTCCTTTATAAAGGGGCTTATTTGCAGCCAAAAACAGTGCACAGGTGGGCATTCAAAGAGATATATGAAAGTTCATACACTCTGTTTACAACTTAGCACGGCATAAATCTGGCCTGCAGTAGTTTCACTGAAGTCCCGACAGCCCTGTGTAATCTGTGCAGTATAAAGAATGTGTGGATTAATGCTGGAGAATTAGATGCTATCCTTACCTCAGAGCAGCTGTAATTCCACTGCTGCTGGAAGATAATAGTTTTGAGATCAATTGCTTAGACTTTAGGCCACAGGTATGGTGATTTTAAGCTCATATTTTATGGCGGCTGGGAGATCTACCTTTAGTTTAAAAATGTCACATAATATGTCAGTATTTTCTGTCACTAGGTGGTTAGATAGGTAAAAGACAAAACTGTAAGGATTTAAAATAAATAGCGTAAAACAGTGCTTGATGTTACTTTTAACTCATATTTGAAGAAGCCATATAGTGCTTGCACTCAAGTCACTTCATTAGGCGATTTTTCAGTTTTTCGCAAAAGATTCAGTATTTCTCAATTAATCCCACATCTGTGTTTAGTGTATGAGATAATTTTAACATGCATATCTAGCAGTATACATGACAGGTACAGATACATTGATGCAAGTCAAATCTGAATTAGGTAATAAGACAAATGGCAGAGAAAAAGAGGGAAAAAACATAGTGAAGGGGAATAAATGACCTTGATCATGTTACGATTTATAATAGCATATAGTGATATCTCCCATAGAATAGTTATAACCAACTGCTAGGAACACTAATAAACTTCTTCAAAGCAAAGCAATCTGCTTTACTCTGGAGGCACACTCGAGCTGAACTGGTTCACTTGGATCTTTCATGGAAGAAGAAAAGTTGAAGTGCATATCTCTCCTGGTTTTGCAGCTTCACATTATGATCATCCTTATGTCTCATTTTGGAGATTGCACTGCAGCCACGAGTCAAAGAACCATGTTCTATGGGTGGATAGAAAGATGCCAGTTTTTAGGTACACAGGGGAAATATCTGCATACTGACCACCACTCTTTGGTGCCCACCTACCTTAATAGGCCATCTCCTATTCTGTAGAAATGTTAAGAATTCTTTGAATCTTATGCTGTACACTTATATCAGCCTCCTTTGTAGCTCAATGGAAGTTTATTTTAAATGTGTTGGTTTAAATGTGCTTAAATGGATTGTTTATCCACTTAGGTAAGTAGCGTTAACACTGAACCTCCGGAAGAACTGAAGAACTTTGCCTGGCTTGAGCATTCTGAAAATTTGCTGATTGGCGACTTTTGTGTCCCAGTAGATCTCTGTCATTCTGATTTTCATTAACCACGTTGTTCATGTACCAAATTATTCGAGTTTTTTATAGTATTCTATTTATGAAGTATTTTACCCACCTGCACATCCAGCTGGTAATTACAGCTGACAGTATTCAAGTTTATGCAGAGATTTGCTACCTCAAAAATATACTGTCACAGAACACTGTGACTGATGTTGAAATTACCCACTGCAGAGCTAAAGCCCCCTTAATATCCTCTAAGAAGAAAATTAGTCCCTTTTTGAGGAGACTTATTTTCTGTGCAGTAGTTGATTGTCAGCTGACAGAGAAACAGTACTTTGAATTGGTGGCTATGTGTTACTCAGAACTAATGTCAGGATAATTTAGTTTTTTCTTTATCTATATTCCTTCTGAATACTGGTACAATATTCAAGAAAAGCAACTCAACACTTAATATTGCTATGATCTGGCTGGATTGGCTCGCTTGATACAAGGCATGGGCCATTACAGGTGTTGCTATGGTTGGGAACAGAGTTGAAAATACATTCCCTTCACACCCTTATCTTCTGTTCCTTTGCCCGCTCCTTTTCCTTTGCATAAATATATGCCTGCAACTTCTGTATCCTTCAATTATTCCAGAACTTCATTGCCATCTTTAACGTACTAAAAACTGACTCCAGTTAGTATTCAAATAAATTAGTCTATGAGAACTCTAAGGTTTAAGTTGTGAGAGGCTGCTATATGAAATGGGATGCCCTTTATAGTGCTTCATGTCTTATGTAGGTATGGTTTAGAAAAAGTAATAGCCATGAGACACAAATAAAAAGCACTTACTGAAAACCTTTTTTCTGTATCATTATGAACAATTTTAATACCCATTTCTCCTGAATTATTTTAAGAAATTTCAGTTCTTCATGCATAGACTCCTTTGTATAGTGCTAATGCTGCCAGTCATTGATTTTCCTCTTTTTTCACGGCTATCTTTTCCTTCTACATAAATTTCCTACACTTAGCAACTCTTATTTTCTTTTTGATATTACCTACTTCCTTTTTCGTCTGTTTGTTAAAAATATATATTGTTGCTTTCATTTCATTTCTTCCTCAGACTGGGCTTTTACTCACAGTTATCACCTTTCTTTGTAATAAAAATAGTAAAACTCCCACTTCTATTCACATTATGTTTACTTTCCAATGAATTTCACTAGTGATTTTCTTTATTCTTGAAAAATCAGCTCTTTGAAATACCAGCACTGTGTGGGACTCTCTTCTCTTTATCCGTACTTAATGCAACCAGGAAAGGATTTTTGATTCTTGGGCAAGAACTAATCTAATCCCTCTTCTACTTTATTCCTTAAAGAGTGGCCATTACGATACACGGTTAGTAGACCAAACCAAAGTTAAATAGTGAAATGTGATTTGACTAGAGTCCCAAATCAAATAAACTGGAGTTACAAAATGAAGGACATTTCAAAATACATTTTGGGAACCAGGTGGAAAGAATCTAATCCCTGTGCAATTCAGTTTTTTGTGTGCTGTGGAAAAAAATTGTACTGACCGTACACATCAGTGACGCTGATGACAGAAAACACAATCTGGAGCATTGCCTTCAGTCACTACCTCTGGTCATTGAGGATACCTTTTCTGTATTTCATAAAGCAGGATACCACCCCACGCTTCAATTTTATCTTTCTGTTTTAAAAATTCACGTGCAAATTGCACATATGTGAAAACACAGTGTGGACCTCCAGCACCTGGTGTGAGAGTTTGCAGAAGCCACGTTAGCTCCCTATTAAAGATGTAAGCAGAAGTGGGTACTGTCATAAACTTTTTTCCTCTTTGGTGGATCATCTTGCCTTGGCTTAGATTGGCTGGATTTTTTGCAGCAACAAACCCATTACATTAATTTAGGAAATATTATCTAGAAGTAACACAGGTCAATAACAAACTGCAGCTGCCGCAGTCATCTCAACAAGAGAAAGAGGTTTGTGTTCCTGAGATATAATTCTTAAATCCAATGACTCCTAAAGCTATGACCTGAGTGACAGAGCTTTTAAATTTCATCTTGTTTAGGGCTGTACTTACAAGCACTGTCTCTAAGTACAGATCCATGGTGGTATGACCACCAATGGCCATGGTGGTATAACTACCAGTTTGTATTCTCCTCAGCAATTATTTCAGCACTGAAGAAACTTTTTGGAATATTCTTTAGCATTTGGGAGTAAACATTAACACTGAAGACAATGCAGGGAGAAGAAAAATTGTCAGTCAGGAGAGAATGATGCTTGTTTAGTACATGACTGATATAACAAATTTTCTTACTACTGAAAATGCTTGCCCTCTTATAACACCTTACCGAATGTCCCTGCCAGCAGAAAGGTCAGGTTATAAG
This sequence comes from Dromas ardeola, assembly GCA_013398915.1. Lineage (NCBI taxonomy): Eukaryota > Metazoa > Chordata > Aves > Charadriiformes > Dromadidae > Dromas > Dromas ardeola. The sequence continues at coordinate 139,516 of VYZM01021332.1, read as the reverse complement.
ATGTGACTAATACTATTGTCAAACAGCTCATATATTTCAATGCCATTTTTATTGTGCCTTTTTGTTTGGCACATATTGGGTGAGAGCAACATGATTTTTCATCCGTTTTAAAAAGTAGATAATGGATAGCACTCGTTTAGAGGCACAATACTTTCATTAAAAGCATTCTGTGCTAGATGGATCATACCTATCTGTTTTCCTTTTTTTTTTTTTTCTTTTTTTGCAGCTAGTTGCTTAGGGACACCATACCACTGACAAAGAAAGATTTCCCAAACAAGGTAATGTACAGAAGCCTGTGGGTAAGTCAAGCACTTCTTCCCTATTCGTTCTGCTTCTGAGACAGTATATGTATTGCTCACTGTCTTGACAGGCATCTTTTCTAAAAGTGCCCTGAAGACAGTACATCAGCAAATATCAGGTCGTGTAGGTAGCCCCTTCGGTATGCTAACTGAAGGGGGTTACTTCATAATGGTAGTGTCACCATGATTGATATAAAGACATCTTCTATGTGAAGGCAAGTGCTTGGAAGATGCCTACAGGGATCTACTGTAGATAAATCACATCCTTATTTCAAGCCATTTTTATTGAAGAAGAACAGGACTAGAGAACAATTCGCTGTAGTGTCCAACTAGATAGAAGTGGTTTTGGTGAGATCTGCATTCAATGACAGGAGACCTAAAAGTGAGAAGGAAGAGCAATTATTCTATCTTGGAGAAGTACGTGAAGCCTTTTGAGCTTAGAGATCCCACAAGGAGTATTGGATGTACTCTTACTCCATACCAGCTAGAAAGAGAAACATGAAAGTCCTGGATCCAGCCTGAAGAACAAAGTTTAATTTGAAAACAGCCTTGCTTACACACATAAGCCTAATCTTTCCAAGTCAAAGTTTATTTTTCTCTCTGGGAGAAGCAAACTAACTTTTGTTATCTATTCTTTTTTGTTCTGCTTAGGGAGGAAGGAAAGCTAGTGGGAGAGGATGCTAAACTGAAAATATCCTCTCTCCTGCTTCCATCTTAACAAAAAATTTCTATGCAGATGTGTGGGTTTTTTTTTCTCTTCTTCATTATTTGTTCTGCCAGTACCTATTACCTAAAGCAATACATGTGCAGAGTACAAAGGGTAGAAAGTATTATAACATTTTATAACAATTCTACTTACAAACACTGTAATTATCTATTATAATCTACTTGAGTTAGTGATTTCTAAATCTAGTGATTTACGACAATGCAACCCTGGACTTTTTTAAAATAATCTTTTCTATTACCACACAGGATTCAGCTGTTAGTCCAGTGGGGTGGGGACTCAGATACTTATTGACATAATTTCCCAAATTACCTTTTTATTTTTCCCTCCACTTTGATGGCTCCAGGTATCCAAACACTTTTGTCTGAAAGGCAGGGATGTGTGGGAGTGTGGCAGAACAATTACAACTCACACATAGGATTCTTTTTTAATTTTGGAAGTCATACTATTCTTATATTTTGACAACAGAGAATTTTAAGCTGAAAGGGCTGTTCTGCCCTGAGGAGACCTTGTTGACATTACTACAATGAAGCGGTCCTAACTATAATCATGTTAGTATCAAACTAGGCAGTAAATATGAACTGTCGTTTCTCTAAAACCCAATATATTCAGTTACCCAGTAGTAATAACAATAAAAATGGGATTCTTTTCCTACTCAAAAAAATTGCAAGTTCAGTTTTACCCTTCTGTCAACTCAGTAAATATTTCATCTTGTTTACTTAACTGGGTTTCTTGTTTACTTGTTTAAGAATTACAGTAGTGGCCAGTACATGAAGGTAATCCAGGAGACTGGATTTCTTTTGGAAACAGAACAAGAGCAATCATCTTATATGTTTTTTTTTCAAACTAGGTACCCAACCATCCATGAACCTAATCTTGGTTTATCAAGACAAACTTATATTTCAGCCTAATCTATTTCAGGCTCATAGACCTTTTGGTAAATCAGATTAGAGAAAATGAACTGCAACATGTGTGAGTTCAGGCTAAGGGGGAAACAAGGACAAAAACAAACAAAAAAAAAGAAAAAAGGAAAATAAAAGAAAATCAGTGGGGAAGGCTTGTAATTCAGACACAGCACTCCTGGGAGGTGGGAGTTGTGGCCAGAAAACCATCAAGAAAGTAGGGATACAGAGCTCAAGCTCACATCCCACAGTTCTTACCTGACTGAAGAGCAGGACTTACCTGAGCAAAACCCAAGGAGACAACCGAATGAAAGTACATTGTACATTTGGCAGCAGCTGAGAAGGGATTTTCAGGCATATGGTAAAGGAGGTCTGGTTTGAAAAAGGGAAAGGAGTCTAACCATGGTTAGAGAAGACCACGAAGCGCAAATTCAGGTATTTCCTTTCACTTTCTTATGATGTGCTCTGGGTCTACCTTGGGGCTGTCCGGGCAAATCTGGAGTCAGTTCTGGAATGAAACCACAAAGTCAAAATGGATCATTTTAACATAGAAAATTTCTGAATAGGTTTAAACTCTTCTGTAATGAATCCAAATGATGAATGGAGGGAGGTGTTAATGAGTGTGAAATGAAGCCTGGGGTATCGGACACTCCCTCGTTAATATGCTGAAGTGGAAGCTACTACAGTAGTGGAAGTGGTTGTTAATTAGGCACTGCCACCCTTGAGATTGAAACTGGTATTTAACCGTTCTCATTCACACTAAACTTCTCTCTTATTATGATTGCTTGCTGGGAAACTTTGCATACTTTGGGTCTACTTTTTTGGATCATCTTTTCTGAGAGTAGTCCTGCTAATTGAGGTGTATTATAGGAGGCTACAAGTAAAAAATAAATAAAAACATTTTACCCCATAGAATTTGGAACATTACAATGAATATGACTGTGCAAATTAAATATTTTTTGCAATATGATGTGCTGTGGATTACTGGAAAAAAAATAGAAACTTCTGGAAATTAATCCTTTTCTTATGTTTACTTTTATCTAAGTCTTAATTGTTCAAAGGGAAAATCAGATTCTATAAAAATAAAGCTGAACAGAAATGTAAAAACTGCATTCCTCATTAAGATAAAAAAGAGTCTCCACTCATAAATGTGGAAGCCACACCATTGAGGTCATTTATCTTTTGTTGAAAGCAGCAGTTTATCAGCTCTCTTTTGCCCTCTATGCTTTTTTTTCATTCTATGCAACAAGTCATCCTCCCTAAGGTATTTGGCCAGCCAGTGAAAAAAATAACTTTTGTTTTGCTATTTATCTTTAGGTGAGCATTTTTCCATATCAACTTTACTCTGTTCTTATCCTGCACTGCATGTTTCTGGTCATTTTATTTTGCTGTTACAGCATACAACACTGAAAAATCTGAACAGTTCATTCCAGAAGAGTTTGTGGGAGCAGCTCTATATGGCTTTCCTCAGAGTGACTGTCCTTCATCTCCCTTCAGTTGCATTTAGGTTGAACAAGCTTACACTGTCAAAACAAACCTGAAACTATCAGAAGTTATAAAAAAAAATGCTTTGACATTATTATTTCATAAAATTTCAATGAAAAATAAATATTGATCAATAAAAATATAATTGGCCTAGGCCTGTCTAGGTTTTCTTGCCTAGGGTTAGATTTAAATGGCAAAGATTTACAAAGGAGGTCTATATTTGATTTTAAAGAGCTGTAGTTCTGCAATGTATAGATTTTAAGGAAAAGTTTTTCAATACCATGGAACATGAATCACTTACAAAATAGGAATCTTCGGAGAGGGGACACCAGGAAACACGAAAGTATAAAATTGTCCCAAACATACTGTATCTGCATATTTTAGCTCAGATTAAAGATGCTGCTGCCATCTCAAAAGGACCAATTACAGTTTTTTGCAACATCTCAAAAGGATTCAATTACCTTTGAGTGGCAGGGCCATTTCAGTATGATGCTGCTACTGAAATTAGCTTTCCTAGATAAGAAAATAGACTGACGGAATTTGATTATTGATAGAGGGTAAAAATGGAGTGCTTAGCAGAGCCTCTGGAAAGATGTGTCCCAGGATCTGAGGGAGAAAAAGATCCTGATTAGAATTTATTTGAAATTGTGCTTTTCCATGTCTTTCAAACAATGTTTTGGGGAATTACTTCAGCTGAAAACCAGAATGCTTTCTTTCAAATTATATCTAATTATTGTCATTTGTAAAGCAGTTTTATTGGAGCTGTTAAATGTAGATACACATCAAGTATTTTTCTTCCATAGGCTGGACTACACAGTGCCAGCTTAATTAATCAGCTAATCATTGACTGTCATCAAATCACTTTCACAGCATTCTCCTCCTTCTATTCATCTTTACCTAGAAACTTTGGGAACAGTGACTGGAAATCTGCAATGAAACATTTGGTCTATTGAGCTGATCAATGCCCCTCAGCTCAAAGTCACTACTAACCTAGTCTACAATTCCTTCCGTGGTGATCTGCTTAGGGGTAGTCCTAATGGTCAGAAAAATGCTAGGCAATCCAAGAAGAGGGAATCAGTCAGTACAGAAATAAACATTGCTTCTAATATTGTCAGTCCTAGTGACTGAAACTTTTGGACTGTATAAGTTTAGCATATATCATATGTGTGATAAAAACATTTAGAACATTTATAATAGTGTTTCTCTCTATGTTGTGTTTTAAGGCAAAAAGATACTATGCTGTAAGTATTTTTATGAATTTCTTATCAATAATAACAGAAGAAGTTAAAAATAAAGATAGATATGTTTCTGAGGAAAATAAAAAAGAACGCAAATTTCTGAGGAAAATAAAAAAGAAAACCAGTGGTATACCAGTGCCAGAATTTAATGACAATGGAAAATTTTTACTGCCTACCATTCTCACCACTGAAATATTTGGGCATAACTACATCACTCAGAACTGGCAATCAAAGATGTCCAAGCAAGGAATTACTTTTTACTTCATGAATATTTTCTTTTCCTGCTTCTGATGCCATTCCCTCTGTCTTTTAAATGAATCTATAATTTTTTTTTTGTTTTTTTACTTCGCTATAGGAACTTGTGTTTTTTCTGTATGCATACTTTGTATCTAAGTCTCTTCCATTACTTTTTGCTGTATCACAAGGTTCTTATCTCAGCTTCTCTGTTATTCGATGCTGATATAATGTATTGTGCCACTCAGAAAGATCATTCAGTCTTTTTATGACTTTTATGCATATGATAAATCACTCTGGATGGCAGTTTATCCCAGTCC
>VYZM01021332.1:104746-124079 GCA_013398915.1 Dromas ardeola | reverse complement strand
AAACCCAGAACAAAACATTGTTGTAGTCACTATTAGTATAGGAAAAATGACTCATTAGCTTTCTGATCCACATCTAGATTTAGAGAGTATTGTATCTGTACATATATCTACATGTATTTCTCTGTCTTTCAAAGAAAATAAAGCAGGGGAACACATTTATTTTTTTTCTCACATTTCTGTTGAGATCTGGGGTGTTGTTGGCAGATACCTCATGTCTGTTAGACCTGGTAGTCCAGGATTTTTCAGGATCTGTCCTGTGCCCTTCCTGTTTACTCATCCTCGAGCATGGAGCAGCACAAAGCCTATGCATTGCTCATGCCCTACTTTAATCTTGGAAGTTATACGTACCATAAAATTCTTATTAAAATTGCTGACTATAAATAGAAGTCAGCTGAGTACATAACAGTTTACGATGCTGACTTTATCTCAGATAAGTACATAATAAGACCCCTGCATCTAAGCAGAGCTTATTTTTCTTCTTCTCTGTTATTGTTCTCTGGTAGGGAGAGACTATTCATAACATCTTCGCAATCCACTTCATCACAGGTGGCTGTCATTGCATGGAGAGAGGAGAGATGCAGAAACAAGAATGATTCGGATGTCTGGAAAACATAGTCTATTATTAGTGAAAAGGACACTTTTATTTCTGCATTTCAATGTGATTACAAAATTACCTTATGGGAGTGGAAAAAGTGATATCTAGAGACAATCTCAACTTGTACTGAAGACAAGAAGCAATGAAAGTGAGTAAAGAAGGAGGATTTCTGCACTATTTTCTTTATTCATATAGTATCTTATACATAAAGAAATGACTCAAGGCAGAAATAATAGCCATAGGAATAAATATTTCTAACAAGCAAAGTTTATAGTCATTATCTCAGAGGAACAGAGAGATCTAGACATGCTGCCAAGTTTTCTTCCACTGAATTTCATATGGTTTCATTTCTGAATCATATTTTCACTTTCATGTTTTTCTTGCATTTTGATGATTAACTAAGACTAAATTAAATATATTAATTAATATGCAAATGCATATTTACAGTAAATGTGAATTTATTTTTCAGTGCAATGCGTGTATAAATTGCAAATACCAATAATATACATAAAATGATATTATCTTGTTGCACTGATAAAACAGGTACAAAAGTTTATCCTTTAAAAGCCAGTGCAGAGTTCCATACTACCACTCAATAGAAAGGCAATCTCCTGATTTTTTACTAGGGCAACCTTCACCCCTTTTTAATTATCAACGAAGTACAGGAGAACGTAAAATTAAAACATAGGAATGGTCAATGACTCATCAATTACTACAGAGCTTAAAGTTTTATGAATAATGTAATTTGACTTACATTCCAAGCAAAACAGAGCATAATTGATAATTCAAGCTATCAATGTGATTCACAGGAGATTTGCTGGAGATACCAGTGAATAACTGCTTAGGAAGATGGAAATGAATTTCTTTTTTTTTTATAACAACCAGTTGCCTTTTTTTCTGCTTATCTCAGCTTTCTTGTGGACTCTCTAGTTATTTCTTTCCCTTTTCAGTTGTGATATTACTTTCTTCCCCCTTCAACACAGCCTTATAAAATTGTGTTTGTGCTTCAGCATTTTTTCCCTTCTCTAGTACCATCTGTTGCCTCCTTGCTTTTCTTTGTTCCTGTTAAGTATCCCACATAGTTCAGTGCTGTACAATAAGTCTTTTACCACATATGGTGCTCACCCTGACAAATCTACTGCTCTGCATATGTAAAAAGAGGGATAGCAGGAACCGGGAAGTAAGGCTACAAGGAAAGGTTAGGAGCCATAATTCAGCTTATAAAACTGAATAAACAGTACTGTTAAGAAAAAATATTAATAAAAAGGGAAAACCTGTGCAGCAAAGAGATTGACCTACTATACAGGTATTGAGTATGTAGATACTCAAATACGAGATTGAAGCATTTTATTTGATGGGCTTATTGAGGAGGCAAGTTTTAAACAACTACTTAATATGTCTGTGAACCAGTAAATTACAGACACTGTAAAACACAAGCTGCAAGCTAAGGAAATTAATCAGTAAACTACTGAGTTAATTTCTGTGACTTTAATCACAAGTGGACAAAAATACTGTAAAAACTTCTGTCACTGAAATTATTCCATGTTAGTCCTGTGATAAACCATACTACTTCACTTTCCTGTCTTTATCTCTTTCTCTTATGCCTTCCTTTTCTCTTATTTCCCTCTGACCCCTTTTTTACATACTCATCTATTTTTTGTCTGCTTCTTGAGTTCTTTTTACGCAACTGCAAATTGCCCTTTCATTAGAATCCCTCCTCCTAAAGCAGCCCTTCCTGCTCACAATTAATAATACCTACAGCTGTTCCTTCTGAGCCATTTGCCCACTGTCTTGCCCGTGTTTGCTCTATAACTCCATTGAGGACAATGACCGTATCCGGTAAGTGTTACTAGTCACATGAACGGAGTCAGCACCAGGTGGAGTCCTGACTTTACCAGCTGTTTGTTGGCCAGAACAGCTGACCGGCTTGGTAGGGGTTGCAGAGCATACACCATTCCCTTTAGGAGCTGCAGTCCAAAGAGATGAAGATCTATGAGGAAAGTATGGTAAACACTATTTGTCTGTAACAGCAGAGCTTCTAGGGATGCTAACTAGGATGCTGATATGCAGGGCAAAATGTTGATACTCAGTGTAAAGCATGTATGAGTAGTGAAAGAAAAGGCATTTTGCCAGTAGCGTAAATCAGAGAAAGGTTATCTTGGAAGACTGAAAGAGCTGTGAAACGATACCTTTCAGGAGAACGTGGAGCATTCAGGTAGAGATGGCAGTAGGGTGCAGAGATGTAGAATACTGATGTTTGCAGAACTGGCATAGCAGCTGTGTAAGAATGTGTGTCTTTCCACAGAATGAATTTTAACAGGTCTAAACCTTCACAGGGTCCTACCTTTATGTCACTAAAACTGTGCAAAGCATAGGCAAGACACTGACTTCGCACATGCATAAGTGCTAATTAAGTCTTTTATGGCAGAGGAGAAGAATGAAATGGCATATACCATCACCTAACTAAGGCTTTGTCACAATCACAGTGCTACCTTCATTAGCAATCTAGGGCAACATAGTCACTGTCAAGAGTGTGTAAAACTGATTGGATACCAACAGTCATTGACTAGCTACCAGGAGGGCCACTGTCAAAATGGAAAAACGTATCGAATAACGTTTGATCCTTGCCCTTCACAAAGTATGCTGCAGGAGGCATGCAGAGTGTTTAGACACCTCGATGCAGCTGTGATGACAATGCACAGTGCAGTTAGCGCTGTATCACTATAAAAGCAGCGAGGCCAAAGTAGCGTAAGGTGGCTATCACAATATTCCCTCTGCAGATTTACTGTATGTTTTGTTCTTCCTCACAACAAAAGCTGACAGAGGCATTTGGCTATTGGTTCACCAGCTGAAGGGGAAAAAGGCACACCATAGAATGTGTCCATCTTCAGTATCTCTCTAGTGTACCATTAGTATAATGTATTTTGATGTTCTTTTAACTAGGTGACATTTTTGTTCCTCACTGCAAAATTAGAGTTGAATTAGAATAAATGAGAACAACAATAAATAGATGGTAAATGGCATAAAATAAAGTAATAGAACCTACTCCTTTCTCTTTTTATAGAGCATTAGTGGAACTGAGAAACTAAACTGAAAGTTTGGATTTCCCCCCCTTTGCAGAGTTTGCAGCTCTGCAAGGTTGTCTTCTTTTTTTTTTCCTGAGCTTTGCAATCTCATAAAAAATAATTGCCTTTTTCCTAGTTAGTTGTTCTAAAATCTGCTGGTAAATTCACGAGTAAGCTGACTATGGCTTTAAATTAACAAGAAACATATGTCCAAAACATGGTGAAATTCTGCTGTAGGTCTTGTATTTCCCACAGTTTAATAGACCTTCTATGTTGGGCTTAACATGCAGTTAGATTCAGTTTCCAAAAGTTTAATTTTATTTTGTAAGATGTATGAAGGTCTTTTATTGGGCATCTACAGTGTGTAAGTGGTTTGATGGCACTGCAGTTCCCAATCATTAGGGAGGCAGGACATGCAAGAGGAGGTATGACATGAAAACAAATCCGTGTTTCATCATGTGAATCCATTATGGAAGTGGTTTTGACTGCTGGATAAGTAAATAACGATTTAAATGAAAGTCGAGCCTGATGAGTGAGGAAAGAAAAGGTTTGACTAAAACTAGATCCATATAGAGATGATGTTTTAGCATGGAGAAATTAATTGTCTAATTGGAATAGCAAAATAATCCATTAGAACAAAGATTAAAAAAACCTTTTTTAATTTGGCAAGCATGACAAAGGGATGATGAGATATCACAATATTATTACTGGAATAGGAGGATGGGAACACAGATTTACCTGGATTATGATAGAAAAAGGCTGAATTATATAAAATGGGATAGTTCTGCAATCCTTAAACATTTTTGTCTGATACAATTTTGAATACATACTTTTTAATATCCCTCAAATCCATTCTTTTTTGTACTGTTTAGACAGAGGTTGGTGGAAAATAAGGATGCCATCACAGAAGATTTAAGGGTACCTTACTACCTCAAACTGAGTTGATAAGACTTAGGACAATGTCTCAAAACAGTCAGAGATACCCAAACAATAACCTGATGAAGTCACCTCTTGTTTGATGGAACATTATTGAATAAAGCACAGATAACCCCTGTACAGGCAGAATATTGCAGTAAATCTTACAGAATCCAGGAAAGATCTACTGGAAACTCTGGTTTCAGCTAAAAATGTCTGGTTTTATCTTTCATGCAGTATTAAAAAAAAAGCTTTGTATTGTTGTTATTCAGTCTTCCTCAGAATTTTGTGCACAAAATCACAAAATATCTAGACGATGTATCAGTTCTTTTACTGCATAGTGAGGAGTCCCAAGTCTTTCTTTAGAGAAAACAGGTGACGGAGAGGAGTGGTGAGGAAAGAGACATGCTGAAACAGGTAGAAAGAAATGAAAGGTTAACTGATGGTCATACAACTTCACAGGTCGCTGGAAAGCAGGTGGTGCTTTTGTTTGGGGTTTTTCCCCCCTTCATCTGAGAGGCAAGAGTAAATGCCTGGCAAGTGCAGCCCATTTTACTCAGAATTTGTGCTATGTATTGTATTACTTCATCAGTGTTCCTATTCAGACTCCTGAGTTAGAGGTCTAAAACAGTTTCTGCCTCAGAGGGGAAAGTCATTAGTTTAATACTGGTTTATTAACGTGTGAGTGTGCCGTTATTACCAGGGCCAAGAGTGGCAAAGGCACCATCAATTCCGCTTGCCCCCACCGTGAGTTTAAGAAGATAGATAGGGCCATTGATTCACTGTATTATGATTGTGTCCTAATGCTTCGCAGTCTCCAATTTCGCTCTGAACTCCTGGGGCCTTCCCACAGTCCTCTCCATGACCCGTACAGAAGAGCTTTCTTTTTGAGGATCGCACTGAGCATCTCACCTTCCCGTTCCCTTGTAGTAACAGTGTCCACAACATGGTTTTGCGTGTAAAAGATTAATTATTTTCATCAGTTGTAATTGGTATCTTCTCCATTTTGCTAACTATATTCATAAGGGAAAAAAAGTAAACAGGATTATCTGTTTATATTCTTCAAAATATGTTTTAGTTAAGGAACATATGAGAATAATATAACCTAAACAAATGCCATTTTTATTTCTGTTATGTCTTCTAGAGATTTTGATACTTGTAACAATTTTCTTACTTGTACCCCAAAAATACATATATCTGTGTTTTATTGTTTTGGTTTTTTTTGGATGGTGGCCATCAATAGGCAGGTATGCGTAGATTTAACAAAGATAAACAAAGTAACTTTAAAATATCATATTTTTCTTATTCAGCTTAATATTTTCAGTATTTCATTTTCAATAATTTCTCTTTATTTAGACAGCTAATGTATTTTCAGTGTATTTTTCCAAGGTGTTTTCAACAATCTCTGTATGGAATTTTTCTCCTGAATGGAATAACTTCAGAAAGACGGGTTTTGAAGGGCAAAATCTTTCAAATGTGTTTTGCAGTGCAGTTGTCTACATGAACTTAAATCTGTCATCTTGCTCTTCAGTTACCTATTTTTATAATCACTGGTTGGAATTTCTCATTCTCAAGACTGAAAATTGTTATGTATTACTTTACAATTTTGCCATGTCACATTTCAGTATCTTTAGTGTTTCTTTAGTGTTAGATCTTTTTGAAAGGTTGAAAACTAACTCATCTCTTCCTCTTCCCTCTGTGTGACAGGCACTGCTAACCAAATCTGTAAATAAGAGTAAGTGGTTATGTTTTGAATTTAAGATGTGTTACATTTTTCTGATCCCTCTTGTTTTATTTACAAAAATTACAACAGACTGTGAAATTGCCTTTTAAAAAAAATTAAAAAAAAAAAAAAAACAAAACAAAACCAGAAATTACCTCCATCTTATTATACAGCTTGTGTATAGGAGCCTTTCAGAAATGCATTTATTGGGTCCATAAACTCAGAAGCCTCACATATTGACAACTTCTTGCTGTTTTTGTTTCCCTGCTAGTTACTTCATGCACTTTTTACAATCATTTTAAGTGTCAGAACAAAGTCAGAGTTACCTTTGCAAATACGACTATGGGGCTTCGAGAAATGACTGCTCTCTGGATGATCACGCAGCTGAGGACTCAAATCCTTCTGTCTCCAGGTAATTGATTCAGAAGCCTTATGTAGAAGAGGCCCAAGTTATGTTCATAAACACATATGAAACTAGGCACAGAAGGCTTGACTACACAATGACAGTTTTCTTTCAGCACAATTTCTTAGAAATGTTTTGAAGGTGTATTTTTTAACATTAACATTCAAGATGTTAATACACAGGAAGAATACAAAATATGGTCATATCGTGCCTCTGAGAACAACCCCTGGGAATGTCAAAGGGGAGGCTAAATTCAGTGCTACATGGAAGTGTTTTTACTAGAAGTTTTGAGATCTCTTACAACTAGTCTTACATAGACATTAGCATATGTTAGCATGAAATTGCGGAATAAGAAGTCCATTTTTAGCACGATTCAAGTGACAATAGGAGTACACTTATAGATTAACTTTAATGATGCTTTTAAAAATATTACAAAGCACTTACATAGCTTTTCACATGTGCATTAGGGAATAAGATTTGTTTGGCCTGCCAGGTAGATAGGTACCAAATATAGTGAATAGTAGGCGTATAATATGTACAAAAATGAGTACTTTTCTCTTTGGAATCCATTTTCCAAATACCATGAAAACTGGTAAACAAAAAAACCCCTATATCTTAATTTAAGAACTACCACTACTACTATTTAAAAGGTGGATCTTTAAATTATGGAAACTGAGACAGACCAGTCACAGAATAACAATGCAGTTCTCCATTGTACTTGCTTCTAAGACCATTAGAGTTAAAACATCATATGTTTCCAAGGTGAGTAGTGGTTAACTGATTAAATGCATTGCAACCAACAGGTAAAATTAAGCCAGCTTGTAATTCTCTTGAAAAGTGCATAAAGAATAAAGAATCTCAGCAACCCCTACAAAGGACAGTTGATTTCATAACTAGAAAGATCCTTTTGTGAGTCCTGAAATCTCCGAATGTTTCATGGGTCTGGCACTGATGATGTAATGTGGGGGAAAGTTACATATAATTTCCCTTTTCTTTATCTTCTTTGAGAACAATGTGAAGACAAATCTGAAACAGAAATACTTAGGTAAATGCATCAGCTCAACTGCAAATATTTGTCAGTTCTACTTCAATGTGGTCCCAAATTGTATCAAGAGCTTGCTGTGCTCAGTGTAAATACACGAGTAGGGAAAAAAGAAATGGCCCTGTCCCAGAAAACTGGCATTTTACAGGAAGGTCTTCATAGCAGTTTGCAAACAAACAGCAGTTTGAGTGCTGTTCTAACAGCAAGACACTCCAGTGAACCGGAGGCTCCATCAACGTGCTGGCCTCGCGTTGTGTCTGGTAGAATAACCCTCACTGAGATCCCATCTGAGGAACACTCTGCATCTTACCCTAAGAAAAAGATGAGAGAAAACATGCCTCAAACAAAAGCTGTCCTGTGGTCTGGAAGAGCGGTAACAACCCATGTTGGGTTGATCTGATGGTCTGTTATAGAAGAAGCCTTTTGTAAGTGGGTCATCAGACAGATTTTTTTTCATCCAGAGATGAATCCTGCATTGCCGTATTTGTTTGTTTTGAATGCATTATTCTATTTCCAGAGGAGATGATCTAGCATTTAGTATTTTACGATACCACCGGCTAAAAAAAAAAAATATAAAAAAGCTTATTGAAAGTTTTATTCATGTAATATATATCAAGGATAAAAACAGAGAATGATTCATCAGTAAGATTATACTAGTCAGTATACGATCAGGAGTATAACTCATTAGGTGTATAAAGATGAATCACTTAGTACAAGGTGCAGTATTGTTCCTTAATTTTTCCAGATGACAATGCATATTGAAACAAAAATCTTTGTACATAAACAAAACAACTGCATGTCACCTTACTCAAGTTCTGTGTTTCTAGCTCTATAGTCTGAAGACTAATTGTAAGGAAACTTGAGCTATAGATGATCTGTAGATAAGATTTAATTTTCAATTGCTTCTAGCCTGTTTATCTTCACAAACATTAAACCAACCCCTATAACAATTATGAATTAAGATATGCATCAAGTAATGCTTGCCTTCTTAATTTAAAGGATTTTTCAAAGCCAACCTGGTTTAAATCTTGCTTCCTAGTAAATGATGTAATCATGTTTTCATGTTAATAACTTTTATAAGGCAAATAGCCTGTAAACTTACACTCCAGTGTTCATGCTAGAATTGTAAGAGACAAGAAGAAACATGAATTGAGTGCCACTGACCAGAAAAAAAATACACACTGGGAGTGGATTATTTCCAAGTTACACAACACAATTTAATATCTATGGGACAAGAGCAAGGTTCACTTATTTCTTTTATGGTGGTAGCACTTACTTCAGAAAAGTGAACATAAAATGTGATTTGTTAAATCTACGCTGTTAGGATAGCATACCTGCTGTCACCAATTTGTAACCTGCTGTTACCAATTTGTTATCTATTTCTCCTAGGTTTAGGATCCTCTGTTAGCACATGCAATCTTTTCTCTTTTTTTCTAAAACAAATATTTTCAATGCAGTAACAGTTTTTATACTCCAACTGAAATATTAATTGGATAAATTGACAGTAAAAATCCTCCAAAGCCAAATGAATAAAATAGTGTCTGTTTCCATTCACATCTTCATTTTGTTCCTTCGCTTCGTTTTGCACTGTCATTATCTTGTGTCTTGCAGGTTTTGAAACCAATTTCTCCTCTGAGACCCAAACCGGGGAATCCTTTATAATATCTGCACACAAATTCTGACAGGCTGCTGAAAATGTCTCCACTTCATGCTGTTATTTTAGTCTTGTTACGTGCTACTTAAACATGTGAAAAAACCTTTAGGTTTTCAGATAGTCTGATGGACCAGAATGGGGTTACAGTCAAGATGAATTCCTTACACGTTACCTTGGAATAAAATCCTTTTAACTACTTCTGTACTCGCAGGGCAGAACTTTAAATGAGCAATGGTTACCACAACAGCAAATACAATCTTCATGTGATACATCAGGGGAAAAAAATAGGTTTTGAGAGGACGTCTGGCAGTATTGGAAGAGGTTAGATGTATTTAACCCTGCCCTTATCCAGCACAAACTGGTGTGGCTCATATCATCTGTTAGGGTCACAGGAGTGCAATTATAATGTTTCCCCAGTTACAAAGTTTCCCTGAGTCTGCTTTTGCCACTTACACTGAATGGGTAGGCATGAGATTCTAAACTATGCATTTTTCACAACATTTTTAATGATCTTTTTATTTAAAGTATTGACACTGTTTCTTGATTTGCGGCTTTTCTTTTTAGTGAGGTTTGGGTTTCGGTTGTGGTTTTTTTGCCAAAAAATATGGTACCAGTTACGAAATAAAAACCTCTGTGACAGCAAAAAGCAGATGTAATGACTTCTTTGTGAAAAATTGTAACTTTGACAAAAGGCCATAAGTGAACCTATTTTAAAAAATAAAATAAAAGATAAATTNTAAAATAAAAGATAAATTGATTAGCTTTACTAATTTTGCTTTGAAATCACTTCCTAGCTCATATTCATGCTCAGGGCAATACAATTCATCAGGAAAAAATAACGGATCAAGAAAGAAATAAAAACTTTAAATCCCCCTCTTGAATTTCAAAATGGGTAGGAGTTAAACCCACAAATTCTACATCTCTCTTATGTGGTAACAGGTAGCACAGCGATTTCATAGGTACAGTTTATAGCATGAAGAACTTCATTACGTGATATAGTTGCTTCTATGTGAAACCTGCCCATGCAAGCTTGTAAAATCAGGAAAAGTTGCTAGAAGAGATTGTTTTAAACATACCATAACAATGGTGCATCGCATCAGCCTCTCTGGGAAAGATTCTGCCTCTTTACAAAGAACTTCATTTTGCTACTGGCAGATTATAAAAATAAACCCCTCTTCATTCTGCGTGTGCCTAATTTACCTCCTAAACCAGTTTGTCTCACTGGTGTTACAGACTTCCTTGTGTCCCAGTGTGTAACACTTATATTGTTAGGGAGAACAGATGGAGGTGTATGGGATGGGCCTGCTGGTGACATCCAAAATCAAGGCGCATGATGAGGAAGGATCTTTGAATTAGGATGCTGTTTAGTAATATTTTCTTATTCTGGGTAACTGTTTGTCAGATGTGTGTGGTCACAGAATAGGAGAAAGGACCTCTGACGCTGAGATGCAGCAAGAGAAGTGTAAGGTGGAACAAAAACTGGTGGTAACAGCAGCTAAAGATATGGAGCACCCAAAAGCTATAGAGCATGGAATAAGGTGTTAAAGAATGAGATTTATATATTCCTTTCAGCCACTGTATTGCTTAGTGTTGATATTCCCATACACCTTTAAACTTTAAGGCTTTAAACTCAGACTACAGGAGAATATCAGAAGAAGATAATAAAAAGCATTTCACACTTTATCAACCTTGTACTCACTTCGTGTTTTGTTATCAGTCATACTGTTACATCAGCGTATCTGTCACCATTCCATACATTCGAAAAACTATTTCTGCCTTAGAACTGGCAAAGTCGGATTAGACTCTCCTGCAACCGAGTCAATTGTCTGTGGGTTAACTGGGCAATGGTACATCTCTCTCTCACTCTCTCTCTCTCTCTCTCTCTCTCTCACAGACACACTTACTTTAGTCAGTGAGTTATACTAGCACAATGTTGCAAATATAAATATATATATATATTTTACTTATTCAAGTTCAAGTTTAAAGAGGACTGCAGTTTTAACACAACGTCTATTTAAATATATCTTCACTATCTGAATTGCATATAGTCATACAATCTTTCCATAATGCACAATGATATGTCACTGAAAGTTTTTGGAATTCTTTTGGCATGAAAGGCAAGAGCAATAATTAGATCTCTTCTGGGTCAGCTGACGGTGGTCTTGACACACATATTCACCATGTGTTACACATCTGTTTATTAGTTAGCCGTAGCTCAGGGTGATCTGAAATGCTGGGTTCTACCTTCAGGCTATAGAAAAAATGCAAAGTCGTTGGTAGGAATGCAGCATATAGATCAATAGACCTAAAAACTCTCATACAATGAGTAAGATGGTAGTTTTTGTGCAAAGGAAGGTGAGGGATTTATAGCTCATTTCCAGTGCTGGACAACCAAAGGGACAAAAGCTGTAAAAGAGCTGAGAGGTGCCTTTTGGTTATTTGGTCCATCTAAATCAATTAGAATAACTCTTGTCAAATGGAAGACTAGCAAAATGGATGGTGTCTCTGCTCTCATAAAAAATCTTAACGTTATCATCTTTGAGTGAAAGAAAATTACAAAAGGCACTTTGATTAAATGATTACAGCAAAGTGAGCTTAATAGTGAAATATCAACCTGCTAGACAAAAAATACTATAATATAACTATATATAATATAACTGACATTCCGTCTTGGAAGGTGTTGACTCCAGTTTGCCTGTGAGTAAAAAAGAAAGAAAAAAGTAAGAACGTAAAATAGAGATTTCAGACAACATAAACTGCTATTAAGCTACTAACCAACCAACCAAAGGGGTTTCCCGGAAAATCCTTCAGAAATAAAAGACCACATGGCTTCTTAGGACTGTCACTACATAAAGGATTTGGTATTTAGTTAAGTCTATTTCTGTTCTTCAAGTCATGGTAAGAGACTCTTCCTCTCCTCCACCATGTACCAGACACCTAATCTTTCCCTTTGCTTCTGCAAGTCTTGGTCTTGACCCTAATTATTTTATAGCTTTAGACTTATTTTTATCAGAGAAAACGAGAATGCTTAAAATGTATTGTGAAATAGTAGCTTTTTGTGATAATGTTCTTTATCATTCTTTGGAACTGGTTATAATATAACCAAAATACAGTTCAAAAAAAAAAATACTGGTGCCTACTTCTTAATTTTTACTCTATTTTTTAATATGTTGGGCAGAATTTCATCCAAAAAACTCTTGATTTCAAAGGCTTTTTTCCTCACATTGCTTTTGAAAACTATAATATTGAACAAAGCTTGGAACAATCTACAGATGTCTCATTTAAATTAGAATAATGAGATATTCTGAAGCATGTAATAAGGCGGAGTACTGATGCTAGTGAATGACAGCTGTCTACCTAAGAAAAGTAGCAAATCCTTCAGCATGTTTAGTATGCTTTAGATGTACAGGGAGGATACTCCTGGCCATAAAGTCTTTTCCTCATGTTTTTCTCGCACTCTGTAAGTATCTTGCTCTTGTACACTCCTCATTCACAAGTAACATTCTTTTGCACACTACAGAAGATAAGTTTTTTTCAGGAGCTGAGTTTCAGCTTAGTACACTCACCTGGAAAGTAGCTCTCTCTGAGGAACTAAACATTAAAAATATTTAAGATGTATTTTGAAGTAAAATAGTAATCTTTTAAGAAAAATGAGTGATTCCTCAGAGTATAATTCTATCAGTGATTGAAAAATGTAACAATGTATTTTCTCCTGAAATGTGAATTATTGGTGTACATTGTACAATCATCAATAGATTGATGACTTTATTTTGTGATATAGTTAGATTCCTTCTATGACATCATTTTTCATTTACATTGGTCAACTTCTTTTCTAATAAGGATGTCTTGGATTTTCCAGAATATAAAATATGCAACCCACTTTTCTGCTGCGTGTGTTTCTATGCATGCTTACTGACCCACGGCTTTAACTACAACCGAGTAGTGAGTTATAAGGAAACTTTTTTTGTAAGTTGCATAAATTACTTATAACTGAATACCTATGAATACTTACTATATACCACTTTAAAATATACTGCTTGTGAGGAGAAGAATATTATTAATTCCATTATTTGAAAGACACAAAATGACTCACCTAAGGTTATTTGGCAAAGCAAGGACTGACTTCTGATCCCCAACTCTCAGCCCAGTGCCGAAACATTCTTTCTGCTTCATGTTATACATATGACATAATCGGACGTGTAACACTATTTAAAGAGGATACAGGAAGGAGTTGGGGGAGACTGTCACTGAAATATGGAGAGCTAGATGCTCTGCATTTGGCACATTTAGTACAATGATAGAGGTAATGTCTTGCTCTTTGTTTGAACCTCTTGTCCTCTTTTAGAATCTTAACTAAGGTACGAAATGAAAATAAATCTACTGAGATACAGTGAGTGTCTTAAGGTACAATATGATGGGCAAAATTTTAATCCATTTTTCCTTAAAAGGTTGACTAGGCTCCACTGCAAATTGTGTTCAAATATACATATATTTTTATACATATATATATACACACATATATATCTTTCCTGGTGAATACATACATCTTTATGAAGATATGCATGTGTGAATTCCTGAAGGAAAATATGTCATGCCAGTGATACAGAAATTTATTTAATTAATATGAAAATTGTATAACTCACCTTTATTTTGTGTATATGTATATGTACATAATAGAAGCACTTTTTTTTTTTTTGTAGAAAATAGAATCTTAGAACAAATCTTTGTTATTTTTAAATATTATTTTCCACTGGAGAAGACAGAACTATTTGCATATTTATTAAATATATTTTACCCAGAAAATTCGTAACTATGATGCTGCATCTCATTGAAAGTCTATTTCTACAAGCAGCCAAGGTCATTATGTAGAAAATTCTGTACAAAAATATAATATGTATTGGCTACATTTAGAATAAACTATAATAGGAACTGGTAGAGGTTTTGAGCCTTAGGCCATAAAATTCAACAAATGCAGTCATTCTTCTGGTAACACTAACATTAACTCAGTTTTGGAAAGCTGAGTAACTAGCCACACTGGTCAGCGCTTAAAATTCAGAATATTTTGATAGTTACCACATAATTGAATCTGAAATATTTCATTTTTTCTTTACTCTGCATGGATGGTATGTCAAATCAGTATGATTAAATGTGCATAAATTCTGACATTTTGGGGACAATGACTCTGGAAAAAACTCAGGAAACATTATGGCATTTTTCAAGTTTGGTAGTAGCCTCTTTCAGGTTTGATTACAGACCTTCTGTGGATGGAGTAATGCCCTAGTAGCAGATCAACTGGTGGAAAAGGAGAGGAGAAAGAACAGCATAAAAGATTCACTGGAAATATTCCTTAAAAAGGGTAGGTTTTTCTCTTGGGACTACTTACCTCCTTTTCCTACAGTCAGCCACAGATGCAGAAGGCTACGAAGTTGATAGAGCAGTTTGACTAGATTCCTTTTTCCACCACCATGGCATTTGGAGTCATGTCCATGTCTGGACATGAAGATACAGACCTGCTGGGATGGTAACAAGTGCACACTAACCTTGAAGAGCTCATAGGCAGAATTGCTTACCTCCCAGTTCCGTACTGGTGGCTTTCATTCCCACACTTGGACAGCATGTGGATTTTGAATGAGGGAGTTGGTAGAAAAAAAGAGTTGCAAAGAGAGATAAAGAGCAGAGCTAGATAAAATACAAAATCCTACCTTTTCCTTCTTTCTTGACAGAAAATCTGCGCAAAACAGCATTGCATGAGATAAAAAGAGAGTAGATAGCAGCAGAAAAATACCTCAGGTCACCCCAGAGAGAAGGATACTGTCGGGAATCTGTCTATTCCAGAATGAGGACTCAGACTTAAAGACAAAGGGTGCATACATCGCTGCCACAAGGCAAACACATTTGCGCATTTTCAAATGTGTGACCAGATAACTGGTAACCAGCTAAATACTTAAAAATAATCAAATGGCTAACTAAGGAATGAAAGGTGGAGAGTACAAAAAGAAACGCGTCATTTTTATGGAATGGTTTCAATCATAGTACCGTTTACAAGGATATGAGGTCGCTGAAATACAGCAGGGTGGGTTAGATCAGAGCCTGGCTGAGCACTGGCAGGAGAAACCTATGTTTTGGCTGTAGCCAGCAGCTAAACAAAGGGAAGGCACCAGCACTGTATGAACCAGCTTTATCAGAACCCCTTTGCAGCTGGTTGCACCAAGATGGGCCCAGCAGTAAGGATGCTCCTCTCCCCAGCCACCGCTCTCTGTGATTCAGTGCACTGACTGCAGACATCCCTGTAGCTCTGAATGCATTAGCTGGAAGAATAAGATTTGACTTTATGACTAAGATATTTACAGTCCTGTCAAAACCCCGACTTTCTTTTGTACTGTTAGGAAGAAGTACATGTCCTTTGGGAGGGTAGAGGGCTCTATATGAAAATGGTTAACTCAACAGAAAGATGCAGCGATGAAAAATGGGCAGTAAAGAAGGAATTATACTGGTGAATCCTAGTTCTTTGTGGCAGAAACTGATAGCTGTCAGGTTGATCAGTGATGATGACAACGGCCACAGGTCTATGTAAAGGAGTCCCAGAGCTTGCATCATTCTCAGTATCTCAGTGACTTGACAGGTATGTGGTTTTTGATACATCCCTGAGTATGACTCTGGAGGTAGCTGAAGAACTTATTTGAAACATCAATCGTTAATGAAGACTGGGAATTTTTCCAGCAGCCTAGAGAAAGAGAAGTTTTTATTTAAGCTTTCCAGGTTCCTGACATAACCCATCGAAGTTGCCTCAATGAAATATTTGTACCTTTTCAATACATTTTAAATGGTTTAATTCATTTTTATTCTTATATATAAAAAGAAAAACTAAAAACCTTTAAATTACCCTACTTGTGAAAAAAGATGCAAGTCAGCACATATTATACCTTTTTTCCTTCGACTGCACCATATTCCCCTTGATCACCTTTTCTACCTAATTTTTCTCAACTCAACAATAAAATAGCAGTTAACTTGTATAGTTATGAAGAAAAAACCTGTTGGGGCCCTGAGTGCACCTGATCCACCTGAGTTAACCTGACCAGCCCCACCTGGGATGCCCACCCACACCCCTGGGCACCCAGTCCCTGCCTGATCTCTGCCACGGGGCATTCCTGCTCAGTCTCCAGCCCTGCCTCTGCCCCTGTCCTGTCCTCAGACCTCTGTTGTTGTCCTGTCTCCTGCTGGTCCTGGACTGGAGTTCCTGGAAGGACCCTGGACCTAACTCTGTCTTGCCTGGGACAGTTTGGGACTGTGAGCAGACCTTGCTGTTGGCACCTTGCTCTACCCACCCTGCTCACACCCCACACCGTGGGGCTGTGCCCTGGCCAGGGGTGGCACTGCCCCTCTGCCTGTGCTACCTTCAGCTCCTGGTTTCTCTTCCCATATGGAGCAGCCCCACGCCTGCTGCTCCCTGGCAAGATTGTAGGCCTGACAAAGAGCTCTTTGGAAAGCAATACTCTGAGGCTATGCTGTACTGCGGTGTTATCTCATTTCAGTGCAAGTTAAGCAGAGGATGCTTTTAATATCAGAAAAGACTACATAAAATATCTGCTATATTCCCATCTTTCCGTCCCTTTTGTAGCTACTTGGAATTAAACACAGTAGTAATGGAATTCCCTGGATTTTGTGAGACAGTGTTTTTTTAAGAGGTGAAGTTAATTTTGACTTGGATGTCCCACATCCAAATTTACACAAAATACAGAAGCCCAAGAAGTTTCCAAATATTGAAGTTTTAAGAAAAGATGCTGATTTTTTCAGTAGAACTATAATCATTCTTCAGCAAGGCAAGTAAAATCTTCTTGGGAGTACCTTCAGGAATCACAGAATATTGTCTGAGTTTATGTTGTGGTATATCATTATATGATGTGAATTCTTGATGCAAAACTCCAGTGTAGGAAAGTTGCTGTGTGAATGTTATAACATTCTGCTTTCATAAGAACTGAGAGGTTTCTTCTTTAAAGAAAGAACAAATTAAAAAAATATGGGAGTGGAGATATCGGTTGAGGAGGCAGTGGCCACGTGTCCCTGAACTATTAGGGATTCTGGAAATACTGCATCCCATCTTGGGGTCTCCAGTACAGGGTTAACGGTCACAGAAGTGAGTTCAGCAGAAGGACCCTAAGCTGGCCAGGAGCTGGAGGAGATGGCCCTCCAGCAGTGGCTGAGGGAGCTGGGCTTGTTCAGCCTGGAAGAGAGTTTCCAGGGGATGTAACAGCAGCCCTTCATCCCCTACAAGGCGGGCATGTCTGAAGCGTGTTCAGAGAAGGGCAAAAAAGCTGGTACCTAGAGGGCATCTAGAACACAAGTCATGTGGAGCGGCTGAGGGAATTGCGGTTGTTTAGCCTGGAGAAAAGGAGGCTGAAGGGAGACCTTATCGCTCTCTACAACTACCTGAAAGGAGGTTGTAGCCAGGTGGGGGTCCATCTCTTCTCCCAAGTAACAAGTGAAAGCGACAAGAGGAAATGGCCTCAAGTTGCACCAGGGGAGGTTTAGGATGGATATTAGGAAAAATTTCTTCACAGAAAGGGTTATCACACATTGGACCAGGCTGCCCAGGGAAGTGGTTGAATCACCACCCCTGGAGGTATTTAAAAGACAGGTAGATGTGGTGCTTAGACACATGGTTTAGTAGTGGTTTTGTCAGTGTTAGGTTAACGTTTGGACCTGATGATCTTAAAGGTCCCTTCCAACCTAGATGATTCTATGATTCTATCAAGAAGACAGAGAGAGGCTCTTCACAGCAGTGCGTAGTGGAAGGCTGAAAGACAACAGGCACAAATTGAAATGAGAGATATTCAGGTCAGATGCAAGGAAAACCTTGTCCTCCATGAGGGCAGCCAAGATGTGGAACAAGCTGCCCAGAAAGGCTGCACGCTCTCCGTCCTTGGCATTTTTTGAGATTGCCCTGAGCAATCTGGTCTGACCTCAGAGCTGGCCATGCTGTGAGCAGGAGATTGGACTAGAGACCTCCTGGGGACCCGTCCAGCCTGGATGCTGCTTTGGTCACACTTCACTTCTCATTTAATGCAGTAATAATATTATAACTGGCAAGAATATGGTTCATAATGTATTGTTCATAACAATATGGCTCATATAAATCAATGAAATTGATGTAAGCATCAGCGAAATGTTTCGTTTTAGACGGAACCCACCAAGGTTGGTTTGAACCTACTAGCCTAACACAGGGCCAGAGAGTGGGCAGGAAGAAGATCAAATGAAAAACCAAGGAAGTATACATCCAGAATCCCAGGTGGAGAGAAAAAAGACTTTGTATCTTTTATCTTATGTTTAAGACAAAAAAAGATTTTTAAGTCTCAGGACAGTACTTCTCAAGACAGATAAAATATTCCTTTGAATTTTCAAAAGTGGTATCTTAGATTTAAAGTGAAGTGGCTGAAGTGTCATTTTAGATTTAAAATAAGAACTACAGCAAATCATTTTGTTGCAGAAAGAGGATGGTTTATACAAACTGAATAAACAGCGTGTGACAGTTTAACATTTGAAATTTCTAAAAAATTGTTTCCTGACAGTTATGCCAGGGACAGCAATCAAATAATTTTACTCTCCCTCTAAGCGTTTGATGTATATTTAATGTATTTACAGATTTGGTGGGAAAAAGGGTTTGTATATTAAAATAAAATGTTTTTGTTAATATCCTGCCTGCAAAATTGGCAGCAGTTTGTTCATTCACAACTTCTAAAAGATTAAAAGTTTTTCTTTTCCTCGGTGCCCCCTAAAGCATTAATTTGCTGCTTTGGATGACTTGCTAAAGCTTATAATTGGACCATCCACAGGAGCTAATCAGCTATCACGAAAATCCATGCAGATGAAGATCAGGGAGACAAGCTCATGGCTCGAAAGCATACATTTAAGAAATCCAGCTCCCTTTCTTTTTAATAA
>VYZM01021332.1:91003-101801 GCA_013398915.1 Dromas ardeola | reverse complement strand
GGGCGAATCTATTGTGTAAATAGTACATTTTCTTGTTTCCACAAAACTGCTTTGAAAATTAATTACTAATTTGACAATGTTCTCCCATTTCTGTGCTTGTTTCTTGTCCACCAAAGCAGCCGCTTGTACCAATAACTCTCTCACCCGGTGCAGCTGGCCAGGCTTTTCATCTCTGTACTGCTTGCTGTTGCTCATAACTTCGTTCTCCTGATGCACCTGCAGTCTGCAAAATACTGGTATTCCTCTATTAACTCTCCACCTCCTTTGAATATGACAGTTGCACAAGGTATCCTGATTCTCTTGCAGCTGTTATACTCCTTTGACTGCTGCTTTCCCAGACTCGTGCTCTTAAATATAGCCTATAGTAGGTGTTGTTTCCTATATTCCACAACTGCTTGTGTGATATAATAGCTCAGCAGTATCTTTTGCCATATGGAGCACTGCAAGCTGCTGCTGAGCAGCGTTGCTGCCCATGGAAAATTGCTTTGAAGATGCATTCTTCTGAACACATATTTAATGTTAAAGGATAGAAAAAGCCTCAGATTGGAATTTCAAATGGTGAAGTTGTACTGATTTACACCAGTGGGGCACCAAACGCTGTGGGCTTTTCCTTTGTTTGTTTTTAACATGCACATATTCACAATAACCTAGCAACCAAGATAATCTTACCAGACTGTTCGGTGTCTAATACAACTTGCAGCTTCCATTGCTGTCAGGAAGAGATGTGGTTCTCAGCTACAGTAGATCACGGTATAAGCTGCACAGAAAATACCTCCTTTAATTTTTTTCTAATCTGTAAAGTATTACATCCACAAAAAGCGATATTATGTTTTCAAACATAAATATAACAAAATGGCAAGAAGAGTTTAGGTAAAATAATACTGGCCTTAGTCTGTTATAATTTATGTCAGTCGAAAAAAAGATTTCAGAATCCAGTGAGTGATGCTGAGGGGAAAAATGGTGGGGGAACATTCTGTAACATACAAGCCTATTAATTATTAATATGATTTAAATAATGGTGATGCATGTTCTGTCATTGTCAGATATTAGCTTGAGGGGAGCTACTGTTTCACCTTTATTGTGGGCTGCCTTTCTTTTTCTTTGCTTTCATAGCATATCTTACTCCTTTCCTGTCTTGTTTCATGTTTATGTGTGAAGCAAAATCACTGTAGAGGATCCAAAGCTAATTATATCTTCATTAATATCAGAAAAACTATCTTAATAATAAGCAGAACAATCAGGAGATTTAAATAAGAGGAAAGATAAAAAGATAATTAAATATGTATTTTTTTAAGAAAAAATGCATACCCAGAGGAAAAATCAATAATTATATATACTTTAATCTTTATGTTTTTATGCAAATTAGGGGGGAATCTTAAGCAATATAAATTAACAAGAAAGACCAGGTGTTGAGCATTAAACAGCTAATTCCAAAGGATCTGTGCTGATACATACTGCATAGCTAACAATTATTTGCACAGATGTATACAATTTAATTTGGCAAATAGGCAGGGCATTTGCCTTGATCTGTCTGCTGCCATTGGCATAGACAGATTTTGTGATACAGAGGGACGAAGTTACCTTTATTGATGATTCTGAAAATGCAGTCTGTGTGCTGGTGAGTAGTCTGCAAGGTCATAATAAATGGTCTGTATTTATTCTGTGCATGCTAGTCTTCAAGAAATTTTAAAGCTGTAATTGATACCTGTCATTGTTTCAGAAAGTTTTACTGATCTAGCCTGATTACTTTCTGCATATCCTGGACTATGACATTTCACCAAAATTCATTACTTGACATATTGTGTTAAGGCATGTCCTTTAAAAAGGCAACAGCTTTGGTTTTTCAAGACTTAAAATGAAGGGCAACCACCATATCCCAAAGTCATGTGATTCAGTGTTTAATTATCCCCACAAGTTGGAAAAAATCACCAAGGAAATTTACCCATGTTATGCACGAAGTCCATTGTGTATGTGATGAAAGGCTTTACTCCCTGAGGAAATAAAGTGATTTAAGGAGTAAGAAATGGAAGATGCAATCTGTTTTATACAAAATTCTTGTCCATTGGTACTAACTGATCTATGACAACTTATTATTATTTGGGGGGAGAAAATATTATCAATGGGTTGATTGTGGACTTTTTAAGTAACAGCTTTCTCCAAGTGCTTGTAAGTAAGATTGATGATTATTCCACTGAATATTCCACTGAACCTTATTATTTTACCATATATATGCATTGCATATATTGTATTATTATGTGCATATATTTTGTTTATACTGCATATATATTTTAAGGAGCAGAAGGAATGGAGAGAGAGAAAAAGAGGGAAGCCCCGTATGTCGAAGAACAACAGGGAATTCAAAGCAAAAAAAAAGAAGTTGAGTTGCTAACTGTGGTGTTACGGTGTTTCTGAATTTGTAGTGTAGTTATCTGAATGTTATGTATATCTTTTTTACCTATAAGTACAATATTTTGCAAATGAAGGAAAGGATTCAACTGTATTTTGTTTTCCAGCTCGGAGCCTCATCCCACTAATAGGACTCTTGCCATTTACTCCTTAATGAGGAAAATA
Source organism: Dromas ardeola (assembly GCA_013398915.1). Classification (NCBI taxonomy): domain Eukaryota; kingdom Metazoa; phylum Chordata; class Aves; order Charadriiformes; family Dromadidae; genus Dromas; species Dromas ardeola. The sequence goes on along the minus strand of VYZM01021332.1, from coordinate 99,230 downwards.
AGGTTTTTAGCTGTTCTTAGTCAGCTAAAATGGCTCTAAATTTATAATAATTATGCTATCTCACACAACATTTTCTGGAAAAAAATCTTTAAAATATGCACTTCATTGTTTAAGTGGCTTAAAAATCACCAAGTGTATGTTAATATTGATTCCGTGACTGGGACTATCACTGGCTTTTTCATCTGTTTATTGACTTCTAATAAATTCCTGCAGAGTTCCCTCATACTTTTATAGCTGGTCTGTCTTAGTTAGGTATAAGTGGATCAGGATGTCCAAGGGCACCTTCACAAAATAGTATAAATTTGCAATACAGAGATTATGTGGTGATAAGACAACTTCATAGAAACAGAAAGCACAGTTGAGGAGGAATTGTGTCTCCAGGTTTGAGAATGATGTAAAACTTTATACCTGGATCTTGTGGGCAGTTGGTACTCTATTCACTGGCAGCTAAAAACTCCAATCAAAAAACCCCAGGTGATGAATACTTCACTCTACAAGTTAATTTCATCTTGCAAATACTCAGAAACTTTTCAAAATATCTATTTTTAAAATATGTTTTAGCAGGAATGGATACTATAAAACTAGTTGTGCCAGCACTGTCAACAGACCATATTCATATTTTAAAAGGAATCACTGACTCAATAAATATGGTATTGCTAGTATATTTTTAATAAATGCTTTTAAACATGCCAATCTATCTCCTCCTTTATTGCTGGCCATTAGTTAAAGACATACTTTTGTTGTTTCTGAAACACTATAAAGTTATAGGAGAGATCCCATTCAGTACCCAATAAGCAATACAAAATGTCTAAAAGTATGAAAAAGCTTTTTCGTACTTTGTCAGCTGAATAAACAGATACGATTTCCAATTTTTCTAAGTTTTTGAAAGATTAGAAAAACAATTAAGTTATTGTGGATAAAAGGCTGCTGCACAGCAGCTGGGCCATGATAATATCGATTTGCTAGTGCATAATCGTAAGTGCAAGCGATTCAAGTTTCTTTTAATCTTTCACTGTAGATTGAGGTAACTCCAATTACTTCATTTTTCATGATGGACTGATACTACATATAATAAAATTTACTATTTATAAACTGTTACGTGATAAATTGTTCATGTAGCTAAGCCATGAACTGTGTTCAAGGCCAGGCTGGATGGGGCTTTGAGCAACCTGGTCTAGTGAAAGATGTTCCTGCCCATGGCGGTGGGGTTGGACTAGGTATCGTTAAAGATCCCTTCCAGCCTAAACCATTCTGTGATTCTGTACAAAGACTGTTGGTTTTAAGTTACACACACAATTTTAAAGACACAACCCAGGCGTGTTATAATCCTCCTATAGTGTAGAAGTCTCTAAGGAGACATAGAATGCATTACACTGTCATAGAAGGGGTAAAGGAACCTTTGTTATGAACAAATCTCAATATTCTTTTCTTTTTTAAGGAAATCGTATTACAGATTTTAAAGCTCTTCAGCTCCATTTAGATTGATAGCAGCATAAGTGTTCTTATACCAGATATCTCTGATTCCGCACAGAAAAAATTGCAAGTTGAAAACAGAATTGTAAATAAATCTAATATTGATGCAGCTCAGCATCTGAATGCAAAATGAAGTCGGGAGACTTTCAGCTTTGTTGTTAAGGCATATTCTGTTCTTAATTCATTTGATTAGAAATGGAGTTCAATAAACATGTTCCATGAAATGTTATGTCATCTAGTTGTTACAGAAACCGACACAAACTGTTGTTCAGAAGATCCAAAAGAAGAGAAGACGGTTCTCCTGGAAATAAAATTTTCATTTTAATTTAATTATTAATAGCATTTATTAAACAGCACAAAGTGTGCCACTATGTCTCTGGCTATATCTTCCCTCCAAAATATGTGTATTTCTGTAAAAACTTGAGCACTATTCTTCCCAATGGCATCCTGAGGGAATAAAGGCAGAGACAATTTTTTCCTCTAGTGTTAAAGCCAACCATGTGTTTCCTCAGATATGGCACACAGTTCTTGTACACAAATGCATGCAGCCTGGGGAACAAACAGGGCTATGACCTCATTTGGGTCATGGAGATGTGGTGGGATAACTCAAATGACTGGGGCGCTGTGATGGACCGCTACAGGCTCTTTAGGAATGACCAACCAGGATGGTGAGGAAGGGGATCTGCGCTTGATGTGAGAGAGCAGTGGGGACGTCTGGAGTTCTGCCTATGGATGGGCGATGAGACACCTGAGAGCTTATCAGTCAGGATTAGTGGGTAGAGCAACATGGGCAATGTTCTTGTGGGTATCTGCTACCGACCATCTTATCAGGAAGAAGTTGATGGGTCCTTCCTCAGAGAGCTGAAAGAAGCCTCATGGGGGACTTCAACCACCCCAATACCTGCTGGAGGGACAACACAGCAGGGTACAAATAATCCAAGACGTTTCTGGAATGCACTGGGGACAACTTAATACTGGTGGTCAAGGAGCTAGTGAGGTGCTCTACTGGACCTCACACTTACAAACAAGGAAGGATTGAGTGGGATGTGAATGTTCAGGGCAGCCTTGTATGCCGTGACCATGAGATGGTGGAGTTCAGGATCCTGAAAGGAAGGAACAGGACTTAAAACAGATTCAAAACTCTGAACATTTAGAGAGCAGACTTTGATCTGTTCAGGGACCTACTTGGGATACAGTTTTGGCAATATGGGATCTCCAATATCTCAATAGGATATAGCCTTGGGAAGAAGGGATGGATGATTTTCAAGGATCAACTCCTGACAGCTCAGCTAAACAGAGAGCTCCTGTCTAAACTCAGACATGAAAAGGAAGCATACAAAGGGTGGAAGCAGGAACAAGTGACATAGGAACAATATAAAGACACTGCCAAAGCATGGAGGGATGAGATTAGGAAGGTCAAAGTCCATCTGGAGTAGATACTGGTGATGTGAAAGGCAACAAGAAAACTTCTACAGGTATATCAGCAGCAAGAAAGGCTACAAAAAAATATTGGTCTGCTGTTGAATGGGACAGGAGATCTGATGACAAAGGAGATGGAAAAGGATGAGGTACTCAGTGCCTTCTCTTCCTCAATCTTTATCATTAAGGCTGGTCTTCAGGCCCCTGAAACCAGAGGTAAAGTCTAGAGCAAGGAAGAATTACCCTCAGTGGAGGAGTCTGTTGATGATACAAACCAGACATGTTTGATGCACTGTCTGGTTGCCCAGAGAGGCTGTGTTGTCTCCATCTTTGGACATATTCAAAAGCCATATGGGCACAGCCCTCAGCAACCTGCTGTCAGTGACTCTGCCTGAGCAGGGGGGGCGGACTAGGTGATCTCAAGAGGTCCCTTCCAACTTCAATTATTCTATTTTTCTTTTTCAGATAAGGTATTTTCTTATTTAGCTCTTCTACTAAGGGCTAATGCTGGCCCTTCTGGGCCTCGGTTTCCATTTGGGCACCTTGCTCTAAAAGACACCTCCACTTACATTCTGTTGTCATGCAAAGTTGCTTATCTATTGTTGCAGGAATTATACAACCGAAGACAACAAGCTGGATAAAACTTGATTGTACAGACAAAAGGTACTTCATCCCAAATAGCTGCCTGTAGCAATCTGAGCCTGAAGAGAAATTCATCCTAGGCTTATACCTCAACCATTCTGAATGTGTGACATTACCAGTCTTTGCATTAGCAGGCAGATAGATGGGTTCATATGGAGAAAGAAGCCTGCCTAAACTCACAAGGAGAAAAACTTAGTGCTTGAATAGTTTTTCATCCCTGCTACCTTAGGTTTGCAAAACCTAAGAGCACATGTATCTCAAAATACCATGTCATGGGGACATAAAAACTTCTTTTAATGTATCCAGTATAAACGTGTAATAGAACATTAGATCTGAGGAAGCTACGTTTTGAAATACATTCTTCCACAAGTGAATTCAGACTCTTCTTTGGCAGACTGATTCTCTTTATGACAAAGAGTTTAAGGCACCTTCTTTAGTGTCAGAGTAGAGAGTAGTGTCAGTAGTAGCAGAGTGGAGAGGCTTGGAAGAAATGGTATTAAGCGTTACTAAATGTCATACATCAGCTACCGCTCATTACCCCAAATTCCATTCAACTTGAATGGTTGCGGAAAACCTTTTTTCCAGGGAATGAAAGAGAAACCACTTGACGTATAAGAAGCATGCAGTAAGGATCAGGAAGTCACTAGTAAAAATCGTGTTACCTTTCATACCACTTGTGATTGTTAGTTTCCCACTAAAATTAATTCCGCTTATTTCTGATTTTTTTTGTGTGTGTTGTTGTTTTTCAGACTGTTTCTTATTCTGTATATTCTCTGATGATACAGTTACTGTTTTCATAGGTGGTCAGACTGAGCATTCATACTGGACTTGTGTCATTTCAGCTAGTACTTACACTAGAGGAAAATGGCATTGACCACTGGTTCAGATCTTTTCTGGTGATAAGGACGCAGAATACCATAATGCTTGATACCACCTATTTTTATTCTCTAGGCACCTTGGACCTCCGCAAAAGCCATTTGGAAAAGTACAAAAAGTAATATGGGTCAGCAGCTGCCTCAGATAAACAGAAAGATTGCTGGAATCGAGAGCAAACAGTAGCATACTGCAACAGCCCTGTTTCCAAGCTTCCGCAGCCGAGTGATTTTTGAGGTTATTTGATATTTATAGGTACTGTTTCTTACAGTATGATTGGATGCTATGATACACTATTGCAGCTTTATTGAAACCTGATGTGTGTTTTGTTTGTTTTGCATTTTAATATTACGTCAGTTTTTTTGTTCTCATGAGAAACAGGATGCAGGGACAGGGCAACTGCAAATAGTAATTACATTTTTGGCAAAAGAAATCAGATCTGCTTGGTTTTTTTTTCTGGGATGATCACCTTAACTTGCTAGAATGTCACAATTCTCATTCACTACGAAAAGGTAGCATCATAAGTGAATCCTTCAGTTATCATAACCACATGCATCTTTGAATTTGTCTTTGGGGAAGAATTTTTTAGCACATTTCACATGCAGTCCTACAGGATGTGCTCTAGCTTAGCCCTCAAATGGACTTTCCATAGGTCACAACATTATCCTTTGGGATATAACTCAAGGTTGAACCATATCCTTTATGATTTTACACCTCTGTTTCATATCAGGTTATATCCCTTTCGCATCGCCATGATAAGGGGGAAATTATTTTTGCACCCCCTGAAGTAAAGCCAGATTTCACTAAGACCATCGTAACTGAGCAATCCCATGACCTGTGCCTAAGTCATTGGAGAGAATTATGGTGCTATGAGGCAGGATTTGTATTATTCTTATGAAGCTAAAGAAAAATGATTGAAATACAGGAAAAAATGTCTTGTTCCATCTGACACAGGACATAAATATAGTAATATCAACCTCAAGATATTAAGCATTGGAGATATTAGAGAAGAGCGGCAGTTTAGGGTAGACTTTGGTACACATCTGCTCTGTTCTTCCATTGTGGATATGCATATGCAAAATCCCTATACAAGTAAACAAGCCATTCGGGTCCCATTCCCACGTGGGATGCAATTCGCTCAAAAGTAACAATCTTGACTCATCTTTGCAATGTTTGTAGTGTTCTTGTTTATTTAGACTGTAAACTTCTGGTAGCAAGAAATATCTGTGGCACTAGGATTTTAGCCTCACCTGGGCCTGAAGGTACCATCTGTGACAGAAGCAACCAATAACACACTCCATTCAGAACTAGTGACTACAGGGAGATGGAAAATGAGCACATTTTGACATGGAAATCTTCCCTGACTTATTGTATATCTAATGTGTGTGCTGCTTTCTACATTTTGGAAAAATCTGTGTTTCTTTTCAAATAGACCTTATTTTCAGCGGACTGAAAGAATGGAAACAAGTAAATGAATATTAATTTACTTGAAGCTTAGGGAGCATTTTACTTCTCTGTTTATTTGTTTGCCTAGCTTTGGTCTACTGTGTTCCCAAAAGCACAGTGGAAATGATTTCAAAGACTCAATGAGAGACAATAAAATTAACTTCTGGGCTGGTGATAGCACCTGTAACTTTCACTGAAGAATTCAATAGAAGTTGCAGGTGCTCAGCACCAATTTGGATTAGTCACTAAGAACACGCATGGCAAATCTTACTTTAAGGTGAAGTGGCCAAGTAACAAATCCCTTTATAAAAAATATGAAAGAAGCTTAATGGTGGTGGAGTGAATGCTGCTGCTGTTATAAAACTTTATGCTTCTTTGCAGATTGGTGTACACACTCAAGGCAAAATGTGTCCTTATATTTGCCAAATTACGTGATTTTGTGATGGCAGATCCATATCTAGTTATTAATCGTTCATATCCCTTTGGATTGATACTAGTTAAATCCACCTCTCTAGAAGTGGATTACACGATTAATCCTTTTTACCTGTGATTTAACTCATTTCCCTTTCACTTAATAAAATGCCCTCACCGATAACAATGCCATGTTAAAACATATAATGATACTTCTACTTTTCCAGTGAATTAGTCTAACTAGCCTATTATGTTAATACAGGAGTTATTAAGTCACTCATTAATTCTGTCTGAAAGTATGACACCCAAGGAAGCAATTTGTGTTTGGTATAATTGCCGTCATTTGAAAAGCCATTTTTATGAAGCAAATTATTTTTTAACACATTCACTTCCTTATTATCAATCTCAAAACCGACACCATTTTCTACCTGCTCAGCCATCTCATCTCCCAGGTTCAAGATTAAATCATGCTGAGGTATCACCTAACTCCTTTCCTTGATCTATACCTTGCTTTCTGGTATTAAATCAGCCTGTAAGCCAATATACCATTTGCATGTCCTTGCCGTGCCGGGTAGCACGGCAATCTTAATGTTATAAAAACATAAAATCATTCAGCACCAATTACAGAGTTGCGGAGGTGCTGTTAGGTAGCTGTGGCTGATCAATAAAGACCTTCTCTCTGGAGTTCCCCGATGAGAGAAATATCTTGGCTCTTGACCTTGCGCTTTACACTTCATTCTGTGGTATATTATATGTCAAGATATAGCAGATGGTGAGTGATGCAGTGGGAGGTGACTACATTACACCTATTCTCGGCTGCCTTTGACTTTAACTGCAGCACTTACATTACTCTGCCTTTGACTCCTCAACTTGAGAATTGAAATGTTGTGACTGGCTCTCTATCACCTCTGACCATCATTTCTTGCATTGAACTCACTTCTCTTTCTGTCTTTTTCTGCTTTCCTTTCACACAGCATTTCCCCATTGCATTTTCTTTCTTCTATTAATACATATTCCAGTTTCTTCTCCCTCAAGGGGATTTTCTTTGTTGTGAAATTTGGTCCTTTTGGTGCATCAGTTTGACGGTTCTTCAGAGAAAACATTCTCAGTAATGGAGAAGGGGCAAGTCACAGATTAGCACTAGTTGTACAGTTCAGCAAGAGAAGCACGAGTGATAATTAAAACAAAACAAAACAAGTCTATGATGTGGTTTTCCAGTATGCTTTGTCCCCTGCAGTCGAAAAAAGGGAACTGCAGACCAATTTTTCATAGTCATAACTGCAAGTTAAATGAAGGATACAGAGTAAACAACAGATATTATTTTCAGGAGCGTATGGATTGAGCACAGGTACCCCTTTTATTTAGAGTTTAAAATAGATGATGCTGCAGCTGTTAATGAGACTGAGATGCTGCTATTTCAGTAAAAGTGCCTGACTGGCGTAAATTGCATTAGGTGCAAATTACTGTTTTCACAGATGACACTATTGTTACACTGCTGTTTTCTAAAAATTAAGTCTGTCTCTCTCTTCCCATTCATCATAACTGCCTAAGTAACCAAATGAAATTCATTAAACCTGCTGCAGGGTGAGGGTTTGCAAAACAAAGTCCTAGGATTTGGCTACACTACCTCCAGAAACATCGTTGCAACTGCATGGCTAAATCCCCAATTATCACTTAGAAAATGTACTAGCTGGTGTCAGACTTATTAGCATGATTATACATGAGGTGCTGAAGAGGGAAGATAATCATACCATTGCATAATGGTTTTTCTCTAATATGGATAGCACCAGGTTTCAAGTCAGACATTGAGCAAATGCCTGATGTATCCCCATTTAAAAGGAAAGTAAAGCTTCAGTAAGTTGATACTCATGCTGTTGTTCCACAGTTTTTAGAAGAATTAGAAATACAGTTCTAGCAGTGCTGGTAAACACAGATAGGCTTCAATATCTGAAAAAGAAAAAAA
>VYZM01021332.1:50575-90974 GCA_013398915.1 Dromas ardeola | reverse complement strand
AAAAAAAAAAAGAAAAGCCATAACACAGCATTTTGACTACCAAGTATAGAAAATCCTTAAAATGCCCTCAACAAGCAAGAAGTGTGGGATATAGTAATACTGTAAGATGATGAAATCTATAGCAGGAGCGGAGAAAAGAGACCGCAACAAAACTGATCCCTATTTAACTAAGGATTTATAATTTACTTCGATTTGTGTCGGCAAAGTGGAGACCATGCTGAAACACCTGGAGGAGAACATCAGTCCAGTTTACATAATTTGAAAATCAGCCACTGTCCAGAATTGTGACAAATGCATGACTCCGTTTGCATCCATTCACAAAGAATTAAATAGCTCATTCTTCACAAATGTCCTTGCAGGTAACAGGTACCTGTGAAAACATGCATGAGTCCATAAAAATCTGAACTGAATACCTGAAAATTAATTGCAGAAGTTTGAGAATAAATATCTGAGATTTTTTCATCTTTAAAGAAGAAATCTCATGCATCCCATCAGAAATAGTAGCAATTCTGTATTCCTAAACTGACCTAGAAAAACAGAGCAGAAAAGGTAAAATCCTGCCCCCTTGAAGTCAAGAGCAAAACTCATCTTGACTGTGTTGGAACCAATATTTCCCAGTGATTATATGAAAACCACATTATGCAAAGCAAGTAATATCTGTACATTGAAGCAGATACACAATTTACTGACAAAACTAGCTACAAGTAATCACGGGCTAATCACAGGTAACAAATATCTGTAAGAAAACGAAGAGCAAATGAATAAAAATTATTCATTACCCAGCCAACAACTTGTATTCATAATAAATGCTCTCTGGAACAAGGTCTGCCAGAAGGAATACAAAAAATCTTTCTCAGTTCTGAAATTTAAACATAAAAGTAAACTTCTTGTTAAGAACTAGGGTGTTTTTTCTCCCATAAAAAAATGACACGTTTCTCACTTCAAAAGTGCGTTTCCATTATAAAACAGATTCTGGAAAACAAGAATTTACATTCATTGAATATAAATGTTCCACAAATTTCACTGGGACTATCCATAGAATATGCTGCTTCAAAAAAAAAGTGAGATTGACAAAGAAAATCTTTTAAGTATGTTTAATTATGTATCTGATTCTCTCCTTGACTTTTTTCCTAGTAACATTTTTAATTGTCTAGACGTTCAAGATTTTCTTTGAATATAGAAAATAGATGTGATACAATGATTTAAAAGATAAGAGCACTACGGTGATAACGATATATTTTCACCTAAAGTGCTGATATTTTTCTCACAGGAGACAATGATTTGTTGTACACACTTGTTTGTTTGTCTGCTTTATATTTGACCATACCCAATTAACCCTTGAAGAATATACGATCCCCAGGGCTTCTCTTAAGATGTACTTCCAACCTGTGAAGTCTAGCTAGCCTTAGCAAATTATAGGAACATTCATGACATTTACTAACAAGCAAAATCAGAACTGCAACAGGGATGTGTGTGATTCCACACACTTCACCTTGAAGAAGCACATCACCTTGGAATGAAAGTTGACTTTTAAATGAACTTAAGCAGCACTTGATCTTGTTTTGACAGCTTGTCTTTGATGGCGTGCACGTATATATCCTTCAGGAAGTTAATGTAGGGTACTTTCAGGTAAGCAGTGAATTTAATATATTGGAATTATCCTTCCTTAAGGATCTTTCTTGCAAAATTAATCTCCAGTCTCTTATAAAAGCTTTTGCTTTAGGCACTAAAATCACATGCCCCAACAGCCAACTCAAACTTTAAAAAAAAATAATTACGGAAAGAAAATGTAGCATTTCTGATTGCAGTGAGAGCACAAGAAGATTTGTCATTGATTTCATTAGAAGTAAGCTTAGGTGCAAAGTTCTCAAAGGGAGTTATTATTTCTATATATGTTTGAAGACCAGGCCATTTGGATTGAGGTGACTCTGCTTATGACCTTATACATACTGTTTTGAGTCTGCTTGAACAAACTATGCAAAAGGTCTTTATACCACATATTCTGTTTGAATTAAAATATACCAAAGAGATAAATTTACTCTGATTCATGTCACAGAAAAATAAATAATTGCAGATTTAACAAGACTACTGGTGCTGTTAAAGTATTTTCGAAGAGTATATGGATGTCGTCTAAGAGGCAAGTTATATCCAGTATTTCTTCTCTTCTTTAGCACAGGTTTTGATACTAGTCTTTTTTTAAAAAAAAGCAGTCATAACAGATATTTTTGCCAGTACTTGTCATTCTCTTTTAAGATGGTCACTGTTTTAAGATGGTCACTTCAGCACATAATGCCTTATTGTACATGGCTCGAGCTTTTCAAACTAATCATTGCAGACATTTGGGAGGAGAAAAAAAAACCCTCATCTAATTATTTCTCAAAATAGTGAGCCTTTAAGGAACTGGCATGTATTTAAAATACTTTTGCTTATGAAATGGAATGGGCCAAAACTAGGGTGTAATAAATTGTTAACTGTGCGAAGCAGGCTTGTTTTCCCTTTCACTGCTTTAAACTGTTAGAGTGGGATCAATCTCTGCCCTGTTTTGCTAGTAATTTATTTCTAATAATACAAGAAATGCTCCCTTAAGTCTGTGATGCAGATTTTCTGAAGTGGGGGAAGAAAGTTAATTTGAACACATCTGCACCATCAAACATAATTGCTTCATAACACACTTGCATGCTAATTCAGTACATCATTCTGCCATTCCATTTATGTGAAATAGATTGTAGCGTACTATGCAACAGCAAGTTATAGGAATGGACATTTGCAGCAGGGGAAAATTCAGAAAGATTTCCAAGTAATTACAAAGACCAATAGGCAGATTAAAAACTTATTTTTTGTAAAACAAACAGAAGTTTTTAAAATAAATGAAATAAAAATATGATTAAAATAGTTAAAGTTCAGTTAAAATTGATTCAAGAAATGTCAGCTGCTGGATGCACATATTTGTAAGACTTCTTTGTGTTTCTCTATGTTTTGGGATAATATTTCTGCTGAAGGTCAGATTGGGCCTAGCTTGAGAGAAAATGTAGATACCAGAAAAATTTTTTCCTTTGCAATTCCTTATTATTCCTTTCTTCCCTGAGTATAGACGCTGACTGATCGACCCTGAAGGGACAGGCTTATTATCTTCTGCTGTACACACCTGACATGTACTATAGAGTACAACTGAACGGATGCAGCAGAGAATTTATCGTGATCCAAGTTCTACATAGCACAATCCTTGCTAGAGATTCTTTACATATAAATTCCCAGAGGAATTAATTAAGGCTTCAACATAAATATAACTTTTTCTTGTCTTTTACTATGTCCTTGATAATTCTTTCAGATATTAATTTTTACATCCTACACTCCGCTTGCATTTTCCAGGTACAGCATGATAATATTGTTTGGTTTGATTTCATGAGCTGACCTTTAATAACAGAAGATTATTGTTTCCATCAGACATAATAGCAACAAAGAGCGTTTGGATGCTGCACTGCCATAGAATTGCACTGTGCCTTCAAAGTGCAGGAGGTTATCCCTGGCACTGCTGCAAACGGCATCAGGATTCCCAGATGTTTAAGTGAATGTGACATGGACTGCTCCTCATGGTTTGAACTCTCTTAAGCACAGATGGAATGAGCTGGTTCAGTGAGCACGAGTTACCTGTAACTGTGCAGGCTGCTGGAAACCTCGGCCTGGCTTGATAAGTCATAAAAGTATGACGGTGAAGCTGCCCAGGGCGTCAGTCCATCCAGGGAGGTCTGTACTGATAAGTGGACGCAGAGGAGTTTGACTCTAATGTCGGGCAAGAGCTGACTCTTGACTGTGTTGCTTTGTAGGAAACAAGTTGCAATTTTAAAAGCATAGGCTTCCAGCTGGGTCTACCTATTTGAACAACAGACGTTTTTATGACTCATGTAGCCAGTTGGGGTTTACCAATATTTTACAGGGTTATAGGTAACTAAAGATCACTGAGCCATCTGTGCTTAGCACATTTTAATGGGATCAACCGGTTCAATGAACCTGTATACTGTATTTGAAAAGCCTCTAGCCAGTTACCTAACTAAAGGCATGAAGGAAGAAATACAGAAAGGCTACATATTGAATTATTTTCTACTCTGTGATTCAGTCCAATACCTGAACCTCCCATTTCCTGGTTAGCTTGAATGGCAGAGTAAGTTTCTATACGCTATGAGACTAGGTAGAGAAAAAATAAGACATCTATTAAACCTTTCTCAGAAAAATAACTCAGAATAGTAGGTGGAAAAAGATTACATCATAAAATCTCAATATCCACCATTTCAGTAAGTTAAAATAGAACACCTAGGCTCGTATACCTTAGCACCTTTTATGCAATAAATTAACTTCTAGAGAAAGAGAATTCTGACAGATCTCTCTTTGGACACACGTATGTCTTTAGAAAGACCATACTGAAGAACTTCGCAAAAATTTAGGCTTTTCCTAAATATCACAGTTGTGAGTCTTGTGGTAGCAACATCTGTTGCAGGCTATAAATGACTTGCAGTTCACAGAGGAGCGTGGGTCAAGCCAATAGATAATGTTAACATTAACTTTTAGTGAGCAGCAAAATACTGGGGGGGAGGCGGGGGGGGCGCTCTTTAGAAGTGGAAAAAAACAATACACTGGATTCCAAAGCATGAAGATAAACCCCTAAACTAGGTTTCAGCTGCCATAAAAAGACGCAGGTCCAGCAAAGGAATCTCGTGTCGGACATCGGACAAACTCAGTGCAGGACCCTTATTATCTGTTTGGAAGAATCAAACTCTCTAAGAACAAACAGTAAGATGGAGATGATAGAACATGATTTTTTTTTAACAGTTCTTTTACACAATTTTGTATACTGGTATTCAGTATCATCAAAATCCTTGCTTTTACCTTTCATTAACTTTTGGTTATCTCTTGATGCTGTATTGCTTGAACATAAACATCCTTACATATAAGTGTGTATGTTTATATAAATAGTGGAATTTTCACAGCCAGGTTCTGACTGCTGTGTTGCACTGACTGCATTGTAACAATTAGTGTTGAGAAATGCATCCTTGGAAACTAAGCACTTACTATCCACACATTTAAAACTCAAAATAACTGAGAAAAGCTATGAAATCTTAAGGAAAAGCAGATTCCTTTCATCCAGACTTACTCCTTTGCATTACCAGGTGAACTCTATAAACTAAACACAGAAGGCTGAAGAAGGTGGATTACACCGCAATATCTGGTATTAATGGTTGAGTTCAGCCCTGGCAAAAAGACACCGTGTGGATAATGGCACCTTTCTATAGATTGCTTTTCCTGATACTGACCTGTCCTTGTGCACCCTAGATAACAGAGTTACAATATCTAACACCCACACTCACTCACACTAATGTAACCGCCTGATTTGCACTTTGAAGAGCTTCTCCTCAGAATCGCAGTCAAAGAGTGCATGCTACACTGCATATATTCTTTGTGTCACAACCATTCAATTATGTTTTTATTCACGTTTTTCCTGATAGGACCGTGAGCACTTCTTTGTTTGTCTGATTTTTCCTTTGAAATTAGGCCTATACAGACGGTAAAGGAAAAAATGAAATGAAAATAAACAATATAGTGGGGGGAAAAAAATACTCTGACAGCAATTCTTCAGATATTTTGCACTTGAATATCACGTCCTAGCACTCAGATTTAATTCACTGTAACTAAATTTGTGTTCTCCTGGTGTACACTGGAGGAAAAATCAGGACCTTGGAGACAATCTAAAGCATATCAATCAATATTTGCAACTTTAAAAGTCCTCAAATGGATTCAGTGAACTTAATTTTCTTCTATAAAGCTTCTGTTGGCACAATTTGCAGCATAGCTTTCTGACTACTGATACATTATGTTGCTGGCATGGATCTGTAATTTTTCATTAGCTAGTGATTCAATATTCCCACTTTTCTTTACACCAAAATAGAAGGGATGTTCTTCAGTTATTGCACTGGAAAATGCTCCTGGGTATATTGTACCTAAAGGGAACAAAATCATTATATAGCAGCACAGTATAAAACTGCAGTTACTCCAAGCTGACAATTATATTTTGAGATACTAAAGTTTGCTGGTTCGATGATGGCCCTAGTTTTATTTTTAACAGATAGATCGACATGAACAATTTCATAATAGTGTGCAAGATACTCAGTTCACATTCCTCATTTGTAGTGATTTTACAGTGACTCTTCAAAGGAGATCAAATATAATAAAAGGAAGATGTTAAACAATATTAAAGTTCACACTCATTCTGGATATTTGCCGAGTGTAACTCCAAAATGCTAATATTTTTAGTAGAAAATTGTCTTTTTCATCTAAGATATAATCTCACACAAAATATATCAGGTGTATCCTTGGATCATCATGTGTTTTAGTATACAGAGGAATGGGAGGGGTCAAAAACTTTTCAGAAAGCAGGAAAAAAACCCACAAATACAGCAGGCTGAATGAAGCTGAAGCTTTTTAAAATTGCTAGAGGTGAATGTATATGTACCTAAATTTACATTCTATGAAACTCTGACGGATTGTATGAAATTCTGAGGGACTTGGGACTATTGCTGTGGCTCCTAGTAACCCCTCACAGAGATTGTAGCCATGTTAAATGGGTTTGATGCGTGGTGGTAAGGTGGTGCTTCTTCCCTGAAAGACTGAGAAAGTTGAGGTTGTCCAGGCTGGACAAGAGAAGGCTCCAAGAAGATCTTACTGCAGCCTTTCAATACTTAAAAGGGGCTTATAAGAAAGATGGGAACAAAGTTTTTAGCAGGGCCTGTTGCAATAGGACAAGGGGTAATGGTTCTAAACTAAAAAAGGGTAAATTTAGACTAGATATAAGGGAAGAAATTTTTATGATAAGGGTGGCGAAACACTGTCACAGGTTGCCCAGAGAGGTGGTAGATGCCCCATCCCTGGAAACATTCAAGGTCGGGTTGGACGGAGCTCTGAGCACCCTGATCTAGTTGAAGATGTCCCTGCTCATTGCAGGGAGGTTGGGCTAGATGACCTTTAAAGGTCCCTTCCAACCCAAACTGTTCTGTTCTGTCATATATACGCACACACGCAGGTATGGTTATCAGGTAATTAGAGATTGTTGTGATGGGAGTATTTAGGAGACCGACAACTTTTTGAACTTTCAAGCTAAGCTCGATCTTTCTAAGCTGTTCCCCTCCCCTCCCCTGCTCCCGATGATGCTTATCTGGCTCTCTTTTGTCTTGCCTGTGCACGGGGAGGGGGGGGGGTGTCCCGCCGGTCCGCGCCCCCGGTGCCGCCCCGCGGGCCCATCGCCCCCGTCCTTATGCAAAGCCGCCCCTGCCTTTGCGGAGTGCTTACCCACGCTTTTAGCGTGCTTACACTCAGGCTAAAGGCAAGCCATTAATAATTATACGTAAGCCAGTGGCTTCTGTCTTTGCTACGGAACTGTTTATCTTCAAAGAAACTTCAGATGGTATGGGCCACTTGCAGCTGAGCGGCAGCTAAGTACAGGCGCCACGTAAAACAAATCAGCATCCTGTAACTGAATGCCGAGTGCTAAGGCTAACAGGGAGAAAAGATGCTTATCTTAAGATGTGCCTGTTTTCTTCCCTTAACGCATTCCCACCCCCATTCCACCACCTTACATGAAAATACCTCCCATCATCCGAATGCATTCAGCTCCGCAGTCATGCTGTAGCTTCTGAGTTTAAGGGGAAATCCATCTCTTCCCGATGCAGCTGTTCCATTTTTTATCAGTGACTACTCCCTGGCTTAGATACTATGTAAGAATAACCTTATGCAGGCTGGTGGTATGGCTTTTATTGAAGAAACTCACCTGGGGTGTAGGCCTTACAAGGAAGGAAAAGCCCTAGCTCGTAATAGCTGTAACAGCTACTGATTAGGCTACTCTTTATGAAGCTGGGAGTCTCCAGCTCAGTCACAGTTCTGAACAAGATAATAGTAAAATCTGAATCCAAGATTCCTGCAGCCCCGCAAGTGCCTAATCATTAAACTCTAAGGTATACAGAGAAATATCTATTTTATCAATGGCAGTTAAGTCCTATACTGAGTTTAGTCATTTAAAAAATGTATCTCCTTTCTTAAAAAAGGAATAACTATGAAATAACATTTCAACTTGACATGCCATATTTTATTCCGAAAACAAACAAACAAACAAACAAAAATTATTTACATATCTGTTTCCAAATGTGTCAGGGAGGAAGTAATTACCAAGGTACATGTTAAACTCAGCATCTTCCTATTAGAAATTTTAAAACAGTTTTTGACCATCTAGATTTTTGTGTAGTAAAGTATTATTTCTTGTCGGAACACTTGGCAGTGTAAGAATGGGATTGAGGCAATAACTCCCACTTCTGTTTGTTCGTTTGAGGGTCTGTTAATCACTCAGAAATACACAGAGACACCTGTTTAGATGATGAGTTCATCTTGCTGTCACACACTTGTATCCAAGACAGCATGACCCAACAACAGCTCTGGTTTATTTGATTTGTTTTTGACTCAGGATGTTACAATTTTGCCCTGAAACCTGAAGACGCAGAATATGAGATTCAGGGAGGAGATGAAAAAAATATCACATGATGAATGAATTTGCAGCCATGTTTTTAAGCTAGGTCTGCCGCCATTTATCAAATTTATTATTGTTTTTATCCCCTAGGTGGTCATCATAAAGTGAATAAAAATATTGGAATGCAAGGATACGGTGTTCTCTGATGAGATGACTGGCTTGGTTAATGAGGGGAAAGCAGTAGATGTTGCTTATCCTGACTACAGCTTTTGATGCTGTCTCCCATAACATCTTCATAGACATGCTGACTAAAAATGGGCTAGTGGACGGCTAGGTGGATCAAATACTGCATGAACTGCCGGGCTCAAACATTGTGATCAACAGGACAAAGTCCACGCGGAGGCCAGTCACCAGTGGTATACCCCAAGGGTCGACGCTGGGTTCAGTACTGTTTAACCTCCTCATTAGCAACCTGGATGATGGGGCAGAGTGCACTCTCAGCAAGTTTGCTGTTGATATAAAATTGGGAGAAGTGTTTGATGCACCAGATGGTTTTGCCGCTATTCTGAGGGACCTTGACAGGCTGGAAAAACGGGCTGACAGGAAACTCATGAAGTTGAAAAAGAGAAATGCCAAGTCCTGCACTTGCAGAGGAATAAACCCATGCACCTGTACACGCTGGGGGCCAACTGGCTGGAAAGCAGCTTGGCAGAAAAGGACCTGAGGTTCTAGCAGACAGCAAGTTGAACACGCGTCAGCAATGTTCTCTTGTTGCAAAGGTGGCCAACAACCTCCTGGGCTGCATTAGGCAGAGCATTGCCAGCAGGTCAAGGGAAAGGATCCTTCCCCTCAGCCCTCATGGGACGCACCTGGAGAGCTGTGTCCAGTGCTGGGCTCCCCAGTACAAGAGACATACGGACATAGTGGAGCAAGTCCAGTGAAGAACCACAAAGATGATCAAGGGACTGGAGTATCTTTCATATGAGAAGAGGCTGACAGAGGTGAGACTCTTCAGCCGGGAGAAGAAAATGCTCAGCGGGAATCTTGATAATGTGCATAAATGCATGCTGGGAGGATGCAAAGAGATGGAGCACTCTTCTCAGTGGTGCTTCACTGGCATAAGAGGAATTGGGTACAAGCTGAAATACAGGAGATTCCATCTGAACATACGAAAAACTTCTTTATTGTAACAGTGTATGAACACTGGCACAGGTTGCCCAGAGAGGCTGCGTTGTCTCCACCCTTGGAGATATTCAAAACCCATATTCAAAAACCCATACCCTGGGGGCAACCTGCTGCAGCTGACTCTGCTTGACCAAGGGTGTTTGACTACCCAGACTTGGTGCCCACTCAAGTTGAAATTCAGGAAATTCTGTCTGAACACAAGAAAAACTTATTTACTATGTGGATTGAAAAACACTGGAACACTCTGATCTCCTCATCCTTTTCTAAAAACTGTGACCAGTTCAGCAGCTTTGTCCTCTGATTGCAAAATTGATTATTTCCACTTATGCGTAGTAGTCTACTCTGTTTTGAAATTCATCTTCGTTATTTTTCCAGAACATTTCTTCAAGCTGACAGAAAAGAATAATTTTGAATTCTTTTCCTTTAATGTTCTAGCACGTCTGCTTATCTTTTTGTTATGCACAAATCAAATTAGCCTATTTTATCACTCAGGTCGTTAATGAAAATATTGAATAGAACTAGACCCTGGAAACACTTTTAAAGATACATCTCAAAATATCCCTTCCTGTTGGCAACAAGCTAATGTTAACTACTTTTGTGCAGAGTTATGCAATGTCTTATGCTTCCATGTTAAGTCATCTCTCGTCACTGTTGTTGTCTTTTGGAATTTCATTTTTTATCTTGTCTTTTCTAACTTTGCCAGGATTTTACAGAGAAAGGAAATACTGTCTGTTATGCACCTCAGCAAGATGAAGAGGCAATAAATATAGACAATGTTATGCAGCTTTTCAGAATGTCCATCTCTCTTCTATCAATGACATTCAAACCCAAGTGTATTCCAATCTTCTATTCTCTACTAGCTGAAGACTGTGTGTGCTTCGCACATGGGTGTGTATTTCACAGAATCATAGAATGGTTTACGTTGGAAGAAACCTTAAAGATCATCTAGTTCCAAGCCTCCTGACCTGGTCAGGGACACCTCCCACTAGACCAGGTAAACAACACATACATGTACAGGAATAACAATACTTCTAACCAGAACTTTGTGTTTCACTTTAGTAAATCTATATTCAAAATTGCTAAACCACCTTTGCATTTTTCATTTAAAAAATAGTTTTTTTCTAATTTCAGCCATTACAGACGAATGCATTTAATTTATATTTCTCACAAATTAGCGCACAAAACAGTTAATTCATTTCACTGTTTCTAATTTCAATCTATAACAGAAAATGTCATTTTCTCAACTGTGATTAATTACTTTAGTATCAATCACTACCTAGAACTGAAAGTTTGTAATGTGAAAGCAATGTCTCCCAATGAGGTTTTATTGCAAGTATTTGTGAGATCATATTTCTTGTAGTAGCGTAAGTGATAGATTTTCTTGAAGTGTCAACTTTCTCATGCAATCTTCTGTAGAAATACCTTCACTGTATAAATATCAGTAGGAAGATAAGTCATGTCTTCTCATCGGTACTAGTGTTATGAAGGTTTTTTTTCCTGATAGATTAGTCAGGAGTTAAGCTACACTGAACAAATAAGACAGACAAATATCAATTGTATGTTAGCTCCCTCTTCAGATGCACACTTGTTTTCATCATTATGTACCTTGAAAAGTCAAACACTCAGATTTCTCATTACCCTATAAAGAGGCAGCTTCTGATTTTTATGAGACAAAAAAAACCCCAAACTAAAACCCTGGGATATAATATGGGAAATGAATCAGTTTATTATTTTGTGTTTAAAAATGAAATATAGCTAATAATGGCCAGCATTTTTTATATATGTATCTGATGAATTTTCTATTTTTGTTACAGAGATATAGGTTTACTTTTAAACTCAACCAAGAAAAAGTGATACATAGCAGGCATCCAAAATACAGAGAAAGTGCATCAGATAGAAGCATATTACCTTCACAAGGAATGCACAGCAGATGCAAAAAGACTGTGGTTCTGAGCACCCGAAATACAAGTTCCAGCTCATTAGAACATTGAAAATGCATTTTTTATCTTTACAACTAAGACCTTATTGTAATTTTTTTATTACTTGAACATACATCAGACACCATAGTTTCTATATAAAATTGTTTCCCTTCAGAAACATTTAATTTTCATGCAATAAGCTGAAAGAAAAAAAAAAAAAATCATAGCTTTTATCATTGAAGAATATGGGCATAAAACCGTGCTCCTGCAATGTTCAATGATTTTGGTTTTTTTGTTTTTGAAACATTTACATTATTTTGCCTACCACAGTTACTGAAGTTAACAGTCTGTAATGGAACATTAATCTTTTGTTTTTATCTTACCATTGATCACCATAGCACACAACAGCAGCAGCAGGTTCTGCTACACCCATATAACAGAACATTTCCCGGTGTACTAGGTCTGGTTGGGATGTTATTTTTTTCCATAGCAGCCCATATGGTGCTATGGTTTAGACGTGTGACCAAATCAGTGTTGGTAACACATCGATGTTTTAGCTGTTGCTGAGCAGTGCTTACACAGTGTCAAAACCTTCTCTGTTTCTCATGCTGCCCCCTCAGTGAGTAGGCTGGGGGTGGGCAAGACCGTGGCAGGGGACACAGGCAGGACAGCTGACCCAAACTGACCAAAGGGATATTCCATGCCATATGACATCATGCTCAGCCATAAACCTGGGTGGGGAGGAAGTTTTTCCAAAGTAGCCTTTGTTTGGAGCCTGGTAGGGCAACGGTCAGCTGGTGGGAGGTGTTCTTGCACTACAGGAAGTCCATGTCACACTCTTCCAGTGGGATTTTAGGTTATCGCTCTGTGTAGTCTAACCATACAAAAGGCATTAACACTTCGGTGTATTAGTTGCTTTCTCATATCGTGAGCACTAGCTGTAACAGACAACCCTTGTACACAGTCTGAGGTTCTCAGACTTGATTCAGCATCTCCTTTGCACCTTCCAAAATGTGTGAATTTGGTGTGACTGAGTTTTAAAGTTTTCTTTCCTCATTTGAACAAACCTGAAACATCTTACTCCTTAATCTTTACACTGACTGTGAGAAATGCTCCTTATCCAGTAACAACGGCTCAGGCAGCGAACGATATGAAGCACATTTTATTTGAACATTCTTGCAAGAATGGGTGACCTAGCAAGTAGGCACACTTTTGGTTCTTGAAACACACCTTGTATTTCCTAACCCCCGGCTGGCCGAATTTTCCCTCCCCTGTTTCCCATTGGTTAGGTACTCCAGTGTTCAGAGTCTGTCCGGAGCACCTAAAATCTTTCCCGGATGTCCTGCCTCTGTTTACTTCTCTTTATGCTACACCTAAAGGGATTATCTGACTAGTTTATTTCTTTCCTTTTTGGTAAAATTGCTTAATGTTATTAGCCCTGGTTGAATGTTTGACTACCCTTCTAGACACTAATCCGGTATGAATCAGTTTGTCCTTTTGTCTGTGTGATAAGAGATGTTCTACAAGCCTTTGCTGGAACCTCTTTGTCTTAAGTCATTCCCTTATCACGTCACCTCTAATGGAAACAGCTTTTCTCCTCTGCAAAAGCAACACCTGCCTTTCTTACACTGACCCTTTCAAATTAGTCTTGTAACTCTTTGTTCTTAGTAGGACATTCTTGAAAACAGCTCTGTTGAACCACATATTGCATCTGTGTCTAAGCAAAATACATCAGTAAGATGTGACATTATTTGTATCTTTATTCCACCATTTATGCCAGTTCTGGACTCTGTCTTTTGTAGCTTTTCTCCTCAATGTAATTTATGAGAATGACTATTGAAGTGTATTAAACTATTTCAAATGAATTTATAGTCTTCAAAGTGCCATAGCTCTCTGCAGTTCAGAAGCCTAAACACGATCATGAGCTCTGAAGTAGGCTTCTTTCAAGCAGCATGGGTACTGTACCCATTTTTTATACAATCTTGACATGCAAGACACGCTCAAAAATAGCAAGAAAAAATAGTTTTGATTAATGCTTTTTATTGTCATTGCTGCAAATTTGCAAAAATGGTCTTTGTTACTAAAATCTGAATTACTATTTTCTAACAGTCTATTTTAATTTTGATGTTCCCTTTGTAAGTGTGTGCACAGTTTTTTCAAAGTGGATAACACATTTCTCATATGACATGTATCAGGGAATTTGTGTAGTAGTGTTCTATAGAAATTAACAGATTTCCGTAGAAATCAAAATATAAGATCACCTGCACGCATTGGACTTCAAGAACAGAAATCATTATTTGGTTTTCAGCCAATTACTCAACACATCTTTTCAGTGAATGAATTTAACTTGGTGAATACCACAGTCATATTATTCTCATTTCATTTTGTTTATTTTACTTGTTTGTATACCTCAGGTTAGCATAAATTTACAATGGCTTAGAATTTTTTTCCATCCTGCAGAAAGAAGCTCAAGATGCATTTGAAGAGAAATTTTTCCAATTTCTTTTTCAGTTGGTGACAAACTAAGTGGGAGAAGTAGTCCAAAGGACTATACATTTTTCCAGAGGTCAGTGTCAAAGTTTTTCTCTCTTCACTTATATCAAGCTCATTATGTATTTTCTGCTGCCTCTGCTGTATTTGAATATTCAGGAGGTACCTTTGTAATGAAAAGAGGTACAATATTAACCTCAGTTAAATGTGTGTGAATTCAGCCAGGTGTTTTTGTCTAGTGCGTAGTGGCTATCTAAATCTTTTTTCATATCACACTCTACTTTCACATATGGACTTTAGTAATCTATAATAACTGTAGACCTTCCCTATTATTAATTTATATTCTCTGTCTTGTTTTGGTAATTCAAGTACAGATAGCTAAAAAAAAAGTTAAATTCAAGGAAAAACTTAAGATTTACTTTTCTGGCATGCTTCGGGTAAAATGAAGGGCCATTTAGTTTATAGTTTTCAGACTTTTTTGCTACAGAAGTTTGAGCAAATACCATGTGAGCTTTTATACAACTTACCTGTATTTCTCTCTGCCTAGTCTTTATGACTATAGATGCATTTGAAATCAGGATTTCCTTTTCTTACATTTTGATACATTTTATTCTTAAGTCTGTACCTGCAATTGTTTTTTCCTTGCAATGCTGGAGAGTTAATGCAATCAGCTCTCATGTTCTCTAGACCAATGTTCACCTTTTATCTTCAGGATGAGAAGAGCATTCTCATCTTGTAATGCATGCTGGATATATACAGATATTTATATTTATATAATAAAATATATACAAATACATAAAGCCAAAAATGGAGTAACAGAGGTGATGCAGGAAACAATCAAGTTATTTAACAAATATTGCCTAGTCTTTTATCCCTAGTACACTGGATTCAAGTCAGTGATGTATGATTTCATTCATGTCAATATTTAATTTAATTTTAAGAGAAACTGTTCTTTACTTTATTTCATCATAATTGGTATCTTGTGGGGAGAATAGAGTAGTAAAGAATTGAAACTTCAGAAAGCTATGAACAGGAAACAAAGACTAACTGGCTTAGAAATAAAGAATAAGGGAAAAGAAACACAAAAGAAATATGTAACAGACTGATTTTTAATGTTTTCTGTAAGGCGTCATTAGTAGTGCTTTTCTTCAAAAAGGTATGCAAATGATTATTGCATTCTAAACCTTCCTTCCATAACGTAATATCATTAAAAAGATAGAATGCTGTTCATAGGTGTGATTTACATATTAATGTATGTAAATTATGAATCAAATCATAACTCAGTAAATGAAAGCATATAGTGTTTACAGTTCATTTTGTGTCATGCTAGAGCAATTTGACAATGGGGTTGATTAAGTTTAGGTCAACTCCTATGGTCATCTGGATTATGCTAATAAAGTTTCTGGGATTAATTAACCTGAGAAGCCTAATTACTGCCAACTGAGGATCTTAAAGTGAAATACTTAAGAGGAAGAAGAAAAAAAGGTCGAATTAGAAAATGTCTGAAGTTCCATAAGTATTCTGAATATCTTCAACAACGCTTGTCTTTTCATCTTTAATCCGATGTAAGCCCTTTCTGTGCTGCAATTTTTAACTATATAACCACCTAATAATGAGAAATGTACCTTACTCGTACTGAAAAATCTCTTTTTGCTGCTAAAATACTGTACCTACTATGTCATACTTCCTAAATGTACTTATATTAGTGCATCACTGGCCCTGTTAGAAGGTCCATAAAAAGACCTGAAAAAATGACTGATGAGGTGCTTTGTTCACAGCAAACCCCATGGAGATTCACAAGTTAACTCTACCCCAACTGAAACCACAATACATTTATAAAAAGTCAAGTGACTCAAGAGAAAAGATTAAGGACAGCAGAATCCCATATAGTTTTGTAGTGAAAACATGTTTGGGGAAGTGGATCTTGCATGGTTAAGTGTCTTCAGGCAAAACTTCTGTATACTGAAAAGATACAGTGATCACTGTGTTACTGGCGTGCTGCTGCCACTTCTTTCCCCATTCCACCAAGGAAAAGGGCTGGGTACTGCACCTCTTTTGGGGAAAGATTTTGATAGTGAATCTGCGCTGGGAAAGGTACCTTCCTGATCTCTGGGGTGTAATTTTAGAGCCACAGACAAATGAGTGGGCCATTAACTATACCCTGACTTGAGGTTAAGCTAACTATGGAAAATTACTAGACATGACACGAGAAACTGCTGACAAAAGTTATGGATAACTCGAGGAAAGGTGGCTGGATCTCAAAGGCAGCGAAGGAGTTATGTGAGTAAACAGCAAAACTCTACAGCTTGTTGGAGGGGAGTGCTGGGAACCTTTAGGGAAGCGCAGTCTTGTAAGGCCAACACCACCTAAGTAGCCATAGCAGTGATACCATATGCGGCTGATACTACACCACATTGCCATATGTGGGTATGGATATCATAAATCTGGGACCAACAGGGGAAAAATAATTAGAGAGAGGTTGTTTACTTGGGAAAAGACTGGGGATGAGAAAGGAAGGTACAAGGATGTGAAGAAGGACAGACAGATAATGCAAATCTTGTGGCCAGTGCTGTCATGGGGTACTCGCCAAGCAACCTTGTGCTTGTTTATTACAGCTGGAACAGGTCAACAAACTGTAAGACCTGAGCCGTCTTTTTTTGGTGAGGAGAACTGGAGTGGAAGTGGTGGGGGACTGCTGCCTCTTACTAGCAAGTTTACACCCAGACAGAAGGAGCGAGCACCTTGATATCACTGTGCTGGTGCCTGTTCCAGACCATCATCAGCCCACCACTTCATAACAGTTAAGCTTATTTCTGTGGGATGAACGTTAAATGGTATCCTCTCCTCAGTATATCCTGCCGTATGATTTAGATAGCTCCCAGCTATGCATAAATGCAGCAACTGGGAAATCCTTCCTTCTCCCCTGGATCTGGCTTTCAGACATTTCATTAAGCTGTAACTTTATTCCATACATAATACCGAGAATCCAGCCATTTTATCTGCACTTATGCATCCTACTAACAGGACTTCAAGCAAACATTGAGTACTTGTAAGTAAAGTGCTATAGAATATCCACTTTCTGGATAATCAAAACAAAAGGAGCCCATGGTTGCTGGGAGGTGTTGAGTCCTTCCTAGGACCTCCAGCAAAAAATAACTAGGAGCACTCACTGACTTCTGGTATACGTTGCTCCTGCTCTGTATACCATCTCCATTCCACCTTTCCACATCTGAACCTTCACTGCTGTGTTTCACCCTACCAGTTCCCTTTTTACTTCCGCCTCTCCCCAGTGAGCCTGCCAGTACAGAAGCCTTCCTGCTCGGCCTCCACAGACCACAACCTAGCGTTGGGCACTGCTTTTACTGCAGCCTCTGTTACTAGCTCCCACTAAACCTTAGGTGTTGCCAACAGTTCTACCTAAATCACAGAGAATTTAGCAGGGGTTTCCTGGCTCATGTTGCACGTCCCAAATCCCCAGTCTTTTCCTCAACCCCACCTATGTTAGATTTTCTTTTTTATCAAACTATCCTCTTTCAGCACTAATGATAATAAATGTGTTATACTACATCACTATATGTAAATGACAATAAATAATAATAACTTTGTAGACAAAATTATGTTTCTAAATTGAGGCTGGCTTCTGGAAAATTATTTGGAAATGAGTAAAGTGTTTCTCAGGATAGTCCTCAAAGTTACTACAAGAGTCTTCTGTAGAATAGTGTAAAATCCTGTGAGAGATATCCATAAGGAACATGGATGTAGGACAATGCAGTTAGGTTTTCCCATATCCAAACCTAAATTATTTGTTTTTAGACAGGTGTCAGTCTTGTAAAGAATTATGTGCATTATTATCTTCAGGTAAGAGTTTTCTTACCAGAGACATAAAACCTAGTCTACCGGCTCTTCTATGAAAATGAAAATAAAATATCTGCTCAAACAAATAAATTAGAAAAGCCGGGTACTTCTTATTCTTGAAGGACCTAATACAATAACAAAAGGAACATAATTCCACATGCCAAGCAATTATCCAGGTGTCAACACACACATAGGCTGACTGCCTGTCTAAAATGGAATCAAGCATGAGCACATGTTTTGCTGTTCCCGTTGCATACTTTACTTCTTTTAGAAGTAGTACACACATTCCAGTGCTGTACCAAATCAAAAACAGAGGTTGCACACACTATAAAACTTCAACAAAAACTTTGACTGAGAATAAATAATTTTGTACATTCCCCAAAGCAGACTAATTTTGTAAGGTAACTCTTGTTAGCTGGGGTTGTTTTGTGAGGTAATGAAGCTACAGAAGTCTGGCTATGATGCTGTGATTTTCTGAATGTATATCCTTGCATAGGATTCAATCTGATTTGGTTAAACTTTTAATCTAGCTATAAAAGGGTTGACATAATTTATTTGTGTACTGATTGGACAGCATGTTTTTCTTCTTTCATTATGGACACAGTAAATCTCATTGTTAGCTCTAGTTCTTTTTTTTCCTGATAATTTAAACAGCCTCTGAGATTATTTTTTAGAAAAATGAAGTAAAAATATTGGCTTAAAATAATTTATGTTTATTTTATTACATTTGCAATATATATTTATTTGCTATGCCTGCACAGAATATCTGTGTCCAAGTAACAGCTCCATCTGCTGAAATGCCCTTCTGAGATCTTTAATAAACTATAATGAACAAATAACTAAAAAGAGAAATAATGAGATGGAAGAAAAATATGTGGTGTGTATTGTTGGTTCCTTTTCCTTATGCAGAATCTAACAAAACTGTTTTCATAAAAGTTCATTATACAAAATCAGTTATTATTACCAAATTGTCCACTCATGATATCATAACTTTTGCTGTAGTAATATATTCTTGTGGTTGCTAGATGATGTTTAGCCCCCCAAAAAAGCTGAAATTAGAAACCATAGGATAGTCTGCTTGCCTGAAATGTACAATACAAAGCACAGCTTTCTTTAAAGACTTTGGTTGAGTGTCTTTTCTACTGCAAAATGGAGAAGTGAGGTTAGCGAGTTAAGGGCACTGCATCAAGAGCTGATTAATAGCCTCTGAGTGAGTGAATACGTGTCTGCCATCCTACAACAAAGGCCATATGTTACACTAGCACTTTCATTCCAAACTGCATCTTAGCCCAGTGACAAGAATAATTTCTGACAAGCAAGGAATTCGTCTAATACAAGAGATATCATAATTTGCAACAGCAGAATTGCTGAATGACCTACAGACCTAAGACTTACTCTTAGGCAACGTACTAAGGCTTCATCTAATAGTGCCAGTGTTTGTCATCTCTGAAAGGAGCTGAAGAAAATGTTATTCAAAGTCAGTACTTCAGAGTGCTGATTGCAAGATGTAAATTAATGTAGCTTCTTCTAGATCAAATAAACTCATGGTAGATATCTAAGAGGAGCAATAAATGATGAAAATTGCTTTCACTGCAGAAATAATAATGTGTTGGAGAAAGTGTTAGAAACAGTATTACTTTAGAACTAAACTACAAATTTTGAGCTGTCAATATGTTGTTTGAAGCAAGTAAGCTCTATTTACTCTATTATGCATATAAACTATTTGTTTTGATTTTAAATCATACCAGTTGAAATAATAAATTTTATTTCTGAATGCACAGTTCTTCAGATAAGTTACTTTGTTACCATATTGCTTTTTTCCCAAGTGACATAATATTAAATTTAACAAATCAAATGGAATTAATAATTTTCTGCTTTTGAAACATTTCTAACTGAAAACTGATCAGAGAAGCTTAAGTTCTGCTTATTGCAGTGAATGGAGTCACTATATTCACTGCAACAATACCTGAAATTGAAAGAGACAGGAAATATATAATTTTGTGAACTGGTGTTTGGCTAAATTCAGAATCTAATCAGTGAATTCTAAAGCATTTGCGTTAAGTTAACCCCATAGTTTTGTTCTGGCAGTTTTGTAACATCAATTTGTCTTGTATGCTTCACAGGACTTTTGCTATTTAGAAGGTCAAAAAATCTTATAAGGGCTTTGGCGTCTCTCTTTCAGGCTTCTCTGGAAACACAGGCATTAAAAATACAGAGAACTAACCAGACTTTCTATAATCTGCTAACCTGTATTATATGTCTGTCAGCATATATTTTACATAGACTATCTGATTCTGAAATTAGTGACAATGCCATGATTAGAACAGGATGTTTTGATCAGAATAAGGAACGTTTATTAAAAAATTCTGTTTGTACTCATCTTGGCTATTAGATATCTTTATAAATATGCACAGAAATCCCAGTGTCTCTGAAAAGGCACAGCTAACTCAAATTTTACAAACCTTTGAAGAAAATATACATGCTCAAGGCCATTGCTTCCCTTTACCTCCTCTTTCTCGCTTCCCATCATTTTGTGTGGTAGAAAAGAAAGACAGTCTTTGTATCTAAAGTAGAAAAGATTCAGATCCAGGAAGCATTTGCTGCTGTTTTTATTGCTGAGAACTGAAGGGAGGGCGATGGCAGAAGGGAAAGGAAAACGGTTTACTGGAATCCTCCGTCCTGAGTTGAATGCCTAGGCTCCATGTAATTCATAGTTAATGCTCCACCAAAGGGAAGCGTACCCTTCAGGCTGACAGGAAACTGTGTAAGTTAGCTAAGCATTCATTAAAAATAAAAGAATCGGGCAGATTTAAGAGACTGACTGGAGAGAGGAAGGCATCTGCTTATGGCCAGTCAGGAGCTTCCATCTGTGTACCATCCTGGTTTTCTGAGTCTGTTCTTGTCTCTACCATGTGTGAAGCCAGAGCAGGTGTGCTATTCCCTGAACAACTATAATGGCTATGATATATGGGATTTACCTTCAAAGCCAAGCTCTGCTTGATTTGGAGAAGGAACTTTACACTATTTCTTTGTCAATTGCTATACAGGAGACATCCTGACAGACTTCTGTACCATTGCAGGTGGCTTGCTATTCAGTGATTTCTGCAAATATCAACTAGCAAAACTTTCAATGCTGCATGAGACCAAGATGCCTATGGCCTAAGGTGGCATCCTAGGCTGATCTCCAGTATGTACGTGGTGGATGAATACCCCCAAGTACGTTTGAAGAGCTGGACTTCATAGGTGCTCCAATTCAGTTCCCATCTGTAAAACAGAAAGTAGCACTTCTCTGCTCAGCTCACAAGACCATTCTTAGGACAAATGAAGCATTGCAATTCATGCTGCAATCAAAAGTAAAGTGTTTCAGTGCCAATCAATGAAGGCTGAATAAAACAGAATCTATAGCCCCTGAACTCATCGACAACGCAGTGCTTAGGGAATGTTAAATGCTTAGAGAGTGCAGGACTAACACTCCGAGCAAGAAGCCACTTGCAATAACTCCCAGAGAAAAGTTGCAGGCAGAAAGTGTCTTGAATTTTGCCTGGCCCTGGACTCCTTTGCATTCTTTCTGCACTATACACACAGGATCAGGAAAACTGTGTCTACATAGCGCACTTGCCTTAAAGGTGGGAAACGTCATGCTTCAAAATAAAGTAAGGCTCCAGCCTCATGAAACCAGCAATCTGACTGTTATAGCTAGGGTGTCCAGCTGAACCAGTGGAAAATTTGTATGGTTAATCAATATTGCTGCAAGGCAAAATACATAAAATGCTTTTGGAAATGGAACCTTTCCCTGGAATCTTTGTCCTAGGAATGATGGGAATCATGCTCACCTTTTTTTTTCTGCAAGATGGCTACTGATCCCTTCATATCTGTTATTAGTAAGGCTCCTTCAGAAAACATATTGGCTTCTGGGTCACATTTACACTTTGTATCTTTAATAATCTAAATTAAATTGACACTCCTGCTGACATATTTCTAGTCTGTAGAGGAAATCTCCTTCAAAAATGCTTTCCCTATTT
The DNA here is from genome assembly GCA_013398915.1 of Dromas ardeola. Taxonomy (NCBI): domain Eukaryota; kingdom Metazoa; phylum Chordata; class Aves; order Charadriiformes; family Dromadidae; genus Dromas; species Dromas ardeola. The sequence goes on along the minus strand of VYZM01021332.1, from coordinate 69,000 downwards.
AAATACCTATCATCAGACTTCACGAATGCAGAATGTATAGAAAAAAGCCTGTACTGAGAAATGATGGGGAAAAAAGTCTCTATATTTAACTTTCTATCATAGATATGCCCAATGAAGCAGCATCTTATTACTATACCAAAATAAAGAATTTCCCAAGAGAGTTATCTAATTTCATATTAGCTTATTCCCCCTCTGAAACACAGTGATTACTGCACCAAGTGATACATAAAAATGGGAAAAACAGCAGGCTCCATCAGTTTCAAAGGAATCAGCATTACTGGTGTTCCAAGCTGGAAAAATAAGTGTCAGCAATGACACTGAGTAGGATAGGAAAAGTATATATTTTATAAGCACCTTATATTTATGTTCTGCACAACTTGTTTTCAGATTATCTGTATTTTCCTTGAATAAAAAGAATTTCTTTTTGTATTTTGTCTTCAAAAAACAGCCTGTATTTGGTTTTCATTTCATCTGTAATTCTGAGTTTCAGTGCCATCAGCTAAAATAATAAACAATTCTGCCTGAAAGTGTATTTTAAAGAGAATCTTCTCAAAATTCATACCTTTAATTTGGCAAAGCATTGTTCAGGTTTTAAATAAATCTTCCCGTGATTTAAGTGGTAGTTATATGGATGAATTCACAAACAATTCTTCGAACATACAGAAACCAGAAGCTTCACAGAGAAAAACAAAAAAGAAAAAGAAAAAAATATATGTAAAGCAGATACGTTTCTTGAAACAGGAAACTCACTTGTTCCCCAAGGCATGACAAACGTTACTTTAAAGCTCATTTGTTCACTCTTTTCCCAAACGCAGAATAAACAAAATGCTTATATTTAAGGCAGTTCATCTAAGTCTATTCTGATGAATGAAACATCTGCAAGAAAAATACATCTTTCAGTCACCTGGAACAAAATTAATTTAGTAGAGCTAAGTAGAAATTGGAATTTCTACATGACTTTTGGTTTTTTGCTTTCAAATCAGGAGAAAATGTTGAACTACTAAGAAGGTGATGAAACAAAACCCCTGTGAAAAATCTTGCTTTATTTATGATGCATTACACTTTTTAGCCAGAATTCTTTAGATCATATGAAATATAGTATATTTTGGCAGCAGAGAATGGGGGCATTTGGTATCCTCATGGTCTAACTTCTGTTTAGGTGATACCTGTAAACAAATTTTATTAACTGGGGAGAAAAAGAAGAAAACAAACAACCAAACAGCTGAGCAATATAGTTTGGAGAATGCTTATTTCCACCCAGCTACATGTATTAGGCATATGCCTATGTTGTACTGTTGTGTGGTGCAACCCTCCCCCTTCCCCCCACCGCCACTTCAGGCCACTCTGTACTTGGCGTGATTTCCCTCCCAACCTGGGCCGCAGAACAACACAATAGACTAGAATGTAACACAATGGTATAACATGAAAGAAAGAAAAGTTAGAGAGCAGCAAACCAAGAACACAATAGTGTGCCTAGTCCTCATGGGTCCTACCGCTTGGAGATAATAACTATAAGCAGTCACTCCTGACACCGTATGGATTGTGGCCACAGAGCCAGGGGGCATACCAGGACCCCAAGATCTAGCAAGCTCTGGGGTTGTGTAACTATCATCCAAGCTGGGCTGGAGTGGAAAAGTATCTGACGAAAGTCAATTGTCTTGGATCCTATAAGTAGTGATTCTGGTAAGGACCCTTTGAGATCTTCAGGATGGCAGCGGGCTGTGGCCAGTAACTCCCCTGAGTTGAGATACTTCTCAGGCTGACACCTGGAGGCCAGGGCAAGAGAAGACCCTTCTCAAGCCTCAACTTCTGCCCATTGAGGCATGCCGATGCATCATGAGTATTTACCCTAAATCTGAGAAAGGGAAATTTTAACTAGGCTAGCCTCTCTCTCTCTCATCCACCTCTCCACCTATATGTTGTGAGGTACACATTAGCTTTATGGATGTGGATGCTCTTCTGTCCATCTGTGCACATGTAGGACTTAAAAGTGGCACCTTTTGGCTTGTTAGCGTTGCCCACTATTAAGAAACTCCCGATCAGAGGCCTGTATGTGTGTGTATGCGTGTGTGCTTATATGATTTGCTTAGAGAGAGATATATATATAAGTATTAATCTGTGATTTGTACCTCTACTCATACATATATGTACTGATTTGGGATACCTTCTGCTAAGTTAGTGTGAATCTTGCCATCTTCGAATCTGTAACTAAGTTGCTATTCAATTATTTTGTTTACTCACTTTGTAAACCCCTAAACCAGTTAATGGTTACGTGCTGCTAAAATTCAACCCCTCAATCTACCTTACATAATTAATAAATTTTGAATAGCTGCTAAATCATAACCGTGTCAAATATTTTCATCCGCAACAACTGTGGTAAACTGAAAAAGGATGTGTTCAAATGGTTATTTTTCATTGTATTTGATTTGGTTAAGTAAACTCTTTTAGTGGGAGATTTTTGCATCCTGTATTAAGGTGTATTTTCCTAATAAAAGAATGTTCCTTTTCAATTCTTATGATGGATGAAGTAGCATTCCTTAAGCCACAGAATCACAGAAGGGTAGGGGTTGGAAGGGACCTCTGGAGATCATCTAGTCCAACCCCCCTGCCAGAGCAGAGTCACCTTAGAGCAGGTTGCACAGGAACGCGTCCAGGCGGGTTTTGAATGTCTCCAGAGACAGAGACTCCACCACCCCTCTGGGCAGCCTGTGCCAGTGCTCTGCCACCCTCAAAGTAAAGAAGTTCTTCCTCATGTTCAGATGAAACTTCCTATGTTCCAGTTTGTGCCCATTGCCTCTTGTCCTGTCGCTGGGCACCACTGAAAAGAGTCTGGCCCCATCCTCCTGACACCTGCCCTTTAGATATTTATAAGCATTGATGAGATCCCCTCTCAGTCTTCTCCAGACTAAACAGACAGAGGATGCACACATTGTCTCCAATGAGCTGACAGTTGACAAACTCTAGTTGGAAACCAGAAATCTAGCTGGAAACTTCTTGAACTGCTCTGAACGTCTTAAATTTCTCCAGTCACAAGCAAGAGTAGCAGCATGGGAGTTTTGATCAGATCAAATAAAGCAATTTAATTAAAGAATTGAAATTGAAGAAATTGAAATTGAAAAAAAGAATTGAAATACACGTGCTCAGACAAGTAAAAAGTCAACAATGAGCACACATATCTTTGAGGCCTCAGGTGGACAACGGTAGGAAATCATTGTGACATTCCTCACAACAAATGAAATTTTTATTTTCAGTATTTTTAGTACTATCAACATCTTTGTTACAGAGATGTTTCCAATATTAGATATGCTGGCCTTTTTCAAGAAAGGGGTCAACATAAAGTATTATGAGTACAAAAAACTAGTCCGTGACTGGAACCATGGAAATAATCACACACAAAAGTTGTATGTCTTAATTGTTCTGCCTAAATGTTCTATCTTAATTATTTCTTACTAAAAGTAAGAAATGTAGAGATTATGGTTTTGATGGAAATGAAGAAATTTGACAAAACTGGACACAATTCTGTTCATAATAACACATCAGATGCATCGGAGCAGCAATGATCTGCATTTCCTTTGACCTTAAACAATCTAACCAAACAGGAAAAGCTACCATTCTTATTTGTACACATTTTGGACAAGTGCAAATGATGAGCTACAGGAAGTATCTGGTGTTATAGAATCAGGGCCCTAGAAACTGATCAAGATCATTGTCATTTATGGAAAGACCTCACTGATTTCAGTGAGCTTTGCATCAGCGTTACAGAATCTGCTTCTTTTCATCTTGTGTGCGGTGATTCCTCACCACTGAGGATAACATAATGCAGTTATGCCTAGAGTGTTCAAAGGTCTAAAACATTGTGTAAGCACATAAAATTTAGCTTGTACCTTCACTAGCTGTCTAAAGAGAGAAACAGGGTCTTCAGTGGCAGGAAAAAATAGTCAAAGTAATTGAAAATTAAGCTATGTTGCTGACTCATCCACAGGTTTAGATTTGTTACAAAAAATGGCTATAATTGTTTAACTAATACATGCCTTCTGACTTGCACTTCCTGGCCATGCCATTAATCATGGCTGTTCAAATTCTTATTTTAACAGCATGTGTTTCAGCTCTGTAAGTTTATAGATCTGTTAGTTGGAAAGATTCCACATTGTGAAAATCTATTAAGAAATTCAAAGTTTATTTGAATAGAATATGGATGAATATTCTGTTGCACAGGTATACTTGTAGTGCTGTATATAAATCAGGATTTCATTACAAGTTAAGGTCAGATCTAGACAGAGTAGTTCAGAAGGTATTTAGTGCACTATATGCATTATTTTCAGTCACACACAGCATGATATGAGATAATTAACATCTAATTGCTAGTTTATCACTCTCCAGAGTCAAGTAAACACCTACATTTTCAGTGTTCAAGCCAGTTTGTATAGTTAAGATCAGTTTTGTGGTACTGCATTGAAAGCAGCTATTGTGGCTTGCAAAACAAATAGCTTTTAGCATCCAGTATTCAAAAATTATAGCAGGAAAATTGTATTCCCAGCTGTCACAGTATTTTCATGTTTTACAAGTCAGAAAAATTGTCTGTGACCTTTTCTGGATAATGATGTCCCAACATTTGACCATGTCATAGGAAACCATTAAATCCTTCACAGTTAGCGAAGGAAATGTTTTTGTGGTGTCTTCAGAGAAATCCAGCTGCATCATGACCTTAACTTTCTGAATTTTTTCTTTCCTGATGTACTGAACTCTTAGAAAAATGGGAAATGTTTTACATGACATAAGATTTCCAGTCAGAATACCTATAATTAATAATAATGCATGTACACAAAGTCAGCTATAAGAAAAATATTTTCTTACCCACATTGCTGTTTTTCCTGTATTCAGCTGTAGAGCTTCTTGTGACTGAGATAAGTTTTTGTGCAGACTTTTGAATTATAAAGGAGGAAGATCTATTTTCATCCTAACTCTTGCAGGGACCATATGTAGAGAAATCTGTTACAAACCTAATCTTTCATTGTCTTTCTATATTGGAATAAAACATTGTGAAACTATTTTTTTTCTAATTTAGACTGCTATTGAACTTTTCTAGAAGAAAGGTATTCTTACAGTGGATGTAAAATACATGAGTATTATTCCTGATTGTGCCAGTCACCTTGGCATGGAACAACTACATAGAGCAAAGAGTAGGTGGTCGGGATGGAAACACTATTTCTAACTGGCAAAAGTTTTCAAGATAGGGAAATATTTTGTCATGTGAAGTCTGTATAAGAAGTCAATAAAGAGTAAAAAAAAAACAAATAAAACAGTCATTGGCGTGTTTCTTCAGATATTGCTTTAAAGTTTTCTTCCAGTTTTAGTTATTTATATTTGATTATTAAATACAATCAGCTTAAATCTTCAAATGCAAAGTTGTCTTTACAGTAAAACCGGGTGTTTCATTTTGAAGACAACAAAATAAAATTTATTTACATGAAAAATACCAGCCTATTACTCTGACAGGCTTTGACTTATTGATTCAGACAGACCTTTTTGGAGGATACTTAGTCACTGATAAAATCCTTCACATAAATCCACAAAATTCTTTTACTGTTCTTTGAGAAGTGAGAATTATGTTTAAATTAATTCTGGCATCTGTTTGAGAACAACTTTTTTCCTGAAGTAATGCCTGGGTGGAAATGGTGAACGTTAGACTGATACATCTTTGCTAGAGCAGAGCATAACAATGCATCATCTGTATCTAACTTGCCATGGTATTGTAATGATTCATTATCCCATACAGCTCCTTTTACATTTTAGATGAGATCTTTGAAGAATGTGCAAAACTGTAATTGGCCAACTCTCCTTTGTGTTACAGTTAGTCTGGTTAGGTTTCCCGTGGGTCAATCAATTACTCTAGGATCCTAAATGAACAAATTTAATACTACTTCCTGCAAAGCAGAGTTAAAAGCTTTCCCTTTACTTGCTTGTAATTTTGCAATATTAACAAAAGTAGTGAGAAAAGTAATTTAAGTAAATTGCTTTTTATTAAGAACTAATGTCCAGAGAGACCAATGACCACACACATTAATCTCCTGACAAGAAGCAACTTTCAACATTTATTACAATGTACTTGGGTCCTCAACAACCATAACTCAATAAAAAAACCCCAGCTTGTAATACAGAAAATTGGCTGATGGGGCATAATGCCGTACCATTCTGTTCATGCTTTAGCCAAAGGTCAGAAAGAGCATGCAACATACAAACAGACTGAAATATTTTTTTCAGGACAGATTCATGTATCTTAGAGACATGTCAACAACGAAAAAGCATAAACCACTCCATTTAAAATTGAAGTCCATAGAGAAAATGTTTAAATTAATGCAAATTTTTGTATATTAACTAAATTTTACTCTGAGGTACAAAGCCATTGAGTATGTTTTGATGGTGAAAACAGTTTCATTTCCTCCCACATAAAACTCTCCAAATTTCTACTCTATTTCTGAATTGAATGTAAAAATGAATTATGTTTTTAAATATACCTGTAAGGTAAATTTCAGTTCAGCTAGTTCTCATACATACTTTTCCTTTTTGGGACCATAAACAACTATTATTCTATTAATCCCTCACAACTAATTAAAATTGTAGTTTTTTTTTTATTTTTACGTATATTATTCTTATTCATTTTGTAAAATGAAAAGAAACAAAACTATATATTTACCTGTTTATTACATGAAGAAATTTAGAAATTAAGGAACAAAACTATCAATCCCATTCCAAACTGGAAGCCATAAGAGACAAAAAAGAGGAAGAGAAAGAACCATGAATGAGAGCTATGTTCATACTGGGTTGTTTACCTCTACAAATCATTGATAAAGCTCATAGCTTTAATGTTACAAGTACAGAAGTATCCTTCCAGGTTCCAGATATGTTTACTTATTCAAATGCACAATTCAAAAATACAATTCTAAATTTGGCTGATCTAATTCAGTACCATAGGAAAGAACATGACCTTCATATATTAATTGTAGAGGCATTTCTTGCAAAACTAGTTAGAAATAGAAAGAAATTATATTTCAGTTTTAATTAAGATACAAGAGCAGTAAATTACACTGATGGAATGGTCCAAGGGGAATGTTATTTGGCCCTTTACAACAGAGAGTAGAAAGTAAATGTAAAATGTTACGAAGTCCAAACAGAAGAATGAATTCTCAAAGTGACACTTAGTCTTGCAATATCCAAGAATTCAATTCCCAGAACTTTTATCTATTCTTCTAAGAACTTCTAAGTAACTTAAAGCTTTGTTTTAAATCCATGAGTCTCTCAGATCCCAAAGATCTGTTTCAGTTCGATAACCATTTTGGCTTTGATATGTATAGCAAGTTGCATTAAACTAAGTGCTTTTCATATAAATGCTCTAACGAGTTTGATTTGGGAGGGGTGAACATAGCACGCTTAGTGACAGAACTGAGTTTTACAGAAAACATGGAGATCAACATCTCCCTGTTTCAGAAAAAGAGCTGTAGGTGGAAACTGCATCTCCTTTCAGAGGAATCTTTTAGACAGTAGAGCAACCTTGCAGGATACTGAAGACTGTGATTATGCCCAGTTCTCTCATGAGTTCCACGATTCCACCTATTAGGGAAAGGGGTAGATATGAAATGGTTTGCATATATCAGGTTTTATTATGCTTACTCAAAATGAGCTGTCACTGGGCAGTTTGGACTGTAAGTCTATAACATGTAATAGATGATAAGCTATGCCAAATAAGTAGGGTAATTCCACAAATATATGTTATGACATATCATCTTTACTAATTTTGGATGCTTCATTTTAAAATAAATACAAATGGCTTATTTGACGCAAGATATAGGACTTGGTTCTGTTATATTCATCTTACTGGATCCAAGGTCATCAATAGGATTTCTTGGATGGGTGAAATGAGCAAGTTTTTAGGCACACATTAAAAAAAGACTTTTTTTTTTTTTTTTTAATAGTGTGGTGTATCTCTAAATTACCCTCACCTTAGCACCTCTCATGAAAATTTGGATGTGGCAATTATGAATTATCATTTACTTAGACTCTTGATGTCAGAAGGATCGAAGGCCATACAGCTTCTTACAAAGTAAGTTCTTTACTGGCTTACAGCTCAAGACCTATGAGAGACCTGTGCTTTAACTGAGCAGCTCCTTGTGCCTGCCTGTCACTGTTAATGATGTGTAATTTATGGAAATAGTAGATAGTAATTCCTAATCAGCAAAGCTGCAGCTAATAATGCTGGAATGTATCATATAGAATTGATGTCAGATTTCTGAAAAATGGAATTGATAAGTAAATTTTCTCCTATCAACAGCTGTAAGACCTTGCTTTAGAAAAGCATTCAGTCTATTTACTAACACATTTAAAACATTGGTTTAAATCTTATTCTGTTTATAAATTATATATTAATAAAGGTAGGTCTAATAACACTTGAACAACAAAACATTAAATAAGCGAATGCTTTACATTATATTTCAATATTTTAAAATGCATATTTTAATAATTTAATTCTTAATATATGAACTAAGATCCAACTTAAAGTAGTTAATTATAGGGGCTAATTGGAAAGGAAAATTCTAATCATGCCAGTGACAAAAAAAAAAAAAGCACTGCTATTCACACCACTATTTCTGTGAAAGTTTTATCGACAGAAGTTATTTTTCGAAATCACAAGAAAAGGTTTCTGCATTCACACTGATTTTATTCCTTAAATTACATGAAATTGGTATATAAACACAAGGTTATGAACTTGACTATGCACGGTCACCTGCTCTTCTATGTTATCAGATTGCCCGGGTTATTTGAGGGTCACTATTTTATGACACAGGAGTCCATTTGGGGGACATGATGTTTTGACATGAAAATCCTGATTCAACTGCCCTTACTTCTTCAGGGTAGTTTCTTATTAAACTAGGTTACTCATCAGATTTCTAATCTTCATTTCCTAACTGTTCCTTCAACAATTTTATAATAAAAAGATGAGTACCGTCATAGGGGCAGGATGTAAGAAAGATTATATTCCTCCTTGCAGTGTAGTTGGATAGATGAAGGTACCTTAAATACATCTCTCATTCTGAATTTGATCACCGTACAGAAATGTCTAGGGATATAGGGAATTCAGCGAACAGAATTTTTTGTTGTATTTACTGAATGTTTTCTATTTACAAATTTCCATATATGTTTGTGTATAGTTTGAAGTTTGTTGAACAAATCTGCATGGAAAATGACTGAAGTAAAACTCACTTATAGCTTATCATAAACCCTTCAATTAGATGATGTCTACCACATTATTAAATATTCAGGACTGACATATGTACCCAAACTGTGCAAAATATGGTAAGTATTTTTAAAATGAATCATGATAGTCATTATAATTTTGGGGCTGCACTGAGAATAAGACAAATGTCTTCAGTGATGATAGTGGAATAGACAAAATATGGCACTGATGGAGTGGAGCAGATTGCTCAAGCAGCTTGATTGATTGACTGTATCAGATACCACTAGTCTGGAATAATCTACAGAATCAACACCAGCTGAAAGGAATTCCAATATTCGTCTGGTTTCTGTAGAGCTCAGCTGCATCATGACAGAGAATCTGAAGCTTGTGGAAGTTTAAATAGATAGGATGATATTCATAATAAAGTATATAGGTGTGTTAAGATGAAATAAAAACAACTCAATATTTGATATGGTTTTGTTGTTCCTATTCTTGTTTGCTTGTTTGCTTCTGGAAAATATGAATTGCCTTTAGAACCAAGAGTGAAGAGATGGGGAGACTCTCAGGAAGTCAAAGCTGGATACCTTTTGAATAATGCTTTTGGCACAACATATGTATTAACTGGAGGGAGTTCTATGGCTTGTAATACTGCATTCAGTAAAATAATGTAATATTCCATCTGGTCCTGAAATCTCTTAGCATAGTTGTATTTCTGCTTAGTTATTTTTGGTATTTACTTAAATCCTTCTTTTCTTCTTATAGTTCTATCTCCGAGTACTTGTGTGCTTGCACACTGTCCATGGGCCATGAATTTAACTTACATTTAAGTCCCTTGAGACCACGCATAGATTTTTGGTGTGGTCGTCAATGGGACAAATGGAAGCCTAATTAATAGGAATGTAACCTGAACCTCTCACATTAGTGAATCCTTCTTTCTTCTCTGCTGCTAACATCATATTCAAAATCTATACCAATACTGGAGATGTAGATAATGAGTTAGCATATTGTTCTTGGGCTGTACCAAAATCAATAGGAACTTGCTGACTTGAATGAGCAAAGCATCAAGTCTGCAATGAATATCTCTAAAGGCTTAAAAAAAAACCCTTTAACCTTTATTACAGAGGCTCTATTTTAAAATATGTACTGAAAGAATAAAGCATGCTACTTTTTATAGACTGGTAATCTTCTGTAGGTCTTCAGACGAACAGAAAATTGTACCAATGAAAGGCAATTTATAAGGGGGGGAGAAAGAGGACAAGATTTCACAGCACTAATTAGCAATGGTTTAGATCAAAGCATAAAGAAACATCAAGTACAGGAATGTGTCTAAAATGATGTCTTGTTCCAAGGCTTTAGTAGGAGATTACATTGTCTGAGAGACAACTGCAAGTAGGAAACTCATGCTGAAGGTAGAGATACAAACCTTACGACAGTGGTACTCTATTTTACACAATGGCCTAGTGACTGGAACACTCACCTAGAAATGGAAAGTGCAGGTTCAGCTCCCATTCTAGCAGAAGGGAGTTCAAAACAAACAAGCCCTTCTTTCTTGATAAAAACCCTGACTAATAAAGTGATTGGAAAAGAAGGACTTCCAGAGTTAAGCAACAAAAGCAAAGGGATTTGGGAACTCAGCTTTGGATTTATGTATCTATTTTCTATTTCAGCACCAATTTAGGTAATGAATTCCTTCACTGACTCTATTCTTTAGGGCCTAATTTCATATACTCACCCAATGTATGCCAAAACGGCTAGTTAACATATTTTGTTCTGAGATGATACTAACTCCCGGGTTTATATCTGGGCATGTTTTATTTTCTCTTAAGCGTAAGAAGAGTAGGATTATTCCAGTAGGAGATCATAATGCTTGGGAATATCTCAGGTTCTGAGCTCTGATTTATATTAGGTTTTATCTGGTGCCCACCTTCAGAAGGGTATTTCTACAGCTTTACTGGTTTTTAATATCTGCCAAAGAGCAAATGACAGATGTGTCTTCTGTGCACTAAGCCATCAATCAGAAGTGTAGTGGTGTTGAAGCTGTAATAGTCTAGGGATATAACGGAGGTAAGTTTCCAGAGGGAGATAATATCTTTAATAGAATGATGGGGAAATAGATTTTTTGGGGAAAAAAGCCATACAATGCTTTGGTCTCAAAATGACTAACTGCCTGTTTCTGCCTTCTTCTCACAAGGCCAAGGATTTTATCACCGCTTCTCTTGCTACTATTCTCCTCCAACAACTATCCTATTTTCTAAAATTGGTTACTTAACCAAATGCAATTGAAAGTGTTTGTTCCAACATACTTTGGTTGGAATTATTTCAGACGTCTGCTAAGAGTTCATTCCTGTTTTCGAACTGTACCAGCTGGTCCAATAAATTATACCACTTCTCCCAAAAAAATCAAAAGTGTGACTGCTTATTAACCAAACAGATTTGTAAGTGATTGCTAGTCTCTTTGCGTGAAGGAATCTGTACCTCATTTGTACTTTTGACTGTACTGAGGCACTTTGTGAGCTTTGTACTCATAGGATGACCTTTAAGCAAAATAATTAGTCAAAGTAGAGATTCTATTTGTTTTTCTTTCTTAATATTAAGTCTTTTAAGCTACAGAAACTTCACCCACCTTAGATTACATTTAGATAGTTCATGACATAACTGAGAAGAATGGGATAGCAGTGTGCACGAGGCATTGCTGTTTAGTATGCAAAATCATTACCCCAGCCTTCAATAACCTTGTTAATATGTAACCTATCTACAGTTATGCAAATGAGGTAGTGCACTTTGAGACATTCCTGTTCAGTCTTTTGTGATCTGTGGTGGATTTTCAGTATAAGAACTGTTTATAAAATTTAGTGAAAAACATATTAATGTGTTGGTATAATTGAGCTTATATGCTGTTAACACAAAGGAAGATATGTGAGAGTCATTAAATGGCCTGTGCACAAATTAGAAGGATCATGGCCGTCTTAAGAAAGCCATTCATTGTTCTAACCTATTTTTTAATTAAAACATAAAAGAGCATTTACTGGGCGCTGACACTGATGACTTTGAAATACCTTTTAATCCAAACTGCTGTGTACAAAGATACTTGTTATGTGTTTGTATTTTGTATATCACTTAGATTTACGCGGAAGAAATTATTCTCTTAGAAGAATATTTTTTAGTATAGCTCACCAGGGGAATCGCTAATTGGAACATAAGCCAGTGCTAGGACTGATATGTAGTGATTGAGAAGCCTATAAACAGCCTCAGTGGCTTAGTATGAAACAATACTTTTAGATGTGACAAATTATGGTCAGGTGTTCTCTAGAGGTGAGTATAGGGTGTAAATGGAAAGACCACGACCTGCCCCTACAATGGTATATGAATGAGATTAGAGAAGGAAGGATCCATGATAACATTTTATTACTCTTTGTAGCTTAGTTGTGTCACAGCGCAACAGGGAGAATAGCTTCCACAATTTCTACTTGCACTGTTAAAGTAAAAAGGGGCAAGGAGTCATCAGACCTTTCTGCTCCCAGTCTCTTGCACTGATGCAATTGAAAAACACATGACTTTCAAAGACAAAGAGGACTGAGGCATAGAACTAGTTTGCGAATACCATTCACTCAAGGAAGATCATGAGACTGCAAATGTTTAAAAATTGCATTACATTAGAAAGGTATTTCCAAGGTAGATGTGGCATTAATAGCAGCTGTATAAGCAGCTAAAACAGCAAGGCTATCAAAAAGGGATTGGTTATATTTCTAATGAAGCTATTTCAGGGAATGTCTGAAAGTTATTTTGGAAACACCACGCTTATTCAATAAAACAGTATTGCTTTGTCAGGCAGTAACCCAGCTCCTTGGTGAATAAACTTGAAGACAATTACCTTATTGTGAAAGGATTATTGCCTTATGGAAAAATACTGTGACGCTCTTCATACAACAAGACAGCAAATACTTGTGTTGCTAACTTTTCCTGCTGCTTGAAGAAGCACTGTAAAGATCTGGTTAGAAGTCAGAAAGTCTTTGCCATTATAAAAATTGAGCTGAGAAATCATCTGTGAGGAATATGGCATAATCTACACTAGGGTGACTAAGCATCTATTCTGGAGTTCTGCCTATGCACAGTGTGGAGGGTTAGAAAGCACTACAAGGAAAAATAAAGCAATACTTTAGAGTTGAGTTTTGTATAAGTGCACCTAAATGTTCATGCAGAAAAAAAAAAAAAATTCAGTCTGTCTGTTTAGAGACTGTTATTCAACATCCTCTGGAGTGCAAATAAAATCATGTTGTGCGTTGGTATCCATGTTCTTTCTTTTCTGTAAAGCCCCAAGGCCCCAAATACCTGAAAATTCTGAAAAATTCCATGAGCAATTCTACAAGCAACAGCTTATTTGGACATTTTAGAAAAAAAGTAAAGTAAAACATTAGCAAACCCAGAACACTGTGGATCAGGGTAACATTCATCACACATTTAGAAGCCTGGAAATGGCAGTCTCAGTGGTAAGACAATCCCAACTACTTCTCTGCCAAGCACAGCCACTGTTGCCATTAAATATTCTTTTAGACAGTGTGGCACAGATTATCACTCATTTCTGTAGTGGTCCAGAAATTCTGACATGTTTAGTTACTACCAGGCATAGATTTCATGCCTACACAGATACAGAGCGATCTTCTCACTCCTCCCCTCTCTAGAGGCGTAGCTTGCTTTGTACAAACTGCTTCTTCCAAGTGCCATCTCATTGTTGCTCTGTAAGGCTTGGCTTGTCCTGAGCAAATATTTCTGCATCTAGACTTATAGATAGGGATAAGCACGACATTCTACAAAATCCCAGTCCCCATCCAGATCACAAGCAAATTGAAGTACAGCATGGTTCCTGTGCAGTCCATGTAGGTTACTCTGGGAAGTAAAGAGCAGTTGGGGTGACTGGTATGCTCTAGGTTTCACCTCGTTAGAGCTGTAGATCATATCCCTTATCCTTTCAGCTTGCCCCATGTTTTAAAATCACCATTCGCTAGGACTTTATTTTTCCCCTATACTTTTCTGTATTTTGGAATATCATCCTTGATTCTGTAAAGCAGACAACCTCTTTTCTCTCTTAAAATCCTTCAGATTTTGTTCAGTCAGTCTTAGAGTGTTGATCTCTGTGCCCTTGCTACTTCAATTTTATTGCACTCCCAGGACTAGTGCTCTTCTCATAGCTTTGTAGAAAGGGGTTAAATGCTGTTTTACATGCCAGGTTGCAAGTTCACATGCTTTCTAATCTACTGCTGAAAAGTATCACATTCCCATTTGACAGCAGATGTCCTGTCAGGAGCCGATGACAGCCAATAGGCTGAGAAATGTTGCTTCCCAGGAAAACAAAAACAAAACAAAGAGAAGTTTTGTCACAGTAGTTATTGGGTTCACCAGAGAGACAACTGGGTGAAATTAAAGGGCCAGCGCATCCAGGAGAGACTGGCTTAGGCTGCTTATTTTAATAGATCTTTCTTTTACTTTTTTGTTATACTTTGCAATACTATTATGAATTGCATGATATCTGCAACTTCTAGTAGCATACAGCTGAGTGGTTTTTTTCTTTACTATCTAAGGATAGTTGCTAGAACTCATCAATATAGAGAATAATTGACTTTGGCACTGTATACATGCTGCAAAAGAACATATGCCACAGAAGAATTCGGAACTCTAAAGTGAGGAGACTGACTTCTTTTCTGGAAAATTCCCTTGTAACACCCTATGTGTGTATGAAGAGTGCAAACAGTCTCTCCTTTCTCTTGGCATGACATGAGCATGAGCTGAAGAGCTTCATTGTCTCTGCTGAACTTGTCCTCTGCTGTGCTGTCAAGAGGGATATAATGCCAGCATCTGCTGCTTGGGGCGTAACACAAGGCAAAGTGGATCATACTCTATAAAAAGTTTCTGCTATATACAAAACTCCCTTGTATACCGAAAGATTCAAGTTAAAAGAAAACAATTCCTTAGCATTGTCCCTTACTGTAACAATCTATTTCTTTTGAATTAACATATTTATTAATCTGTCCTAGGCAGCGTTTCAGTCCTGCTGTGCGTTTACATCTATTTCTAATTCCTTCTGTAAATGTCACTGAGACTCATATTTCAGGCTGGTGCAGATGTCTAGATTTTCATCACAAACTGGGCACAAACTAGCATCTATATCACTGGTAAATGAACCAGATAAGGAGGAAAACATTAATAATAATGGAATCTCAGGTGAAATATAGATAAGAGTCCAAGGAATTACCAGTATAGTAATTAAAAAGGACAAGAGCAAGCAAAATCTCACGGATATCATTTTAACTCATTTACTAATGAACAAAATATTTCCTAGGGTAGCATTTAAGGACAGTCTGAGATAGGAGAATGCCAGTGCTAAAATTTATATTCAAAAGATATTTTTGTTTACTAATATTTTGAAGATGAGATTGTACTCATAAATATAGAACAGATAAAATAAATCTTTCCAGAACTGAAGTGCTTTAGGGTTGATGAATTGGCTACAATTAATACTCACACACACTGTAATAAAATGTTCATGAAGTTTATTATTTGCCATTCTTATCAACTAATTAAAAACATCTTCAGGGTCGGTTGTGTAATAAATGGGTTGGAGAGAAAGACAGAGTGGATATAAACACATTTTCTTCCCTTGAATATCACAATGACTGTTGACTCATGGCACATTAATTCATACTACAGAAAAGAGCAGTAACAGTATAAAAAGGCTATATATTATAGTATGAACTCTAGGTATATTAGGCACTCAGGCTGTAAGCTAATTTCATATGTTGAAGTATAATTAATTGTGCTGAATTATACTTCTAATGCAGAGTCCATGTGAAACTGCTTGGTGTCATTGGCTAGCAACGAAAAGTGAGAGCTTATTCTGCTTCCTCTCAGCAAAGCTGAGAGACTACAGCTTATTATCTGTCCCATTTGTGTAACAGACTAATGACCTCCGAGGAGATTTCCTATCCACAAAGCCTCATCGTGGTTTGGGCCGGCTGGCCAATGACAAGACAACAGATGCTCCAAGACAACCTCTCGCTCCAAGAAGAGGAAGAAGAGAGATAAAGAGAGTTATGCCTTTGGAAAAAACCTAAACTACTTTAACAAAAAATTAATAATAAAATTTAAAAAAAAAGGATATAATGAAATAGATACAATATAAATAAATATATACAAAACCAGATCGAATTCCGAGGAAGATGTCACTGGCAGGCGCTGGGGAAGTTCCAGGCTGGACTCAGTGACAAATGGGAACTGGAACACACTGACCGGGATCAGAAGGCAGATGAGCGGATGGGGTCCTCCTCAGACATCAGTCATTGAAGGAAGAGTCACTGAAGAAGNTGAAGAAAGAGTCACTGAAGAAGCAGTCCATTGAAGAAGAGCCAACAGAGAGGAGCCAAAGACAAGGAGCCCCCCAAGAAAAACCCACCAAAAAAGAGCCAACCTGATCCCTTTGATCTCTCAGCTTTTATACTGAGCATGGCAAATGGAGATGGAACACCCCATTGGTCAGCTTGGATCACCTGTCCTGTCCACGCCTCCCCACAGGTGCAACCCCTCCATGGGATAAACAACCAACTCAGCTGACCCTGGTTGCCACAGTCACAAGTGTAAACAAGAGCCTCTCTCACTGAACAGAAAGTTCCCTTCAGCCCAAACCAGGACCAGCCTTGATCATGTCTGTGTGAGCTACTTTTTATGGTGATCCTTACCAAGTAAAATATCTATTTTCAGGGCAAGCTTTCCAGTGATCTTTAGAGTAAATAGAGAGAAATGTGCAAAACAGAACAGAATAATAAAATCTGAATGAGTCACAACATATGTTAGCTCATTTTACCACTATGAGGCAAAGTATGCACATGTAGTCCTCCAATAACTGTTTCCCTTTCTGAAACAAACCTCTCGTGAACTTTGGGA
Source organism: Dromas ardeola (assembly GCA_013398915.1). Taxonomy (NCBI): domain Eukaryota; kingdom Metazoa; phylum Chordata; class Aves; order Charadriiformes; family Dromadidae; genus Dromas; species Dromas ardeola. The sequence continues at coordinate 51,839 of VYZM01021332.1, read as the reverse complement.
GCTGAATCTAGATAAGGAATTAAAAGTCAGTTTATCTACTAAGTCATCCTAGTCTATGTGTGTCAGGGTGGGGTTGATACTAGTAAAATATTAGTGGGGGTAGAGTTGATACTAGCAAACTGCCTGTTTATATAGTATTGTTATCCAAAAGGTCTGTAACTACCTTGTTTATTTGTGAAAAAGATGTCATTTTTTTGTTAGTTAGAATATTTGTCAAAAATAATGGTTAGTGACGAAATATAAGGTTAACGTAACATGAGAGTATGTATAGAAGTAATTTATTAAAAGTGGTCTGATGCAGAAAAGAATGTTTTCATATAGCAGCGATTAAGATACTTAGAAAATAAACGTGTAAACAGATGAGACAGATATAAACTTCATTTTGGAGATTAGCTCTTAGGAATACTCCCAAAGTTATCTTTCTCTTTTGCCTTGCTTCCAAAAAACTGTAGGGCATGCTTTGATTTTAAAAATAAAAACATTACCTTTACTTTTCAATTAATGATTAAATAAACTTGAGAAATTTTTTAATAATTTTGGTGAGACTTGTGAGTAACAAACTGAACAGTAACAACTGCTGATAGACACTAATTTTATCTGAATTTTATAAACAGCATGGTTACGGACAACAGTTTTAAAAATTACAACTTTCCAGAAGGTCATAGAGGCTTTCCTTTTACTCCCGTGTTAGGGAAAACATATTTCAAGCAGACCTCTGGTGTACTTGTTACACAATCCATTTTATATATCCTATTTCTATTCCAAATGTGGGAGGAATAGTGGGTAGAACTGTAGAGACAGGAATATATACAAATTGCATAGTAAATTAGGGATTACTACCCTTCATCCCACCCTCCAAAGTAAAGTGAGATGTCATGTCCCTAAATGTTCGGGCTCTACTGGATTATCACTGCTCATACTTTCCCTGCTAATGAAAAGAGGCAGAGGAAGGATGTAATTAAGTTCTAAGGATAATAAATTATGCAGTTGGTAAATATAAAAACATAGTAAATCCAAAAGACTTCTTGAACAGGTGAAATGTATGTGTTTTGATGAAGCTAAATTTAGATACTAAGGATTTTGAGATTAATACTTTGATTCTACTTTTTAATAACACAAAAAAACCTTTTACCTGAACTAGTCCACTAGTTACATAAAGAATGTGAGTATAAAAAGGATTATAAAGCCAAAATAGCCTTCTGGAAAGATTACCATATTGCTGAAAAGGCCATTAAAAAAAAAAAAAAAAAAAAGGAAAAAAACA
>VYZM01021332.1:34721-50499 GCA_013398915.1 Dromas ardeola | reverse complement strand
TATGGTTAAAAAGACAAAAAAAAAAAAAAAAAAAAGAAGGATAAAAGGGGAAATGAATCAGACCTCAAAGGTAAAGTCTATAAGCTTGTTTTAGTTCTTAGATTTTTAAAGTCAGAAAGTAATGAATTATCTTCAAACAGTGGGGGAAAGGCATTACACAAGTTGAAAGATTTCAAGGAGAAGGGGATGTATTATCATATGGGAAAGATATCAACTTCATATCAGCTTAACATAAAAAAATAGCGAGGGAGCAGGAATTAACATGATTGAATACTAAGGGTCTTTCTTGAATGGTGGATGAGTGGCACAATATGAACCATTAGAAAATCAGCAGTTATTAAGTTACTGTACAAAAATGCCCAAGAGGGTAAAGTTGTCACTAGCATAGAAATGAATAATTGCTGAATGATGGTAACTGTCACTGACGACCACTGTATCCTTATACTGTGGGATAATACTTTTCATCATGTAATTACATTTATATTGTTAAATTCCGTCCAACCTGGGTAAAACTATATTTCAAACCACTATAGTTTTGCTTCAGAAAGGACTGTGGGATAAATCCTGATAAAACCTATGCAACTATACGAATGAGGTAGATTACTGTATGTCAGGGCTCTCAGTTGTTCATTATTGAATTACAATACAAAACATGTATGCTCTAAAGGACTTTTACTCCTTTAAAAGAGGTGATAAAACATCCTTCTTTTAGGTATCTAGAAATATAAGTCTCAGAAAGGTTTTCAGAACAAGTAGCAGGTGAACCGGGACTCAGTCAAAAAGAAACACTGCATGAATAAAAATTAGTGTTGGTTATTTAGACATCCGTGTTGGGAAATAACTTCACCTACTTGGGTGCCAATTTTTCAAATTTGTGTTCTGAACATTAATATGTACAGCCTTTCCATAAAAATGCAGAACAGGTTCCAGTCTATGAAAGTTTCAGAAATATTTTCTGCCATGAAAACACTTGAATAATGGCTTGAAACATTTCCAACTTATTTTCCTTCTCAGACCCATTCACGTCCTCCAGGTCCCAACAACCCAATTACCTGATTATCTTATCTTCTAGTAGGATTGTTCTCCCATCTTGATAAAGCTGTGGCATGACCAATAGAAAATATTGTTCTCAGATGGCCATTCAGGAGCTTACCTCTCTGAGAAAGTCTGTCCTGGAGTTTACCCGAGGCTTTTATGATTACTTGCGTATTTTTAATCCATTTTTAAAGAAATATTTATATAGAGAATGTTGTTTATTAAACAGACTGCTATGGGCAAACTTGAGGGACATGCGAAATTCTACAGATCGGAATCAGGACCAGCAAACCTCCCAGCATTTACCTAACACAACATTTCAAGTTTCAGCTCACACCTTCAAACTACCCAGCTACAACAATGTATGTCACATGTTTAACAGCAAAGGTCTGATCATCCCACAACAGAGGGACGCAACAGAGGACCGACCAGTTGTTGTTTTTGTACTGCCGTCACCAACATATGCGCTTAGCATTATTGGCAAGCTCAGAGGATACTGTGATACACTCCAAGCTTTTTTAAAGCTGCCTGCATACTGTCTACAAAGTCTGTCTCTAAATGGCTGCACACGTAGCCAAAATAATTGTGTCTATTGTCTTTAATAATAAGAAAATCGCCAAGAGGTTTTCATTATGTAGTTCATATAAGGACAACTGTTTTCAGTGATGAGAAAAAAACCTTTTTCTCCCCTTTAACTCTTCCTGCTTTGGTTTCCTCATTTTAATGACTCGGCCGTTCTCTAACTCCCTGGAACACTGAAACGAGTAAGTTAGATTCCCACACTTGCCACCTACTAGGTCAGGAATAAATAAAAAAACTCCACTCATCTGTCTTGTTTGATGAGCCACTTAATTGAATTGAAGGTAATGAACAGCATTGAACAGAACATAAAAGAGGTTCCTTCATGAAATGCTCTTCGAAAGAGCACTAATGAAAATAATATATCCTTTCTTTAAAATAACACCAAGCATGCCTTTGATAGAAAATTAACTAGAGGTGGTTTTGTGTATTTCAGTTGAAATGTATCTAGAAGACTGTGCATATGGCAACTAAAACCTGCTTGCTCCATATAGTTCTACTTCCATATTTTACAGAATTCTATTTTATAAAATTATAAAACATGTCATCCTTGTATCTAATTGTAAGTTTGCCTGTTGCAACTTCTGTCTATTGAGTCTCATCATATCATCATGCACCTCTGAGAAAAGAAAAGTCTGTCTCCGTCTTTTCCATATCCTTTGACCAAGGTAGTGCATGGACCAAGGTCTCCTTTAAGCTTTGCTTCTCCAGACTGAACAGACAAAATTTCCTCAACTTCTTTTCATATGTACTCCAGACCTTGACCGTGTTGGTGGTCTTGCTCCAGCATGTTAATATCTTTCTTATACTGGGAAGCTCAAAACTGGACACAGTATTCCAGGTGCGATCTCACAAGTGCCAAAAATGGGAAGGATGACTTTCCTTCACCCACTGGCTACATTTTTACTAATACATTCCACAACACAGCTGAAATCTTTTCTCAAACATGGATTTAAATTTTTGTAAAGTCAGTATCAAACACACAAATGAAATAATGTAAACTGGTAACTGGCTGCACTTGAAATCAGTTAATGAGGTACCTTCCTGAAACTATCCAGATAAGGTCTAGATCCACAAAAGACAGTCTCCTAAGTCTGCAATTTAAATTCTCAAAACCTTTAGTCTATCCCTGGGGCTACAAAAAATCTAACATTGAAAGTCTCATGTAAGCTTAAAATAATCTCTAAGTTTTTCAGGCATAGTGCGCTCCAGAGCACACCGAGCATAGAACACTGATCCCTTCCAGCTTCTGCCCACAGGGTCATTTCCTAGCCTTGTCTAAGGAGTACTTGTGCAGATGTACCTGGCATTGTATTAGCCAAATAAAATCCTGTTTAGGCTTTGGAAAAATATAAACACTTATTTATTCTAGGTTCCATGAACCGAAAATTTTCTAATAAAACCAAGTTTGGTCAGAACAAGTCAGGCTTGTTCAATAAGGAAGCCTAGCATGTAACTGAAGAGTTGCAACTGAGATGAAAGGCAAGTTTGACATGACAATGTTGAATTTACCATCTGTGTATCTAGCTCTACAATTTGCATCTTGGAATTATGTGACTACATCAGAATCTATAATTGAATTTAAAAAGATACCCATCTACCTCCCCTCCTCCCTGTTCTACAAAATGCTATCAAACTTAAAACTGTGACCTGAATGGAACGAATGCAGTAATGTCTTCCTGTGTTTGTAAAAAATCTGAAAAAGTAATGTTAATAAACGATCTTCCAACTTGATCATACAAACTACTAACTGCAGGACTCATTGGTTTCTCGGTTGCCTTTGTCAGACTCTTCAGCGGCAGATTAAAGTACTCCATAACCTGAAGAACTGAGAAGTTTGTTCTTCATGCTGCTGCCATCCTCTTTGGAAGACCACCTACAAATGTGCTGACAACATTGCAGGCAGTATTGCAGCTGATTCTTCTTCCTCTGCTCTTCAGGGAAACCACTTCTGGAGGGATGTGATCTGCTAGTGGAATTCCACTGTTGTCCACCAGCAGCAGTACAGAGTCTTCAGTCATGAAGAGACACCTGCATTATTCTTTACCAGAGTGGCATACAGGCTTTGGGGTGTGCATCCTGACGCAATGAGTTCTGCAATTTAACAACTGCATGAAAAAGTATCTCCCTCTCTGTGTTTTGAACCTGATAGTTCCTCTCATTCTGGATCATTCCTGTAAGCTGGAACATTATTGACAGAGGTGCTCAGGACAACATATCAGGTGCAAAACATATCAGAAACTTACTGTGTTACTGGGCACAGAGACAGAGGCCTGGGGTCTGCACTGCTGCGATCACTATGGAAAACTTGCAGGGTGAGAAAGGACCAGCCAATTACGGGCAACGGTAGCAGTTACTGCGCATCTGCTGGATGAGAACAGTTTTTGCTTCCGTAGCTTAAGTTACCTGACAAATGGCCAGATGACTGCTAACTAAAATGTTCTCTGGAAACAAACTTCAGCATTTCGAACTAATGGAGCTTATTACACAAGCTTACGGTAGAGTTATCACAGTGCGTATGGATCATGAGTCCCAGACTTTCTTCTTGTATCAGCCCAGGGTGCCAGAGAATCCACACACACCAAATCAACACTGACTCTGCCAATCCCTGCAGAAGGTCCTTCCTTGGTACTGTATCAGTCTATAGGTAGGGAAGCCAGAAGATTGTAGACGTAACTTTGGATAGACACAATTCCAGGATCTGGAGATTTTCTACTGTGTGTAGTCCAGTCACAGGCGCAGATGCTTGCTCTGGCCTGTGATCGAGTGAGAGAAATCTGAGGACTGCTGTAACCTTCGTGTCGGTGACTTTAAACCACTATAGAGGCTTATACTACTGAAAAGGTCACCGTCCCGGAACTTTACAGCTCCTTGGTTCCCTGATTTCTTTGCAATGTTTGAGTAAGAAAGGCTGCTTTTTTTAGCAGCCAGTTTCTTCAGTGGGCTTCTGACAAGGACTGACATTCACTAAGAAAAATTTCGATTGGTTTTCAAATCCACACATATCAGAATGAAAAGCCTCTTCAAGCTGTTTATTTTAAGACCTATAAATGCATTTATTTTCTGTGTTGGAACAACCACAAAATAATGTTAATTAACAAATGGCAATGGTAAAGATTGCAATGGTGCTGACTGTATATTGGGTTGGATTGCTTGTGCACTTGTTAGTGCCAGTGATGATCATATATAAAAGGACAAAGAAACTATTCAATTTAATGGTTCTGCAAGAAAATAATTTTTAAGTAGAACAAGACTAAAATAAGCACAAGAGGTTTTTTGTTATTTTATTTTTAGTGCTTACAAAAATAACTTTTATCTAGAAGAAAATTCACAAATATCTGCTGAACAAGATGTGAGATGAAAAATTATGAATGCTGTAAATTGGACATTCTGAATGCAAGTAATTTCATGAGACCATTAGTGGGACACCAAGTGGATACTGTATTATTACATTTCTCTGTCATAAATACGGTTGATTTAAAAGCTCATTTTTCTCGAAGACTGGATCTAAATGTAATTGGACTACTTGTCCTCTCTTACAATTTTTTTTGTTAATAATAATAAACATTTACATAAGAAATTAAGATGTAACATGTAGACTGATATATTTTTTAATAATTTCAAATCTGTACATGAAATCAAAAGCCAATTAATGTAATAACCTATGTAATATCTATACATTAATTCAAAAGCCAATATAATGTAACATAATGTAATATGATTGTTCTTCTTGACTTCACCAGAAGTATTGTCTACATATATGTATTTTAAAAATGAGTCTTTAAGTGTCTTCTGATTGAACTCTTACTGATCAGGAGTAGAATGCATAGTCGGATGACTCACTTTCATTGTAGTGTGAAATCAAACCACTACTATCTCTGTATTTCTAACACTTGCACTATCACATCACAGCCTAGAATATCAACTTTGGAGTTCACGGTAAGTGGGTTCTTCAGCAGCAGCAAAGCAGGAAGGATTACAAAGTCAGGGACATATTTCAATATTTACTGACTTGAAGCATTTCTTCTTAAACTTATGCCACTTTTGAAATTTATGGAAAAGTTGTTTTCTTTAGTTTTTAAGTAGTAAAAGGAATGATGAAACATTTCTCTCTAGCTAACATACATTTGCAATCCCTCACTACTTCTCTGCATGATGTAATTCCAGGCTTTCCTGTTCCACTGCCGCTAGAAATTGCTAGATAGTTCTTCACTCTTTCTTGTAATAATTATCTGAAATGCGATCTTAACAAACAGCCTAAATAAACTATGAAATTTACTGAAGAAAAAAAAAATCAAATTTTAAAATCTGAATGTGCTGGCCTAAAAATCTGCCTACACACAAAATAGATTTTTTTTTCTTTCAGCCATTCTTTTGCCAAAACAAACAAACAAACAAAAAATTTTTTTCCAGTAGGATTTGCTTGTCCTTACCTCAGACACACTATTTTTTCTAATCAGTGGCAAGCCTATTACCCTATTAGGCTAATCAGACAATGCAAAATTATTCTTTTAGGTCTAAGACAGATATCTGCTTCCCTGAAAATTAAGTGTTCATATTACGGACATTTTAGTAGGTGACATAATCTATTATCAAACAATCAGTTTTTCTTTCAATTTTTCAAAATTTGTCTGAAAGATTTTTAATTTTGGAGGGGAAGGATGAATTCTCATTTTTCATCAGTTCTATTTTTTCATTGAAGGATTTATAACCACGTGGAAAACTAGTTGCAGGATTTGAGCCTTCAGCTTTTTCACTGTGAGTAGTCTTTGAGTCCAGTGAGTAACTCATGATTTATAAATTTTAGTGTCTATGTTAATACTGGAGCTAGGGTTACAGCTACACGCACATGTTACTGCATGGTGAACTAGAATGCAGAGTAATAATCCATATTCATTCCCTTGAAATATTTGTTCACAGGTATAAGAGCATTTGCCACAGCTGCCACTGGCATATAAACTATCATTTAGCATGGGTTAGAAACATGAAATGGCTAATGTTGATCTGACAATACATACTTATGAACCAACCTTAGGGTTCACTGTTGAAAACATGTGACATTGAATAACACTCATGTCAGTAGCACTTAAATTACAAAAGCATTAAAAGATTTTTTTTATAAAAAAATGCAGAATTACCAGGAAAATATATATGTATGAGTATTTGAGAGAGCTTTTTCATAGAAAAGGTTTCTGAAGTTACAATCGAAATAATGAAAAGATCATTTTTTGGCTCTTTTTAACAGCGAAAGAAAAGAATTCTACACTTCAAGAAACGTTCTTTCAAACTCAAAAACTGGCCAAACCCTACATGTTCAACAAAGTTTTCCCTTATAGTAAAACAAAGCTTTCTGACACAGACTCTACCCGAACAAAAGACTGTTTAATCTCTGCCAGTTTCTCAAGGGAAAAGATAGTTTCAGCAGTGATTCTGCTCAGGCTGGTTTTTGAAGAAACTTCCACTTTAGAAGGGAGAGGAAAAAAAAAACAACCAAAAAACCCTACAGAATTTTCTAGAAGGAAAGAGTCCCTAACTATTCAGATCTAATACAGATGGAATATAGGTGACACTAAGAAAGATGGCTACGTAGGCATGCCAAAATTTGTCTCCTTGATAAAACTGGCAACACAAACCAAGAAAAATTTGGCCCTCTTGACAAGTTGTTACTGTACATATGACATATATAAAGGCACCAGAAGGTAGTGTTGTGTCAAGTCACAGGTCCAGGTAGTCCAGTATCTTTTCCCTCACACAACCAAAAGTGGAAATTCAGAGAAGGGTATATAGAAAGGAGGACGGATGTACAAAACATCCCCAAGGCTCTCTTCCAGCTTTGAGGGTCAGGAGACACCTGAGACTCAGGCATACTTTGAGTTTGGAAAACTTCAATCACTCCCTTCTCTATGGACATGTCTAGTCTGTGTGAAGCAGGTGTTTCCAATGAGGTCTCCTCAAGCAAGGATGTACTGCAACATTGTAGTCATATATTCTAATAGTGAGCAATATCACCTTTAGGCGATGATGGATAAAATAACGTATATATATGATGGTTCCCACCAAAAAGCAATGCCCACTATCAAAACAGTGCACGCTGTTTGTATTATTTTGTATTTTGTATTATTATTTTACTTTATTCATCATCATCATCATAATTTGGAAACGTAAAGTATTTCCATTGTAATAACTGTAAGGCTGTAATCAAGCATTTAGGTGAATGTAGATTACTGCATTTACAAAACTTGTGTTTATATTTATTAATGGTAGTTTCCATTCAGCTCAGAGTTCCATGCATTAATTACTTCAGTATGAAAGGTTTAAGGGTCCCTCATTTTTTTCATAGTAAGCAATAAAAGTTTTGCTTGCACCCTGGAATCTAATGTTACAATTTTCTTCTCTCATATCATTTTCATTAAGTACTGTGCCATTAACTTTTTATCAGTCTTTAAGCTGAATTGAAGCAAAAGATTTGCCTTCAATGTGTAACACCATGAAGTCTGTAGCAGCACATTTGTCTTTATGGGTAAAAAACCCCTTTTTGCTATTCATTTTAATTTTCTGTGTTAAGTCTAAATTAAATCTCTTCCGTGCTCTAATTTTTCTACACTGCCTAATCTTTAACACACAGAATATACCTGTTAACTAATTTTATTTCCATCCTTCTTGGTTTCTTCTATCTCTTTAAATATCCTGTTTATGGAAGGGGCTTACGGATCCAAGGAAATCATTCCTGACCATTTCCTACCCTCTTATCAGGAATTAAAGTCCCAGATAGTATTTGCTCTTTTGAATGAAATTAATTGGTGCCTCCTCTGCGTTCTGCCTTTAATTCAAGTGTTGTTGGCATCATAATTTCTTCTGGTTTCTCAAAGTTACCCTTTCCAAAATACCAGTTTTTGTTATTGATCAGTATTTTATTATCCTTGCAATTTAAAAGGCTCTGAGTCTGTTCATGATTTCACGGTCCAACATTATCTTCTACTGTGTGCATTTTTGCCACATTCTTGCTGTTTCCATTTGACAGGTTGCTAAATTTTTTAGATGCACCATGTCCATCATGTCTTAGGACATCCGATGCATCTCAGGAACATTATTTCTAATGTATGTCTAGTAAATAAAATAAATATGCAAAGTACGTGATAAATGGCAACTCAATTAGCTTATCAACATATTTTTCAATATACTTGCAGATTAATTTATCTGATTTAAAATAGTTCTGTGTTAAATTGCAGGCGGGCGGAGGGGTTGACACACTTATCTGATACTCTTCAAGGAACCATGCTATATTATACAGAAACCAGATATGATTCTTTCCAGTAGTTAACTTGACACCTGACGTTGCAAATTACTTTATGAAGAAGTCAGAGTAGATTCTCCACGTCAATTTATTTGTAGCATCAGACCTCAATTTTTTTTAATATTCCCAAATTGCTGAGTCATAACTCATTCACAATTACATTGCTCCGTCAGCATAAAAAAAGAATCTACAGTATGTATGTAAATGTCTTGCTAAGAACAATCTCTCTCTGATTTTTTTAAAGAAAGACTGTAGGCACCTATCATCAGGCAAAGATTTTAAGCTCTCAGTAACGCACATAAGTGTGAGAAATCCGAGTATGTGATAAGTCTGAGCAAGGCACATACCTGATAATTCTGAATAATGCACCTAAATGCTACAGAGGGACAGAATTTAAGACACGTTAGCATTGACTAGCTTTGACAGCTCCCCACTAAAGAATACTGGCTTCCATTCCTAGGAAGAATAAATGCCTGATTGAAAGATTACATACATTCCTGAAAAGGTGAATCACTGGGGAGAGTTGCGGAGTCATAAGGCAGAGAAACTAACTCAGTTTCAGTGCTGTGTTGTAACCTACAGGAGCTGATGAGACCTAGAAATGTACAAAAGAGGCAGTAGTGAATATGAATGGAGTAATTTTACCTCTTTATACAAGGCTGGAGAGAACAATGTTAGGACAGCCACCTGAACAAATACAAGGAGGGAAACTACTGGCTGTCTGTTAATTTTACAGAAAAGAGTTTCAGAACCTACTGTGAATTTTAAGATGAAAATGAGTGAAGGGCTGTGCTGTTGTAAAAATCAAATATGTTACTGTGAGGGATAACAAGACTGTGAAGTAATCCTTATGCTCTGTTCAGCATTAGGAAGGTCTTATCTAGAGTATTGTGCCCCATTTTAGTTAGAAGATTTACTTTCTAGTGGTAAAGATAGTGAGGCATTGGAATAGATTGCCTAGAGACGTTATAGACTCTCCAGTGGTGGAAGTTTTTAAGAACAAGTTAGATAAACCTGGATCAAGAATGTGTACAGCTGATCCTGCCCTGAAGTAGCGGATGAACTGGATGACTTTGCCTAGTATCTTCCCAGCCCTATTTTGTATGAACACTATGAATTTTACAATTATGTGAATAAAACATACGGTTGCGAAAGGAAGTTGAAATGTAGGAGAAAGTACAGAAAAGCTGAAAAATTTATGTTGAAAAAGTCATGTTTTTTACAAAGACATTTAAAAGAGTTTAGGCTACTTTCCCAAAGAAGTTGAAAAGTATCTTGATTATGCTGTTGAAGATGAAAAATAGATGTAGAGAAAATGCTAATTCTGAAACCGTCCAGGTAGGCAGAGAAACACGACAAAAAAATCACTGGCTAGAAGCTAGACAAGACTGGAAATAATGCCAAGGTGTTAACGAGATGTTAAGCACTGAGGCAAACTGGCAAAAGCCCACACCAGGATTTGAGGCAGAGACATTTCTGAAAGATGTGTTTTGGGGAAGGTTTACTTCAACAAAGACACAATACATAAGTACAGGAAATACAGATATTTTGGTATACTGATAAGATTAGATTAGATTAGATTAGATTAGATTAGATTAGATTAGATTAGATTATCTAATGGTCCCTTCCAACTTTATATGATAATTAACCTATGCAATACTTCTCCTCTGAAATGCCTTGGTGTATTCAAAGTTTGATTTTCAATTTTCTGAAAAGTCTTTAAGACTATAGCAATATCGACACCACCTCGAACGCTAGCTTTCTACTAGAAACAGAAGGGAAAAAAAGGGTTGAAAGTTCTCTTTGCCAGGAACATAACACAGCCTGATAGTTTCTGTTCTGTAATGGTGTAATATCTCAATACTAATTCATAGAGCATAAAAGAACTGTTTGCAGGGTATGGAACAATTCCTCTTGTTTTGGAATGAAAAAAAACCACTCCGTATGCTTGCAAGGCAAAGTATGTAACCTGCTTTGAAATTGCCAATATTTAACAGATTATATTTGAACTTTTATTTTTTGTCTCAGCATGGGCCCCATTATAGGGAAGATGAAATTGGGCCCAGAGGGAAAAAAATAAATAAGCAAATCCCCTATTATTGGCACCGGTTTCACTGGCATTGCAAGTTTTCAGTGTTTCTCATGATCAGGTCCCTACATTTTATGTTCATCTTCCTGGAAATATCTCTGTAAATCTAATTAGTCTTTAACGTGGAAATGACAGCAGGGGAGCTATTCTTTCTAAAAAACAGAAAACAAGCTTGCATCTGTTTTGCTCTGCAAACTAGCAGAGCTCTGCGCTTAACAGGAATAAAAATAAATGATGAATTTCATGCCCTCAGAAGAAAAACAACCCAACAACAAAACCTTGCTGTTTCAGTGCATCACAAATGAGATATCTTTACTTGCTTAGAAGATACCAGAATTTTTTAGCAACAGAAATTCCAGTGGGATGGGATGCCTAATCCCCATGCCATAGTTTCCAGTCCTATTGTCATAAGCTCTATCCATATGCAGTTTTCTCACCTTTTGCATTTTAGGCATAGTCCAGATTTTTCTTTGCTGTTTTGTTTGTCCATGTGGGCGCAACTGGAGGCACATTCTTTCACACCAGATATTCTACTGTAGTATAGAGTAAGGAGAGAGATGATTTTTAAATGAAAGTTTGTCACAAAACCCTCATGAATATATTCATAAAGTCAATATTCCTATAGACTCTGACTTCAAAAAAATTCTGAATACTGTAGATTAACAATTCAATGGACACTTATGGAAAGAATGTAATCGTGATTCTAAATCTGTTAGGTAATACAAGAGAAATAGAAACATTGGGCAGAGGAGGAACTGAAAGAAAATACATATACATGCAACATTCGATGAAGAGATGGTATGAATGTCTACAGAAGATAATGACACCTGCTGCCATTCTATATAGAAAATAGATATCTAAAACAATGGGCAGGATCTCAAGGGAATAATAATTAAATACTCTTTGGCTTTGCAGTTTTGGACAAATAAAGGCCGGTATTTACCTATTCAGAAAAACCCACTACTCACAAGTTAACAAATATAGGTCTCAGCCCTAATTCATCTGCAGAGAGTATGTCTTTCTTTACATTGTATTATTTTTGCTTCTAGGTTAATTTCACCGTTTCTATAGCTCTGTAGAAAACACCACTCCATAAATTTGCCATGATAGATTATTTACACTGGTATTCCTTAAAAAGCATGTCAGACTGAAGTCTGATGAAATTCCATACACATATTTGACTCAGAAGCCTCTCTCCATTAACAGGAAGCAATTGTTTCTGCTAATTTAGAAGCAATATAACCACTGTAAACCCAGAATAAATATTTTAATTTCTCTATAGAGCCTGCCATACTTTCTTAAGAAAAGGATCCAAGATTGTGACTGACCAATAAACCCCTACAATGGAACAATGCTCAGAGGAGATGGACAAGGGAGATAAGCTCAGGGAATAATGCAGGCTGTAACTGCCCACAGCCGTCGGAAAGAGGCTGACTGTATCTCAACACAAAGGGGACCTAAGGGTGGGCTTTGTTTTCGCTCAACGGCTATTAGCAGTTGAGTGGATCAACCGGTGGGGCAAGTGTTTCTTCCCGAGTTCATTAAAGGAGTGTGAATGTCTCCCTGGGTTGGCCAGACCAGCATGGGGGAGGAGAGGGAGTGAATACGCGGCTCCGTTTAACGTAGAGCATAAACCCCAAACAATTAGCCAAAGTATTTCGAAGAGAGCAACGAGCTTGAGCTGGATCCAGCCCACGTACTCCTTCCAGGCGAAGCCCAGAGTGTTACAGGGACCGGCCATGGGAATGGCATAGGTGGGGTGGTGTTACTGCAATAGCTGTACATTTTGCTAAGCGTAACTTACGTTTGTAATTGTGAGTTCAGCATATTTTGTATGACTCTGCTAAATCAGACATCCCGTGTACCATTAACTGTCTTGAAATGAGTACATTTGTTGTTACACCCTTCACGCATGGAATACCTAGAAGAACCAGGCCAGAGAGTACTGGACTCTGACAAAGACCGCTCTTAGTGCTTCACAGTATGAGAGGCTGTGTTATGGATTGACCCTGGGACTATTTATTTTACAATTTGTCGTGGCATACTTATTTCCCTTTTTCTACACGTAGGAGAGAACAGCTTACGTGAATATGAAGAGTTCATAGTAAATATATTCAGTATTTCATTACATATATTAATAGAGAGTTAAACTATTTCAGAGAAGTTAAAAAGTAGCAATGCATAGCCCGTTGACTTCACCTGCTGTAGGAGCGTATGCGTGGTAGTCAAAACAGAACCTGCAATGTCTCCATGTTAAAAAAAGCGTTAATCAGTGTATCATTAACACTAGCCTGCCTTGCACCTGAATATAAGCATGCTAAAAGAGCGTAACTAGAGTCGGGCAAGCGCTCCGCAGTGCTGCGATGGCAAAGGCAGGGGCGGCTTTGCATAAGGATGGGGGCGATGGGGCGGCGGGACAAAAGAGAGCCGGATAAGCATCATCAGGAGCAGGGGAGGGGGGAGCGGTCTGAAAGAGCGGGTATAAGCGAGGAGACCCAGAGAGCAGAGGGAAGACCTCGGCTCCCAGCGTTGCGGCGCGGTGCGGGGCTCCCGCCGGTTCGGGCGGGCCGCCGCGGGAGGGTGTGCGGACAGAGGGGGTAAAGACGGAGGTTTGTACTTGTGGTGCTTGATGTCGTGTGGGAATTGGTCACCAGCAGTAAGCGTGCTCGTCACGAAGGGATTTTGTAAAGGCTTAGCTTGCAACTTCAGAAGTGGCCTCATTGGTCGTGCTAACAACTTTTTTTTAAAAAACTTACAGATATGTGTGTATATATCCATGTATTCAGGTGCCTAACACAGCTGCTTTGTAGACAGCTGGATCTGTTTGTCTTGCTCCATCTGTACCCCCCACGCCGTTGGCAAACAACTGCCACGCTTCACTTTTTGGGGAACCCGCAATTCCGTGGGGCTCGGAGGGAATGCGGTACCCGGCTCCGGGGGTGAACGGTGCCCATGGACAGGAGGGGTAAACGACAGCTGCCTAAAGCTTAGGCAAATGTGGCACAGGATGTGGATTTGTAACATTTTGAGTACGTGTGACCAGAGCTCCAAGTTATGCTGTTACAGAGTTGGGGGTGTTTGTGTTTTTCGTAAGTGCTGCATGTGTTTATTTGAACTCCTAAAGAGAGCGCTCAGTCGGTGGTACTCAGCTCTTTTTTTTTTTTATCTTCTAGTTATAGTTTTCCTGTCAGAGTTAAGAAATCTCTTAGGAAAGCTCTTGTGGATAGTTTGTCGTACCCTACAATCTTTCTGTTGTGGCCTAAACTTTGTCCATTGTAAAGAGAAAAAAAACAAACAAAAAAAACAACAAAAACAACGAGGGCATTGAATTCGCGGCTGCACTAACAAGCCTTGGGAGGGTGGCGTGGTGGTGGCCTTAAAAACTAGGAGCATTTTGTTAGTTTAGGTAGCTCTTTATTGTTTTACCTGGACTGTTTGCCTGTTTACTGGAGGAGTGTTTGTCATCAAGGCCTGGATTCCCCCTCTTTACTGAGGTGAAATCTCATAGTGAGCTGAGAATGAAAGGCTTGCCCAGGCAGCAGCAGATGACGAAGAGGGAACTGAGGAGCGTGACTGGGCTTGGGAAACAGGATTCTGGTTTTCAGCCAGTTTTTCAAAGTATCAGGTCTGCCTTCCCCAAGTGCCCGGGGACAGGAGGAGTCGGAGAGGAGACGCAGTGACATGCTACAGAACTGAGAAAAGTTTCTAGGGAGGCCCTGAACTCCGACCTCTTGCCGAGCAGTTAATTAGCCCTCTGGAGCTGTTGAAAGGTCTGCCATGGCATTACGTTTTCTGCTTGGGACACAAAATGATTCCTTCAAGGTGGGAATCCCTGCAGAACTGAAATGTGACTGAAGTGCCAGGATAAGCAGTTTGCAATATTATTCCTAGGTCCAGACGAACAACAGGAAGGGGGATTCAGTGCCTCCTGTGTTTCTGTCGCACCTACGGCTTGGCGCTTGAGTACGTGTTGGGGACAGCACCTGTTCCAGCCTGAGTGTCCTGCTTTGAGGTAGAACAGAACCCATTTTTTTGTCAGTGACTTTTCTTTTTCAATTAAGTCTCTTCTGACTGACTGCGCTCTCTAAAATTAGTGGCATATTCTTCAGACAGTGTCCGCTACTAGCAGTGATAAGGCCTGATGTTTATATTTAATACCAAGGAATGGTACGCAGAGAGGTTCCTGCTTATACTTATTGCTATAACAGCCAAGGCCAGGTAACTTTGTTATGTACCAATTTGGTGGGTCAGAAGCAGAAGAGCATAGAGGGGTCGCACCTGTGGGGAGGTGTGGACAAGACAGGTGACCCAAAACTAACCAATGGGGTATTCCATCCCATCTGCATCATGCCCAGTATAAAAGCTGAGGGATCAAAAGGGTCAGGCTTTTCCTTCTATGGCCGGCGTCCAAGCAGAACTCTGTCCGTTACACCTTTGGTCCCGATCAGTGCATTCCTGAATCCGGTTCTTTAATCCAGTTCCTGTCTACCACTGAGTCCAGTCCCAGTGCTGGACGGTGACATGACTGTCATCCTGGGAGCTCAATATTGATTTTGTATGTATTTGTATATATTTCATTATTTTCTTACTGTATTTTCTTTTTATTGTTAGTATTTCATTAAAGCTTGTTTAGGGGTTAATAGAGAGCATCTGTCATTCGTTTAGTGGCCAGTCCAGCCTAAACCTTGACACTTGAGGAACCCAGGTTTGGCGGAACCCCGAGGCGAAGGTGGTTTCCAGGAGCCCTCCAGGGGCAGGATTGACGGGGATGGGCAGGAGGG
>VYZM01021332.1:3737-34616 GCA_013398915.1 Dromas ardeola | reverse complement strand
CAGCTCCTGATCTCTCTGCTTGTTTTTAAAGACTATTATTTTTAGTGGTATAGTACAATGTGCTGTAAGAAATCATTATGAGGACATACTGTGCATGTCAGTTACACTGCCTAGAAAAGGAGAATAAATGTCTGGTCAAATCAAGTTAGAAAGTTCCTCCTCCTTGAAGTCAAAATTATTTTGAAACTTTCAAAGTTTTCTACCTCCATTCTGCTAGTGCACCTGCACTTACTTCCCTCCACCGCAGGACTCGCATGCATCTGCCTTAAGATAGTTCTTGCAGTAGTGTGCTAAGCATGCCTTCCTTTTAAAGGCCGAGATAGCATAACAGCCTGTACTTTTCAATATGACTTGCAGTTGGTAATAGAGGAGTCTATAGCTAGTGCAAGTGACAGTATTTGCTGTCCAACAGTTCTTATATATTCCCCAAAGTTGAGCTCGTATGAGCTGCCGTGCTGGCGGAGACTGAAGATTCACCATCTCAGTTTTTTGACTCTTGACAGTTCGGTATTAATAGATTTCCAGTTGTCACAAGCTGGGAAAGCACTTGGCTTTTCGAAAATGCGAATTCTAAATGCAGTGAGGAGAAAAATATATATTTTTAATTTTATTGCTCTTACATATTACATTTTAAGTTATGGTTATATAGTATGAGAATTATGTAAACAGCGTAACAGACCTTCATGAGTTCATGAAAGAGCTGCTCAAATGCTGTAAAATTGCATTATCGTTAATGAAATAATAAAAAAGGTGCCATATTTTTATGTATTGTCCTTTTCTACTAGCGGGTACTTAAATTCTATTTTAAAGCTTTTGTCTGAAATAATCAGGGCTGAATTTTAATTTTACAAAGTAAAAATACATATTAGTGAAATTCCAAGGTAAACTGCTCCTTGAAATACACTCAATATTATGTGAGTTGTATAGACTGTGTGTCATTCGGCTTTTAAAATGAAAATTCATGTGGTGTAAGTTTAACAACTTGTAAATGGTGCTTCATAAATTGCAGAATTATCACCTACTTTGTGTTTGGATTGCATCCAAGGAAGACAGAAATTCTAGATAAGCGATAATGAGATTTCAATGAAAAATGGTTGTTTCAGAGCCTTGTGTTGATTGGTTTATGGGGTAATTCCTGTTCGGGTTTTGGGGTTTGCTTTTTGTTTAGTTGGTTTGTTTTTTTCTTTTTTTAGCTTGTGGTAGGTAGCAGTAAACTATGTAATTTTTTTTTTTTTAATTCTTCCTTTTTGTGACATACGCAGGTGACGCTTCTTGATGTGCCTATGTTTTGTTGCCCTTGCCAGCCCATTGATACTCTTTTCCTGCTGCTGCTGACTCAGAGATGCAAGAGTAGATTTGATCGACCTTCATCAGGTACTAAATGCTAACGCTTCGCAATTTCTGCACCATTTGGATGTGGGGAAGAAAGGGCTATCTACTACATGGACGGTAGTGCTAGAACTAGAATGCTGTTGCTGGAAAGTTACTTAGGATATGGTTTAATATAATGATGAACAGCGGCAGGATAAGCCCTGAAATGTGGGAGGAGACTGACAAACTGGGAAACTTGTAGATTGACAAGACACTGTCATTAATTTCTGCGAAAAGTAGGATCCATGTCAATGGAGTAATTAGCCATGCTGTATAGGCATGGCAAAATGTCAAGGTACTCTGTGCCAGCAGGTTTTTCAGACCTTGCATTCCCTTCTTGTGTCAGCCTAGGGAAATCTGCAGCTGCCACAGCTCAAGCTCAGTGATGGTATGTGGATAACATTGAGTGGGTAAAGCTTGCTTGTCACCTAGAAATAGCTGATGGTTCTTTAGGAACCTGAACGCTTCAGACAGTAGAGATCATAACAGTGAAGGCATTAATTCTGCAAGAGGAAAGTGTCAGCATGGAGAAGCAGCGCCAGCGGTTCAGACAGTTCTGTTTCCAGTAGGTTGGGCGCACCTGTGGGGCTTATGCATCTGGAGTTATAAGCTGAAGGCAGAGACATACACAGGACGTGCATCAAGGGCCTGCATATTCTGTAACTGTTCCTGCATAACTTGCCAGAAAAGCTCGGTCTGGGAACTCGGTCCAGGCAACTGTTCCAGCACACAGTTTCCACATAGGACCACTCAGAGGTTGAATCTGAGGGTTTTATCCCTAAGGCAGGAGGGAAACTATAGAAATGTCAGGCCTTTGACTCGTCCTTGCCGTGATCATAGTTTGTCTATAGTAAGCCTTTAAAGTTTTGCCATCTTAGCTTTTCCCAAAGTGCAATTGCCTGCGGTTTTTCCTGGGGACAGCTCGGAATTTTAGGGAATGATAATCTAATGAGGGATTTTGTGAAGAGATGATGATGATGAGCTATGAAAGTATCAGGAACCCACGAGATCCTCATGACTGGTATACCAAGTGAAGTAGGTCAGCCTTAGTACCTACAGGAGGGCTTCTTTCCTTTTACCTGCCAGGTGGGAACTGTAGGCCTTGAGCATGCCATGAATTATGTTGAAACACGGAAAAAACCTCACTGAATAAAAGAGAGAGGCTTAAGGCTGTGGTGTACAAGTTGTCACAAAGTAGAAAGCTAGGTAACTCAAATCTACAAGTGCACTTTGATGAAAACTTAAAGATAATATGATTAATTCTACTTCAAGGACTGAAGAACCAAAAGTCTGAAGGAAAAAATGGAAATGAAACTTTTTTCTAAAATTCATGTGGAAAACAAAGGATTATTTGTACTGGTTTGAGTACTATACTGAGACCGTCCTGACCAAATTGCAGTTTCTGTTAAGAAGTACTTTGCACCAAACTTTGTGACCATTCCTGCTTACAAATTTAAGATGCAACTAAATCTAATACATTAAATCTCCTGCATTAAAGAAATAATGACACACATGATGGATGAGTTATCTATTTCTGTCATACCTGTACTCTTGGTGAACATTCATGCATTTCAACATCAGTGTCACTTTTAAAGTAAAAGGATTGTTACCTGCCTTACACAAGTGGAAGCTCAAAAAGACTGAGGACATGTTAAAAAGTAACTTTCACTGGGACTTGGAAGTGTTTGCAAATAAACTCTCCAAGTGATTCACCCGAGAGTGCACATGGGAGGAAGTGACAGAGATGGGAAGTACTGGCTTAGAAACCTTTATTTGGACTCTCTAAAACTACTTAGCATTACTCTCAGTAGGTCTAGGAGCCAGTACCAGGATCTTAAATGCACCATTCTTTAAATTTGAATTCAAATTTGACACAGCAGACTGTAGACGACTTCTGTTGAGGAAAAGCGATGTGTATTCCTTTGTGTTGGGATGAAAGAATGCTCCTGTCGTGGGGCATTTTAAAGTTACTTCAACTCCATAGGCAAACATCTGTGCCTACATCAAATTGGGAGTAAGAATATATATGATACAGTGTTGCTCTTTGATCCATTCTGGAGCACCACAGCAGTGTGAAGAACCAGGGTGAGATGTGTGCTTATTTCTCAAGGATACCTGATCTAACTTCTAGTGATTTGAAGGCCATGCATCAACAATGATTGGTATCTTTCGGGGTTTACAGAGCCTTTAAAGGCTCTGCAGTGACCTCGTTGAAAATGACAGTTCCTGCTAAATTATGGGAGTCTTCCAGCTCTCAGATTAACTGGCCACAGTCTAATTTTGCTAACTACTCTGCTTATTCTTATCTCCAAAGTACAGGTACTAAAGAATTAAGTTTGCTATTTGAAGACAATATCAAATTTTTTTTTTTTTTTTTAACCTGCAGTGGTTGATAGACTTGAATAAAAAAATGGAGATTCATGAACAGGAAAGGCTTGGGCATATGGAAGAACACAAGTTGTCATCAGGAGATCAAAGAGAAAACATACTCCAAAATGGTGACCTAGGTTGTCAGAAGGGTGAAATGTCTCAAAATACCAGTTTGAAAATACCCTTTGAGGACGAACAGGCAGAGGTGTCTGGGAAGAGAAACTGTGATGTGAGAGGCTTCCAGGACATTGAGGTCTCGGGAAAAACTTCACCAGGACGGAGTCCTTACCAGTGCACTGTGTGCAGGAAAAGTTTCAGCAGCAGCTCAAACCTTCTCCAGCACCAGCGTAACCACGCGACAAAGAAGACTTACCAGTGCATGCAGTGCGGGAAGAGCTTCAGCCGCATCTCAGCTCTGACCCAGCACCAGGGGGTTCACCGTGGGGAGCGCATATTTGAGTGTTCAAATTGTGGTGACCGTTTCACACGCAGCTCCAGCCTCATTCTCCACGGGAAGACTCACGAAGGGGAGAAGCCCTTTGTGTGCACACAATGTAGTCGGCATTTCAATAGGGCTTCTGAGCTGGTGGCTCACCTAGCATTGCACACGTGACTTCAGTGTGGTCCTTTGTGTCTCAGCAAACTGGAACTACAGGCATAAAGGAGAAGCAATGCCTCTATAGGACCACATAGCCTCTAAAAATTGTTTTTCATCTGGTGTACCTTAAAGATATGTGTACCTAAGAGTGGCAAATCCAAACAAAGCAGCCCCTAATCCAAAGAGTCTAGTTAGAATATCAATTAATTGCTTAGGAGTCTGGTGACTGAGGAATGAATTCCCTCTCTTCATGCAAAAGCCTCTCTTGGAGTGGAAATAGAAGTTTGTGTTTATTTAAAAGACAGAGAGAAATAGGATAAGTTACTGGCTGAGATGAGAGCTAGGAAATTTAATGATACAGTTTTGGTTCTGAGTTCAGGTACAGGATGACCTTGTGCTAATTACTTTGTCTCTCTGTCTTTATGAATCATAGTTTGAAAAATAATTTTCTTTTTTAACTTCACTTCTCAGTGTAGAGTGCGGACTAATGTGTGCCCAGTCATTAGAGACAGACAAGTTTAGTAGCTTAAAGAGCAACTTGTTCTGAAAGTAGATGTCTCTGTCCTCTGCTTTTTAAAGGAAGATTTTCTAAAACTCTGGGCTTTAGAAGTTCTTTCATCTTTTAATGGAATTTGTGTTCCTAACTTCCAAAGGCACTTCTAAATATTAGCCTTTTGTAATCACCCGAGATTTCTGAAGGGATCAGTGCTGGAATAATCCATTCTTTCCTGCCCGGTGCTTATAGATCTGCATAACTCCTTGGCATCAGCAGAAGGATTGGCTCCTAAAGTTAGGAGTCTTCTACTAAAAGTCTTTGTTTCCTAGCTTAAATAATACCTAGTTGAAGAAAAAGGAATCGCTTGAAAATAGGACTTAAATCTAGAGCTGTGAGAGTGTCTCTGCTATTATGGTAAGCATCAGGATAATCAGACTGAAGAGGACTTTCATTTTGTTGTACAATTACACACTGAGGTGAATGTCCCATCTTCCCTGTGCCTTCTTGACTTTTACCAACTGGGTAGTTTCTCCACAGAAATTAGACTGCATCTTACGGGTCCATAGAGGTCATGGTATTGATTTAAATATTTTTGTTAATTGAAGAAATTGAACTCTTTTCACTCAGATTAAAAGATGGAGAGAGACCCTAGGTTACCCAAGCATGTTAGAGAAGTTGCCATTATTATAGCCTATGTTCTTGATGTGAGTCCTCCTTCCTTTAGGGCCGTGTTGGCTTTTTTGTGGACGGAATTAGTAGTATTAATACCAGAAGACTATTTTTGTATATTAATAAACACAAAATATTTTGAAGTTGTATTTGTTTTTCTTTACTTTGGATGGCAAGCTCTGTGAAAGAATCTGGAACAAGGATCTAAACCAGGAGATGCTGGTATTTTTTAAAAAAAAACTGATTTCTAAGACATAATGTTTTTGGTCACTTTTTGCATGTTATTAAAAGCCTGAGTTCGAGTTTACGTAACCTTCTAGTGCCTATCTGTCTCCATGTGCCTATTTTTTTCAGTAGACCCCCAGTAAGTTGCATCCTTTCATCGTATTCTTGGCATTCTCTGCTCTTCCAAGTCCCCTTACAAAAATGAGAGACAAAAATCATAAGTTGGGCACCTTCAGGGCACTCTCCTATTGTTTCTTTTCCATGTTTGAAATACTTTCTCTTCCTTTTTTCCCTACATTTTCCCCACGTATAACTGACTGTCAGATGTAAAATTCGGTAGCAGATAACAGAATATTGTTGGAGTAGATAAGGGAACGCGGGTCTTTGTAGCTGCTTTAGAAAGTGGGTTGTTAAGCTGATACTATTTGCGGGAAGTTTAGATATCCTAAGTTCCCAGTTGTAGGATGGTAAATTTGACATAGTCCAGGACACCCCTTTTGTTCTTAAAACTGTTCTCTTTAAGTCCCTAGTGCTCAGTTAAGCTTAAGTAGCAGCACAGCGGCAGAGAGAAATCCTGGTTGATTTGAACCAGTGAGAGGGCATCTTTAAAAGTCCATCTGAAGTCCTATATTCAGACTCCCAAAGGAGAATGCGGCATGAAAGTTTGAGCATACTACTCTCAATGTGAACTTGCTCTGTTCTGAACCAGAATTAATGTGTTTTCCTAGAACTAGACACATTCCAGGTCTGGAAACAGTAGTAATACAAAGACTTTTCTTGACAGTTTCTGAGGAAAACTAGCTCTTTCTGTTACTCTAAACAATGGACTTGTGCAACAGTTACTTTATTACCAATTTAGTTCAATTAATTCCAATATAGATGGTTGACAAATTGTCAGTTAACCTAGGCTGAGAGGTTGAGTGCTCAATATTTCGTTATAAAGAATAATTAGGACAAAAAAATATACTACTGATGGTAGATGCTAAACCTTAGAAAACACCAATTTTAAACTAATATATCATAAGCTGTTTGTTTAATAGGTTTCTACAAAAATTAATTCAGTGCTGAAGAACTGAGGTTATCCGATGAGAGTATTTTTTCATAAATCAAAGCAACACTGAGGACAGGAGGAAAACATGAATGTTTTCCTGTACACAAATCCACTCGTGCTTGAGAAAGAAGTTAGCCACCAACCACTGTCTGTTCTCAGCTGGATGAACTGCTGTCTGAGGTGATTCAGCAGGTTTTTAAAGGAAGTTACGGAAGTGTCTGAACTCATATTCTTACCAGTGTGTATGATGTTATCTGTCTCTGGTCACTCAGATAATCTGATCAAAAAGTAAAGGACAAAAGAATTGTCATTTCTACCCCCCTGATAACTTTCTGTATTCCTTCTTCTTCCTTCTTATCGTGTGCTGTCAGTTGCTGGGATAAGGCCAAAACTAGCATTCACTCCTTAGGAGAAGGCTCCTAAAGCTTGAAGGCAAACATTGAGGGAGAGAAAAACTTATTTTGGACTGGAAATTACCTAAATATAGATACTCTCAGCACCTGAAAATGCATTTTGCATAAGTGTTGGATAAATATTGAAGAGCTACTATCTGTTCTGCTTTTAACCATGTAAGCAGCAAATCAAGTGAAGTATAATACAAGGAAAAAAAGCACCCACACATGTGAAAGGACTTTGATCTTTCTATGCAGCTCTTCAAAGGTTAAAAAAAAGTCTTTCCAAGTATATTTTCTGATTATTTAAGTGTTTTTTTTACTTTTAATTTACAGCTACCACTGCCACGTGTATATTTGAATGATTTGCTCTTCCAAATGATACTTATCAAATTAGCTTATTCCAGAAAAAGAATCCATGAGGTAGTCTTGCTCAATCAGCCTTCTTTCTCGAATTACTTCCTTATCTGTGAAAATGCAGTTATAGCTTTTGATTGCTTTTAGATAATTAAATAATGACAAAAGTGCCTAATTTATTAAATTAAGTAGCTTTAGCTCATACTGCCTTTTGATGTGCGATCTTAACTCCCATTAACACAGTTTTTGCTTCAAATACTGAAAGCAAATACCAATTTTTTATTTCTGTCTTATGGACTAGATCCTAAAATAGTATAAAGCTTTTAGATTATTAAATGAGATTTTGCAATCAGCGCATTTTTAGCTTTTTAAATCAAATGTGTATGGACGTAAATATACTTGGGTATTAAAGCTCAAGTTTTCAATAATATCGTTACATTTGTCTTCTTGTTTCATTACATTTCTGGGGAGATGTGAGCTGGGACTGCCGACTTCGTGAAGTGTTTGCAAGCTCCCTGGCAGATGACATCAGACTCTGTCATCAGACTAGAGTTTGATGTCTCTGGCACTGAAGTTGGGTGTTACTGGGTGCTCCCTGCTAACTGCCCTGTTGCTTGGCAGGCATCTCCCTGTTCGTAGCTGTTGCAACTGAATACAAGCTGAGAACACAGTTCTTTCTTTATGGATGAATTACTGCTGATAAGCTTATTAGTTTTCATATGCCCATCTAAATTTCTTAGTATGGTCTTAGTTTTAGAATATTAATGATTGCAGGTTTGTTTTTTTTTAAAGTTAATCTTGTTTGATTTGAAGGAGTGAATTCAAGCGAAACATTGAGATTCTTTCTGGTTTAGGTTTTCGAAAAAGAAAAGAAGGGAAAAGGGGTAAAATAACTATGTGGGGAAAACAAAGAATAAAATTGAGATTCCAGTAAGAAGAGAAAAGGTAATTAAAAAAAAGACTACAAAAGAGAAGATAAAGGAAAGAGAAGCAATTAGATTAAACCCTCCCCAATATAGATTTTCTTCTTTACGTTAATGGAAATCTACTACAACTCCAATGAATGTTCTTATTTACAAGTGATTTTGAAAGGGTGTGTGAGTAATGCACATTCTGTGCATGAGATTTGAGGTGTGTGTGGCCCTGGATGGGCCACAGGAGAGGAAAGCCTAAAGCCTGTACCTCCTTTCTGTGTGAATAAATTAGGTCCTTAAAGGGAGGAACGGGAGTACTAGCTACCACTTTTATAAAATAGAAATAAGAAGAGTACGTGTTTTCTGTCCAATTTGTTTTAAATTACTTCTGAGTAGTCTATTGAGGAATAGAAAACAATGACGTTACAGAATGACTGAATATTTATTGGTGTAGACAGTAAATACTTATACAAATGTATTGCTAGAGATTAGAAGTTACGATTGAAGTCTTGAAGCACCATACTGTGAAACTAATATACTGATGATGAGGCCCAAAGGATCTCATCTCAGTTTGAATTTTGTTACAGGGAATTTCATCAAACTTGAGCTTATTAAAAACAAAACCACATTATCTGTTTGTTTTGTGAGTCCTTTATAGTGATTGTGTTCTTAGTGATGAAAGTCCTCTCTTTTGCTATGGTGCAGTTTTTCAGAAACTACCCCATGTGAACTCTTTTTTAGCATTTGCTAGCGTCTTTTTGACCTTCCTATAGCATTTATCATGACCAGCCTACTTGACTTTTTTCCAATTGCAGCAATTGCTGTGAGACTGTGATACAGTGACTTACTACGTTCTTTTACTTGCACTCTGTTTTCATTCCTCCTTTCTTGCCTTGACAAGAAACAGGATGGAAAGTCTATGCCTGTGATATTTGTGAAAAATACTCTCTATTACAATAACCAATCAAACCCAAAAATTAGAGTCAAGGTTTACTGATCAAAAACTGGACAAACCTTAAATATTCATTGTTTGGTTAATAACAATAAAAAAGAAAAGAACAGCTTTTATAACAGGTGTGAGTGCAGCAGAGATGACTACAGATACCTAAGTATAGTGTAGACATATCTGAGCTAGCTTCATGTTTTCTATATCTGAGCTATCCAGATGCTAAGCACTGATGTATCTGCCACAGCATAGAGACAGCAAAGCCTAAATTGTTATCAGTATGCAATCTAAATAATATAAATCTATTTCAGAAATTTCTGCTTTGTCCTACAGTCAAAGCAATACGGAGCCTCTTGACACTGGAGGTTATGAAATTTGATAGGGAAGAACTTGGTGGGTGACTAATGGCAGCTGTGTGCAGGACAAGGAAATTAAAGTTGTATAGGTTTCTGTAATTGTGATGTGTTTGGATTTTTTTGAGCACAAGTTTTTGCATTACTTAGCATTTAGTTAATATAAGTGTGTGAAGAGTGTGTGTTAGCTACCTATGCTCCCAGCAGAAAGCGTTCCCTTAATATTACCAATATAGAGGAGAGAGATGTTCAACGTGCTAGACAGATCTGAACATTTTTACACGCATACTAAGAAGCTGAGTGCTACTCTGCAGCAATATGGACTGAATTTGGCTGTCAGATGATTCGTAAGTGAAAGCGTGTCTCCAAATTATAACATAATTTTCAGTAATCTTCATTGAAATTGCCTTAGATTTGATTAAGTTACTGCCAGAACAAAGTACATTTTCTATGTATTAATCATTAGAAATGAACTTATATTTTTAATTTATTTCTAATAAGTAATACATACTGTGAATGATTGTTCTTTGTTTATGGATGACTGCTAGAGCAGCTTGAATTTTATAATAGTTCATGAGAAATTAATAAGCAGTCATAATGAATAAACTTAGGGACAGTTTAATGACTATTCATCAGCAGTTCATGCACAACAAATCCAAATGTTTATCAAAGATGTTCATAAACTTAGTGCACAAGCAGCTTTAATGAACTGATAAAGAGCATTAATGAACATTCATTATGAATTTCCCTTTGCTGAGAATGACATCCTCAGAGGAAATCTAACATTTCAAATTATTTTCCTCTTAAAGAAAAGAAACATGGATGTTTCAGAATATCATAGTACTTAGCATAGGGGTAAAAATAAAATACAGATTAAATTTTTTATTTTGACCAAGAGTAAGTTGTGGTGGAGTCGTAAGGATCATCTGCTCTTGTCATGATCCGTGTGAAGGATCTTCAAAGACCATTTTGCCAGAAGTCTGACAGATATTTATAGAGAGTCATCATCTCCTACTTTGTGGATTGGTACCTTCACTGTGGATTCCATGATTGTCTGTTTTCCATGGAATATGGAAAAATAGAAATGTAGGGCTGCATTCTAAGGGTCTTTTCAAGGAGGAAAAGTTTGAACATTAAGCAGAAGAAAAGTAAGAAGAAATTCTAGAGGTGTGAGAAAAGGGAGTAATTAGCAACTCACAGAAACGGAAATTATTTCTAGAGTTGCATCTGAATACCAAAGGATATCATCAAGTTCAGAATGGGAGTGCACATTCGTGGACAAGAGATGCACAAACAGGGGTTACTAAAGTGAGTATGCAGGAATGTAGCCTAGAACATCTCAAATGATTGTGACTGCTTAGGGGATATGAGGGAAATGATAGAGGTCAGGCGCTCGTATTGTCCTTAAACAGAATGTCCCGTTGCTGCGACAGGATAAAGACCACTGATCTAAGCCACTAGAGCTTTTCCTATGCTCTTAGATAATATTTTCAGCAAATAAAGAGGTTAATCTTTGGGAGGTTTGTGAAAGATGTTTAAGTTAGAATGTGATGAGCATCAGGGACTTCATGGCTGAGAGACTATTGTTATAATTGTTTTCACACTCTATGTAATGCTGAATGGAGGATTTTACATTGACATGTATCTTTTAGAAACTTGTACTATTTTATTTCAGATTTCAACTTGTTTTGGTAGCAGACCATTTGTAATCCCAGCAACATTTAATTATAACTTAAAATTTGGAAACAAATTTTTGAACTTTCAATTCTGTATTTCTGTATTGTCAATATAAAATGACTATGTGCTTGGAGAGTTGTATGTGTTATGTCTATGGAAACTTCTTTCAGTTCATAATTTTTGAATAAAATTGTTAACTCCTCCCCCCAGTCGCCACCACCACGGCATTTATGGAAGAGTTACTACATAAGCACTGGCTTATGCATAAGCACTTTTTGCTCTTCCACATAATTATTTTGGAAGACATTGCATATCAACACACAATTTCATAAACGTCTCTTCAATAAGCCTGTGATGGTGGCAGAATGTCCACAAGAGCTATCAGAGATACAAGCCTATGTCGCTGCTGAATGTCAGCTGGGAAATAAAACCTGTGAAGAAAGAACTGTGGAACAGCCTCAGGATGCCAGTACTGATTTTCAGAACAGTATGAAGAAAATGCTTTCTTGTTTACTTCCATGCTGTATCTTCTGCTTTCCTCATTCAGAATCCTAATGCAGCAAAATAGACCAGAGCAGTTCTATAAGACCTTTGAGAAAGACCCATGAGCACATTGACAACCCTATTTGATATCTGGAGGAAAAACTCCTAAGCTGTTTTCTTCCCAGAAAATTCTGTGCATTAACTTCTCTCTTAAATGTTAGTGGAAAAAGTTGTATTTCTTCTCACCTATCACAGAAACAGAATGATAAGTAGGAGAACTTCAGTGCAGTAAATTAAAATCGTAAGTTCAGGAAACCAGCTTAACGCTTTCTTAGCTTATGATTTTGGTTTTGAGTATATCTTAAACTAAAAAAAAAAATCCTTCTAGTTGGGAGCTATATATTATTCCTCTTGATTATCATTTCACAGTTGAAAAATGACTATATACGTGCTATATTTTATTCAAATTGCATTCATAATCCGAAGTAAAAAGTGTGTAAAGTATTTATTATTTAGCATGTTTCATTTTCATTGGAGATACAGTGAGAAGTGGACTAATCTCTTTTCGCATTCATAAAATACAGCTGTGGGTTCCATGTTATTACTAGTAACCGACTGAAGTTTCACTAGCACAGTGATGAAGGCCTAGATGAAAGACTGTTTAACTATACGCTGGTTCCTTTTCACAGCAAGTTAAAATGATATGCACAGCATATTAATCACAATTTAATTGCAGAAACATCGGAGGTCAACTGAATAAAATCACATTTATCTGCAGAGGAACTGGAGGAACAAAACATTATTTCTTCAACTGGGATATGCTTTTTTATCTCTAATTCATAGTTACTGGAATAAGATGAAAGCTGTACTAATCATTGCACTGAATTTGCTTTGCATACAGAATAACTAAGCTGCTTCTGGTTTTACTACTACTAAGAACTCTATAGATACTCATATAACTCATTATGCTCAAAATCATGTTATGGGCAAAAAGGGAACTTATGTATATAAAGCCAAGAATTTATTATTAGTATAATTGAAATCTTAACAGTCTAATCAAGGAATCGTTATTAGTCCACATCTAATTATTACAAAAATTGAAAGAAAAGTAGAATGGAAAAGTCTCAGTAATAGCGATCCAGTTAAAACTGTTACATATAGACTTGCTGGTAACTACGCCTTGTCCTGGTGTTACACTCGTCCTGCTACTGCCTTTCTGGGTCCGAGGGTCAATGATAAGACTCCTATCATTGACCCTCGGACCCACGTGCATCTGTGTTGGTGGAGGGGGGAGTACAGTGTGTCGTTAGCAGCAAGTCCTTTGCTGGGAGGAATGTGATGTTGATGGCTTCTTTGTCATTCTAGGATCCACTTGTGGTAATTTTTTATGTTTGCTAACTTATTCTTCGTTCTCTTTATTACCTCTAAAACTGATTTTTTTCCCGACTCCATTTCTTTAACTGACCACCAATGAGACCCCCCATCCTTGGGGTCTCCAGTGTTAGCTGGGTCTCCATCTATAATCCCATGCCTGTAGTCCTGCACACCAAGGCCAGTGGTCCCACTTCTCAAGGCCTCTACCAGGCCTGTATTTCTGCTCACTACATTATTATGTTGTAATCATAAATATTTTACACAGAATAGCTACTTGTTACTATCTGTATAAAAACTATGGTTGTATCATAAAAAGCTAAGCAGAAATAGAAGTAGTTACAGTCACTTGGTGACTCACTCGGTCATTAAAAAAAAAAAAAAAAGAGTAAAAAAAGTCTGGTAGAGTTAAGCCGAGTAAAAACAAAGCTCCAGCCAGGTCAAGACAAGCCCATACAGAGCAAGCCTGACAAGTTTTAGTCCTGAGGCCATGTAGACTCAGCAGCCTCTGGCCTGCTACTGTGCTTCTGGGCTGCAGGGTTACAGACTTAACACATACTTTCTAATTTCTCATTAATTAGTCTTGATTTTTCCTTATTATTGCTTATTACTTTTCCACTCCATTCTTACACATCCTTGTACACCTTTTGAATTAAATATGTACACAAACTAGTTTTCTTTATACTTGAGAACCTCTAAAGCATTACAGCTATTTTAAAACTGGGTTGCACGTGTGTTAGAAAATCTAAGCAACCAGGTATCTTTACCAAGTTCTTCTACCAGACCCTTAAGTACTCTGTAACTGACTGGGGGTGCAGTTGTCAGATTCTGGCTTGTCAATCTCTTGGTGAGATTTCATTTGTCCAGCAACATTTCTACTGTGGTCTTGCACCAGAAGTGTCTGTTAGGGAGAGTGGGTGGCAGTGAGGGAAGCCTCTGGTACTGGCACTCAGTCAGGTATTTAATCCTGATAAGTATAATTTGGTAAAGGAGGTTGCCAACATGAAGCTGAGTGATATCCCTGAGAAAATACTGTGTTTTTCAGAGGCCACAGACTGAAGAGGCCACAGTTTTTTCAGAGGCCACAGTACCTCAACTGAAATGTGATTTCTGGTGCATTTCAACCTCTAGGTTCAATTGAAAGTAATGTGAATTTTCAATGGCAACAGGTGTGGTACAGAATGTGTGAATGGTCTATGACATATTTGAGGCCACGACCTAGACTTCATCAAAGACAGTGAGTCCTTCCAAAAACTTCACGGGATAATTCAGATTGGAAGGGATCTCAGGAGGGCCCAACCTCCTCCTGAGAGCAGGGCCCGCGACGAGGTCAGACTAGGTTACTTAGGGCTTAATCCAGTTGGGGCTCGAAAACCTCAGATGCTGGAAACTCCACAGCCTTTCTGGACAGCTTTTTCCACTGCCCAGTTTTAGCTTGTATCCAGTCTCCAGTTCACTAGTTTTTTCCTCGTATCCAGTCACAATCTCTCTTGCTTCAACATCCATTGTCTCTCAACCTCCTGGCACGCGCTGCTGCAAGGAGTCTGGCTCTGTCTTCTTAATAACCTCTTTTAAGTATTTGAAAGTTGCTATTAAATGGATTTAAGATGTTTTTACACTCATATTGAAAGAGGAATAAAATTCAATGAAATAATTCAATTTAAATGTAGAAATTAATACTGGTAATGTAAAAATTAACAGTATAAATGTGGATCTGATAGTGATTTTTTTTTTCTTTTCCAAACTGCAAATAAATCTTCCTTCTTAGGTAGGTATTCTGTTTGCCTGCATGGAAAAAAGAGTTTTACCCTGAAAGGGTTGTTCTTACTTTTCATCAAGGTAAATTGAACATCTGTGATTCACCTTTTTAATACAATGGATGCACACTAGACAGACGGGCTTCTCAAAAGTACCATCATTTCAGAAAATAAGTCTTTTGTGCAGTGCGTATTCCAAATTTGGAGAGGTCGGATCAATAACATAATAACTGTTCACTTTTAATTTCACCTAGAAGATCCTGACTATCTACCACAAAGTGTCGCCTGCTATACATATCATTGTTTCTGTCTTTGGCACCATGCCTGCAATATAACATGTCAAGAAGAATTTTTCCCTGAATTGTGGAACAAATCAGAGATAGACAGGCATTTAAAAACAGATTTGATTTGCTGTATTTTGCAAGCTTTCTGAGGCAAAGTGATAAACCATATAGCAGCTTGAAGTAATGTGGCGAGAGCACTCTATCAGTCTGCATACACTTAACTCCGTTTCACTATCATGCTGCCCTTAGAAAGCGTTTACGAGAAATAAAAAGAGCTATTGGTTTGATACAGATTTGTAATATCAGAAATGCTGAATCATCGATCCAAGTAAGGTATGTGTATAAAAACATTACATGTTGAATGAGTTAATTGTATATTACCTAGACACTTCCACAGGTTGCTATTTTTCCCATTGATGCCCTTATGAAATATTTGAAAGGTATGTATTGGACTGGATTTTGTTGGCTAGTATTAATTTTTTTACTGTTTTCAGAGGTAAAGCTGAAGATCTTGTTTTTAAAAAAGAATTCCTAATTTAAAACAGTCTTCGGTGAACTTTCCTTTTTCAGCCATCTGTGAGGGAAATACAAGTGTTCTAGTAAGATTTAAATTTTGATGGATATTTTAAATAACAAACCCCATAAATTTTAAGAATTAAAATAAGAAGTAACTTAATGAAGTGGGAGAAAAACAACACCCAAACCACAGTACTCAGTTCTCCAAGACCCAGGTGCCTAAGACTGAACTTGTGTTAGGAACACTGAATATGTATGGCAGACGCACAAATAAAATGACACAATAAAACTACATAGAAAGAAATCTTGAGATTGATTCCTTGATCATATGAAACTTCATAGACACAAAGATTCATATTTCAGCATAACCAATGCTAATAATTCATATTAAAAAAAAGCCCACCCAAAGTGGGTTCAAGTCTGCATTTTTGGCTGGGGATTAGAAATGAATAACATGTCATAGTCAAGTCCTGTTGGAAGGTGTCCTCCATAGATTAATTACTTTAAAGAACTTTATGTTTTTTAGATCTGAAAAATATACAGTATAATATAATTTAAATCATAGAAGTCCTTTACATTTCTTAATACAGGAGTAAATTTATTAAGTAAGGGCTGGTAGCAATAGACAGTAAAGAGACACCTTTCTTCAAGATATGATGAAACCACATGAAGGTAACAAAACCTCCAGGTAAAAAATGCAGTGAAATAGAATAACCTCTTATCTGCTCAAAATAGGATTGGCAGTCTTTATTTTTGGGGTGGGAGAAATATATGATAAGTGCTTCTGAAGAATAAATCCACGTACAGCCTTCACAGGGCAGGAATGTGGGCTTTCTGATAATCTCACGGGGGATTAGTGAAAATCCCTGTAGGCTGAAGAAATTAGGCTTCCTCGAAGGTGATATGAAAGAAGAAAGAAAAAGTAAAGTAGCGTATCCCAAGGAGAAAGAAAGAATTGTTGCAACAAAAATCTCTCTTCAGAGGGCATGTTTTAAAAAGACGTCTTTTCGGGTCTAAAAAAAAATATATTAAAAACCAGATTTATGCCTCTCTGGGCCAAAATAGTACATTAAAAATCTTTCAGTTTATAATTACTAATTAAAACAAAATAATCTTGGGGCACTATCAATTTTGTATAGATTTTCTAAGTTTCAAACGTGCTTCAATATTGTGAGCTTTGGTGAGCTTTTTGTTCTTCATTATTCATCAGTTAAAATCAAACGTATTTTGTCTTTATGAGATATTTTGTTAGTAGTTAACTTGCCTTTCTTGTTCTTTAGACTGTTTTTTTCTGTCAAAATACACTGAAATCTTAAGGATTTCTTAAGCTGGAGTGAACCACAGTGGGATCTAGGCAGGCAGAAATTAACAGGGGTGGCAAAGGAAACTTCATTTCTTCCACGTCTTTCTTCCCTAATAAAGCAGTGAGTTCTTACTTATAACAGGGAGTACTATTGCACTGTTGGTGTTCTCTCTGACTGCGTGCTCTAGAGGTAATAAGCTCAAGTGAGTCTGTAATGACGGCTAGACCTGTTATTCTACCTACCTATTACCTCGTCCCATGGGTCCACTTTCTTGATCTGAAATGTCCTGATAACTGCTTTGTCGCAAAAGTGAGGGAATGTCCTTTTGCTTTCTCTTCACATCCAGACTGCCAGATTTTCTAGTGAGAGCATGTTATAACCTCTAATATATACAGACATTCTCATTTCATTTGGCTTACTGAACAGTTCTTTGCTGTATACTGAAGCTTCAGCAAGAGAAGTTAGAGGAAGTTCTTTGAGGAGATAGGAGATGCTGGATCAAATGCCCTCAGAGAGAGGAGTGAACTGATCCCGAATAGTGCACTGCTCACTGATCAGTTGTCTAATATAATCTAACCACTTGTTCTGGGAGTAACATCTTGTGCAAGCCTATATCTTTCGTAGGGGGGTTCAGAGATACAAAATCAATTGTTTCAGATACAAATGAAGAGCACAAAATGAATAAGAACTAATAATTTCAAGCAGTTACCACATCGTAATAAACTGAAGGGAGCACAGTTATGTTGGTGGAGTCCATTATTTGATGGAAGTCATTGTATTACACAGATAATGCTCTATGAACAGAGATCATTTAAAGGTCTCTAATCAAGTCCTTTTCTAACCTTCTTGATAAAATGATTGAATTCTGTAATCAGTGTTGGGTAATTTTTTATTGAGGGGTGCGTATGTGTATCTCAGACTTTTATGAATTCATTTCAATGTAAGATTTTTGCTATTTCCTACAACTAACCTGCAGATAGAACTGTAAATGCCCCTTGATTGGTCTCAAGGTTATGTTTTATCAGGTTGCTAGGGGGGGAAAAAGGAAAACAACAAAAGCACAATGGAATTGCTCTCAGAAAGCTGTCATTCACTCACCTTGAACAGGCAATGCCAATAATCTTAAGTGAAATCACTCTTTCTTTTTTTTTTCCCTTTTAAAATCTTTGAGAAGGGTTGACTCTGAGTTTTTAAGCAGGTCCGAGGAACTATTCACATATTAATCATGTTCTTGTCCTGTACTAATACCCCCTGGAGAAGCAGTAAGCAAATCCAGGAATGTTTGATGCGGTGTCAGTGCTGTTGAAATGAATCAAAACTTTCATCTAAACTCTGAGCCTTTAACAGGGATTAATATTCAAGTGACATGCTGAGGGGAAGTTGTACAATTTATTTAGCCATAATATAGTATTCCCTGTATTTAAATATATCTATTAATGACATGACAAGCAACTAATATATCAGTGGTATCAAGTAATAGCTATGGCCTTTCCTAAGAACTGGCCTTTCCCTGCAGTCAGGAATGCTTCCTGATGCTGAGGACTGGTTTCTGACTTCTGTCACCTGCAGTTCCTGGCACTGCTGCACTGGTTGGGAGCTTTCAGCAGAGTCAAGTTGTTCTTTGGACCAAATCATTCCGCATATTTCCTAGCACAGTTTGGCTGCTTTTTGTTTTGTTCACTAAGGAGCTGCTCTATTCTGTAACGGTGTTTTTGAAGTCCCTCCTCTAGAGCCAGCTATTTGGTATGTCAACACATACATGACCTTTAGCTAACTTTGTTTTTATTTTGGTATGTCCCATGCCTTCATGAAGTTGGTAGCAACCAAACCTTTGTTCTATGGTGCAAAGGTGGTATCCCTTTCCTCTCCCTCACCCCTTATCAGCCATGAAAATCCTTTGGCTTACTAACCCCTGAACTATCAGCCCCTGAAGAACACAGGCACCCTGGTCCCTTCAGCCAGCAAGTGGGAGAAAGCAGGGATGTTCCCTACCACCCTCTCCTCCA
Source organism: Dromas ardeola (assembly GCA_013398915.1). NCBI lineage: Eukaryota > Metazoa > Chordata > Aves > Charadriiformes > Dromadidae > Dromas > Dromas ardeola. The sequence goes on along the minus strand of VYZM01021332.1, from coordinate 15,476 downwards.
GTCTGACCAGTTGCAGCCTGTTCCACTTTAGACTCTGAAAAATAGATCTCTCAATCTATAAATAATTTAGGTCTCTGAAACAGCTGAAGTCTTAATTAGAAGTTACAAAGTTTTCCAGTATTTCCATCCAAATATGGCTTGATCCTTTTGCTTGGAGATCAGTTCTAGGAATCAGTGTTTCATTTTTTTAATTTGTGTCATTTAATTTTTCTCCTCATTGCTGAGCCCAGCGACAAAGGGGCCAATTAATGTTAATTGTGATGAGCTTTCTTAGATACAGATACTTGTCCATAGAGGGATTGATGCTACCACATCATCCCATGTAGCTCGCAGAAGAGCCTAGCAGACCATGAGGCCTGATTTACTACTGACCTGCGAGGCAAACACAAAGGTAGTAAAAACATTCACACAAAAAATGTGGTACTTAACCAGTCATTCTCTGCCCTCTTTTCTACCGTTTATGGCACATGAGTTTAAATAAGGTTTTTCACCTTCCCACTTTTCCTGCAGTTGCATATCAACTTTGTGGTTTTGCTACTCAAGGAAGGGGCAAAACATGTATCTTTCTCAAAAGTCGAGCGTATCAGCCTACTTACTTGAAGTCTTTTTTCTACAACAACAGAAGGCGGTGGAATTTATGCACAGGCCTTTGCAACAGACCCATTTTCTTAAGCTATTTTTTACTACTAGCTGTACTCATTATTGCATGTTTTTTTACACTGTATATAAAATAACCTATTTTTTGTCAAGTCATTGTCACTTCTAAAGCACCCAATGTAGTAAAACATAGCCGCTATATTTCTTGTGGATTTCCAGAGTTTCATCATTTCTACCTTTGGTACAAGCCATATTGCATTTAAAGGACTTGTTGCCTGGGATGTGGTTTAAAAAGAGTGGATCATTCTTTTGAAAAGCTTTGATCACTGCAGTCATATTGTTGCACCTTTTATCTTGCTGGTACATTGATTTTAGCCAAAGATTGCCTTTCATGAAACTCTGAACTTTAAAAGCACCTCAGTTTCAAGAAAAAATATTCTGTGAAACATCTGAAGGCTCAGTTTTGATCTTTTTATGTGCATATTATTTCTAACTTACTTTCTGTGGGACGGTTTTATCATGCTTGTGCTTCTAAAACATGAATTACTCACTAGCGGTATGGAAAAAATTTAGAGAGTTTTAAAGTGTATGAAAATAATCACATAATTCTGCCTTTTAGTTGTGATTTTTTTTTTTTGTTAATTAGTTAATTGGGCAAACAACCTACACCTTGATGTCATTATATATTTGAAAGACAGGATTCAAGGGGTGAATGAGTATCATGTGTAATTTTAATTTGTTTTGCTTAATGTCTACTGTGCTTTGGTATTCTCTAGAAGTTTCTTAACTGGACTACATAAAACACCTTATATATTTTTAAAAATGTGCTGAAAGAGATGCAAGGAAATCTGTTTGCCTGGAAAGCAGGACAAAGAACGATTTGAAGAGCGTGCTACAAGTATTGTTACTACACTGCATAATTTCTAGTATAACTGGATGATTAACTAAATAAACTAAGGTAAAGATAAGAAAACGTGTTTGTGACTCCACTCTTGTTTGTGTTTCTGAGTTTGCAGCACTAAATCTCATGCCACTGGCACTTCTGAAATTTTTAGCAAAAATAATCAAAACATAATGTCTAACTATTAGGCTTAGTATGTACATTCTAACATACCATGAAATGGCAGGAGAAAGCCTTCACATTAATTCATCTCTTAACAAAATAAATCTAAACAAATTTGTTCTGCAAAGGCACTGCAAGGAGATAGGTCTGGCAACCTCATCTGAACAGCCAGTAAGGAAAGGAAATGTCTGCGTTTCAGTAGGCACTGCTCTAACTCAGGGTCAGCCTGTCCTCCCAGAGCACTCCCGTATCGACATTTAGATTCCCTCTGAAAATTTTATCCCAAAAGTCTTCATTTTAGCCAGGAAATGTTCCCAAATGGCAGCTGAATGTCAGAAGTATATGGGACTTCACATGCATTGCACATACTACAGCATGGGCAAATTAATGCCTTGATTTTATATTTCTCTATACATTCATGTTCTCGAGACTTTCTTTACTAAGAGTGTCTGAACGTCTTTTATACTTACTCATATCTAGACTTAAATGAAATGGATACAATTTTACTTTACGTCTCATTTGTCTAAGTTTCCCTTAGTAACACTGGACATAAACTATTTGAACAGAGGGAAAAGTAAAATATTGTTTTAAGACACATCTAAGTCTTGCTGTTAAGTGGTGTCAGTTTCTTCATTAAAAGTAATATCAAAGAATTAAGATAAGTTTTCCCTATCTTGGATAAGATGCTATAAAAATGCATTATGCCAAGTACAGTCGAGACAATGATATCTTCCATTACCTTTCAACAGTATTTGGGACTAAAATCTGAGTAGCAGTCAAAAGGAAGTGAATCATCTATCTTCTAATTGTCAAACAATTTTTGAAATTCAGAAAAAGTTAGTTTTAAAAACTTTTGCAGCTGTTGTTCTCCTTTTTTTGGTGGAACAGTGAAAACCAGTTCTAATTCATTTATGAAGGTAGCAGGAGCTTTATTTGCGTGCTCCCATTCTAGCTCTTTAAAAAGTGGATCTCACAATTATGAGATACTCCTCACAGATTGAAATTTGGTTGTACTATAAGTTCATTTTGCTACAGTTCAGTCTACCTTTCTCCAGTCTCACCCTCTATGCAGTTAAAGAAGTTTCAAAAACCAATGTATTGCTAAGCTGTACATGCTCCTCTCACTCCTCCTTTGTCTTTGAGTACCTTTGCTTGCCTACTATATTTAATGTCAGGCTCAATAACCTTGTTTTTATCAGAAGGTATTCCAGTTTTCACTAGTCTTTTCCTGGGACTTCTAGGTTTGTCTACTCATTTTACATTCATATTTGGAGGTTTGTTTTCTATTCATTATATTTGTAACGAGTGCATCTATTTCTGCAAATCTGAGACGTAGATTAGTTTGTCAGATTATTTGTTAGGAATTTAACAAAATAAAGCCTTCTAACCCTCTCTGTGAAAGCTCATGAACACAAAATCTCTGGCAAGCTCATGTTAAACAATTTTGCCATCGTAGGATTTTGCCTGTTAATTGCACCAACACTTTACTTTTAATTTCTTCTTAGATATGTTGTTTAGTCCTGTAGGCAACTACATTTAGGTGAGATGAACTTAATCTAAGAATCAAGCTTACATTCCAAGCCACTCTTGTAAGCACCTTCAGTCATACAGACAGTAGAGAAATAGATAGAAATTAATCTCACATTTCTTAGAACCCTATCTTCAGACGGGTGGAAAAGTGTTCCTGGAGATGCTATCATAGGTGCATATCTTGTGATAGAAGCAACAGCTATTCTGCATTTGGTTTGTGTGCTCCAACACACATTCAGTTTGCTGAGCCAAATTCTTTATTGCCAGAAAAAAATTTATAAAACAGGTGATTCTTTTCGAGCTTTAAAAAAATAATCATTGTTCTCTGTTTATTCTTGGTAATAGTCGACTCAGTAACCATCAGAATAAAGTGTCACATAATTAATCTTTCTCCACAGGAACTCATAAAGCCAGTATGCAGATGGACAAGAATGTTAAAAAAAAGTTTAAAAATGTTTCAAAAATGTTGAATGTTGAAAAAAATCCGTACTGCAGACAGTCTTGGAATGCACCCACATTCAAAATGCTGATACCAGACTTCGAGAAAGATGTGAAGTGGCCAGGTTTAATGAAGGACAGGCAATATTTTGATGCCTTTTGGTTGTCTATATTTGCTGGTAGTGAAACGTAATTATTCGTTCTAGTCAGAGTTCCTCACTCTAATTCCCTTAATAGCAATTCCAATGCTTCTGAATGCTTCATATTTCCATTGTTACTGGGCACAAATTGATGAGGCAAGGAGAAACTAAAAAGGCTATGGAGCATTTTTAGCACTGCTCAGTGTAGTGCATGTGACTAAGAAAAGGCTCGAGTGCTGTGCAGTCCCACCACCACCAGCCTCGCAGCCCGATTCATCCAGACTGTGGCATTTTTGCCTTCATAAAACATTTGTAAGTCTTCTGATAGTGTACTGAAGATTTCTAGGCCAGATATTTCCAGGAAGGAATCTTTTAAGTCAGACCACAGGAAGCACTGTCAGAACTTAAGCTTCCCATACACTAAACCCACCTATTAGATTCTGCTGCTGATGATAAAAGCCTGAAGCACTCTGAACTTGAACACCTATGGACAGCTGAGTGATGCCCATATCCCCCAACTGCTGAGAAACCAGCTCCTGAAGCAATGCAGAAAAGAACTCGTGGGTTGATAATGAACTCATGGTGATTAAGGCAACCCCCTTATGCAGCTGGTCTGGGAATGCACCTGGCCTCCCTGGTATTTCCTGAACAGCTGGATGGGGTGGAGGGGGGCAGAATCATGGTGGAGGGGAGCTCATCCCCACAGCCGTCCTGTCCCCACTCATCTGCTCAACGCTAACCTCAAACAGGTCCTTCATCTTTCTACCTTAACAACAGGGAGGGTCCTTTAAAGGGTCCTTTAAAGGACTCCTTTGCAGCTGCAAGGAGATACATGAGAATTTTGGGTGCGGATTCTTAAAAAGCTTTTCGTAATTTTATTGACAGCATATTCCTGGAACATTTTTCAAAATACAGCTACTGTATTCTCTTCATGCATAATTACAGAACCAATTTCTGAAACCAGGATGGGGGAGGCCTCAACAGTTTTCTCCTTAATTTCCCCAAAATGTCCTAAAATTTCCTAAAAAATGTTACGGGTTTTGTTAAAAAAATAATCATTCTATAACAGTCATTAGCACACCGTACTGTTCGTGTTTAGGCTTTCTGGAGGTTTTAAAGTTCTTCGATGCAAAGGTTATCTTTTAATCAAATGTGTGCACAGTATTTACTGAAAGAAATTCTTACTTTGCCTACAAAGGAACTGCACTTTTAAGCATTTCTTGCATGAGTGAGCTGGAATTGTTACGTTATGCAGAGAGTCACACTACTTTATTTCAACTCAGATACTGAATCAATGAAACCTCCATCACAATTCCAAGCAAATCTTGAACCCAACCAATTTACAAGACTAAAGCCCCCTAAGAAAATACTCTAAGTGGAAAAATCCTACTGCTGTTGAAATGTTAACAGCAGGAAGAGTTACAGATCATGAATTTATTTCATCCTGATGAGCAACTGCTGCCAGTAAAAACAAGACAAAAAAAGCAGTGCTTTGACTAACTGAAGTTGACCTCTGTCAGTTACTTTGTCAGACAGAAAAATGGTAAGTTGTCACCATGATCATGAATAGCTCATAAATACTCAATTCTCTACCTCCTATTTTGGAATACTGGCTCAGATCCCAAACATGTATGAATTAGTTTGGTAAAATGGAGTTATGCTGATTTGTCAGCAAAGTGGTTGATTACTATATTATGCAAAACTGCTAGAGCAGATCTATGTGAATGTCTCTGGAGTTCCTCAAAAGGTGAACCGTTATAGTCTGACGACAGCAGCTGGGGAGACAAGTCCAAATTTGTGCACAGTGTACAGTCTCAGCTCTGTTCACAAACTTATGCCACACTGTTGTCTGAATATGGGAGCACTTCCCCAGTCTTCTGGTACCACAGCAGAGTTCATCAAAGCTGTAATCTCTGTGTATGAGGAAAGGAGAGAAAGAAAAGCTGGAAGCGATGGGAAGAGCGTCACTGAGTTTGCCTGCATCCCACCATATGTGTGAACTCAGCGTGCCAAGAGTCCCAGGGAACTGGGCGAGGAGGCAGAGCGTTTTACCTCTCCACAGAGGGTGCTACTGCCTGCAGGAGTGGTTGAACTACTGAGGAAGGGATTAACCCTCAGTACAACCGAGAAGTAAATTGGGATCAGAATGGGCAGCAGGTTAGACTGACGGACCAGGCATATGGGAAGTTAACGAGAGTCTCTTTGCCAGAGTACAAAAGAGAATAATGTTTGGAAGATTACAAGAACTTTGCAGTGTTAAAAGCCTAAAAATATAGCTGTTATTCACCAGTAAACAAACTCTGTTCAGAGTAAAGGTTGTCTTATTTTGAGAGAATTTCATAACACACCAGTGGGGTGATTAATGTGCAGTTTGTGGCAGGATATGAAGGCTTTTGAGTTTTAACAATTTGCAAAGAAAATCTGATGTGCTAAAACAGTTCTGAAATACACGTCAATGTAGATGGTCTTTAACAACACAGTATGACTTTAAGACAAAAATATTTAAAACATCAATGCAACACAAATGGGTCTTAATGGCAATTTTATTCTGAAAACTTTGCCTACTGCCTTATGCATATGCAGGCATATACACTTACAAAAAGCTCCCAACAGACTGAGCAACTACCTCACGCTACTGGAAAAAGAAGGGAGGTCTAAGAATCTGCTATTAAAAAAGAAGAGAGGTTTAAGAACTGTGTTTGTCAAGAGCTTTACTGAATTTTAACCATATGGCATAGGACTTTCCGAATCAATTTCAGCTTTCTATCAAGCCTGTTGGAAAACTAATACGATATCTAAAATAAATAGAGGTATAGTCTGATTTCCCAGTCTATTCTGCAGCATTAAAAATAGAAACAAAACCCAAAGGAACAAAAGATCCCCAAGTTTGCTGTTTCTTTTGCTACAAATACCAAACAGAATAGTAAAAAATTGCTGAATGAAAGCGTTAAAATATATATCCTAGCATTTCTGAAAATCAAATCTAAAATGTGTGTATATTTACTAGCTCTAAGTGAACCCTATACATAACAGATACTTATATCGTTTAACTAGTGTACCAGAAACAACATTCTTTCTTCTGAAACTGGATTGGAACCTTGTATTTGGACTTAAAACGAAACCCCCATATCCAAGAAGCGGTCTTACTAAACAGATGCCACCTTGGAAAAATAAGGATTAAGTCTTACAGGCATACTTTGCCATTTCTTCTTTGCTTTCTGTGTTAATTCAGGAAGACTACTGTGGAGATTATAAGAAATGAAAAGCAGCACGCTCAGGTTACGATTTTCAACAGATCATGAATATTCTGGTTCCTGCCTTGGTATATGCAGTGCTGATCGCATACTTAAAGATGCAGCAATTCACTTTCCAATGTACAAAGGCACATTAGAAGGAGCCAAGAAAAATCTGGAAAAACCTGGAACTGATTGATAAGAGCCAGCTTCGCATTGAAATTACTTTTCCTAAAAAACTGTTCCTATCTGTCTGCCTAGCTGTTATAAACAGTTAATCTCATAAGGACAAAGGATGTTATAATTTTAACTTGCTCAAATTAATAATATTTATTGTATTACATAATCCTAATGTGGTTAAGGACAGCATAGAAACCCTGCATGTGATTTCTGCTTTACTCAAGGTTCATAGTGTTACTAAAGAATTTTACACTGCTTTTAACTCAGGATCTGTTAACACTATTAAACTGGAAAGGGTAACGTCCAGGAAGGTGAAAGAGCGTATCCATTTGTCCTTATTCTTCCTCCACTAAGCAACAAACCGAGCATATTAAATGTAGAAAGAATTTCTGTAACCTATCAGCTAAGAAAACTTGGTAGACCATTTTCCTCTAACTTGTTGAAAAAAGACTCAACACCCAGAGACGTATCAGCTCAAAATAGGTGTTCTATGGGATGATGAGGGAGTTGTATTTCCTTTCCCCTTGTCTCGACACTTCTCCATTTTTTGCAGCACTACTATCACTCCAACATCCCCTTGTAGCTGCTGTGGTCTCCTGTGTGGCAGACACAGATAGTCAACATTAACATGGCTTGACATTTTTTTCTCTGCTGAAGGACTTTGTGCTGAGGACCCGCTTCTGACATGACACTTGCAAGTGTGGAGTTGCTCCTGCTTTCCCTAATATCATCACCATGTTAAGCAGGAGAGAGGAAAGGCTGGAGAAACTGAGACCCCATTAATGTCTCTGTGTTGACTTAAGTGCATACGAAGTTGGTTTGCAATGAGGGGGTATTTTAGTAAAAAAGATACTCAAGGAGATAGGGATGGATATTTGTTGCAGTCAAGGAGATGCTGAAGAGAAGTTCTAAATCTTAATAAATAGGTAAAATGAAATTATCTTCTTCCTTGAAACTTTTTTAATTTACAGAATGCATGGTGTTATACATTTGAATAGTAAATTAGCAGATGGAGAGAATTTTTTTTTTTTAAAATTAGAAAAGTAGAGAATGTTTCCATGATATGGGCTGTTAGATATGTCATGTGCAATGACACCTTAACTAAATTTTCTAAATATTCTATCTGTCTATTTATTTACTTATTTATTTATTTTAAAGATTGATTTTTCCTCATTATAGTTTAGATGTAGTATTTACTGGGTAGTAGATATTGAGCTATTAGAGTTTTAAGAAACATTGATTTTTTTTTTTAATCCTTTTTACCTTTGTCCTGTATTATTAAAGATCTGAGCGGACTGAGAATTGATAAGAGTTTGGAAATCCCTTGAATATTCAAGTGTTTAGGATATTATGCTGATGTAGGATTTCATTTAGAGTGTTGTCATTTGGAGGTCTCAAAAGGTTAGCACGTATCTGAGATGTTACCCAGCTGTGCACATAAAAATGTTACACCTGTAGTTTTGTGTGAGAGAGGTGGTGAATGGAAGAGGTGTGTTTCCTGGCAAGTGATCAGTAGGCAAAGGATATCTGAACTGAGGAACAGTAAATGGAAAAAAATGCGTATCTGAAAGACTAAGAGCAAGCGCACAAAGGTGAGGATGAGAGAGGAAGATGTATGGGTATACAACTGCTTAAAAACATCAAAAAAAATGCTGGACACAACATTCAAACATGTTCATAGGGAGAAACAAAACATTCACTTTCAGTTTGTATTTCTCTCTGCAAATCTTTTTTCTTATTATTGATGATGACGTATAATAATGTTTTTTTCCCTGGTTACAATGGTTAAGGTAATGGAGAGGGTAAAAAAAAATCAACATCACTATTCATTTAAATGTAAACATTTTGTTTCCATGAAAAATGCAATATATGTATCAGTAATCATCCTGAAGGTAAGGGTTTTAAAGAAAATTATGTGAATAACCTGATTATGACTGAAGTTTAAGATTCTGGAGATCAGTGTGACCCCTTGTATCTTCAAAAACATTAAAAAATACGCACCCTGAAACTTTTAATATGTGAGCTGTTAAGCTGATTTTCAGAAATGTTGAATTGAGCTTTTTCATCTTTTGTTGAGTTTATCTGGCACTCATCACAGAACTGAATTTGATAGAAGAATACAGATGGAAAGGGAGAAAGGACAGACAGAAAACCATAGAAATCCTAGGAATAGATCCCAATACTGAATAATCATGTTTTTTTAAAATTAAATATTATTATTCTACTCTATCTCTCAGCTTAATTTCCTTCAAATATTCATTGATATTCTATGATTCTAGCAGAAGGAAAAAGTGATGTTTCAGATATCCTTTAGTCTGGAATTCAAACTGGGGGCGGGGGGGGAGAGGGGCAAGAAATTTTTATCTGATACAGCTGGTTTCAAGAAATAAAATTTGTATGTCTGAACAGAAGAGTAATTTTATGAGTGACAGCTACCCAGGGCTGTCTTGTCTGACATGGCAAAAGCTGTAGAAGATGTGTGAAGAGATAAGACTGAAACATACGGCCATGGAAATGTCATAGTGGATACGTATCATACATTCCATAGAGGGAAATTAAAAGGTTAATGACAATCCCTGTTTACCAAAACAATACACTTTCTAATTTTTAAATGTTTTGTCAGCAAAGGGAAAACAATGTCTAGGGGAACGTGGGGGAAAACATAAAAACCTCTGACATCTGTTCTGGTTTTTACTCATGAAATAAGCCTGGAAAGATGAAACGGATTTGAGAATGATTGCTGGGTGTGCTATACTATGGCTCAACCTCAAGGGCACAATAAACTTAGAACAAGTGCTTAGAAACAGATCAAAGATCCAATGAATTATTTTGCATTTTTAACCTCTGACCAAAACACCACATCCTGAATACTGTTGCTGTTAATTGGAGAGCTTAAAAGATAAGTAGCATACAGGGACAACCATTGCCATAGGAAAGTAAAACTGTGTGATTAATTATGGCATATTCCCTTGTCTATTCAATATGTTTATGTAAAACTTTTTTTTTATTCTTTCAGCAATAATATTAGAACTTTTTCCCTATTGAGTAATATTTACATTCATACATATGCAAATTAAAAAGTTGAGAGTGTGCGTAAATGTCTGTGTGAGTTTATTGCTATGCACCTTAAAACATTAAACAGGAACCGCAGCGAAGGTTGTTCAGTTACATTTCTCACAGTCTAATGACAAAAGTCAAATTTATTTGTAAATCTGGGCCCATTTTGAAGAGATCAACACTTAAGCAACTCCATTTTAATTTTACACATTGGTCTACAATCCAATGATATTCCTTTAAATTTCATGGAAAAGTCAATGTGTTCTTTTCAGTCTATCTTGAATAGTAAGGTGGCTCTGGATCAAGCTGGGTATCTGTTAAGTCTTGATGAACAAATGATGATCTTGATGATCATTCTGTGATTCTGTGATTTGTATAAATTTACACAAAATACTTTGATTTATGTCTATTTGGCTTGATGACTTGTTTTGTTATTTGCTAGTGTTTTGGTGACTAGTTATCAAAATAATGTGAAATTAATTCTAATGGTATCACAAACTTATTAAAACAGGAAGAAAAAGTGTGACTGAATTTCAGTTCCATCAACTGAAATTGAAATTCATACCAGCTCAACACATTTCAACAACTGAGTACTACTGGATAGTGGATAAATGTATTTATTTGCATGCATAATTTTTTCCCTAAACAATAACAGCAATGTTACTTTATACTTATGAAAATCATGCGATATGAATATGACTGAAGTAAACAGTCTTTTGTAATTGAAATGAATAATCTTAAATCCTGTATTTTGTATATTTGACAGGCTGTATCTCTGACCAGATTGCTCCTCTTTCTATTGGTTCAACCATATGCTCAGAGAAGCGTAACTAAGGACTTAAAATTCTCTCAAAATTACAAGATGCATTCATAAGAGTTTAGCTGGAAGCAAGACCGTGTTATGATCTACCAAAATCTTCAAATTACCTTGTTATTTGTTTTAAAGAGAAATATGTAAAGGTAGAAAAAGATTCCTTTTAAAGTTAATTGTGGTTTTCTTTTCTGTTTTTCTTAAAAGCAAAGGACCTCGATTGTCACACCTTGTTATGTGCTCCATAGCTTTAGATCCAGAAGAAATTCGGGTCATAGACACTTCTCACCATCAAAATAGGACTTCTATCTGTATGTTTTTCTTTTCCCATCCTTTTGATCTTACTTTTTTACTATATATGGGTGACAGAGATTTATACATGTCAGTTTAGTCAGTTGTGGCAAATATAAGAATTTTAGAATTTGCAGTCACATTGTGTAAAAAGAAAAAAAAAGACTAATACTCAGAGACTGACCTTTATTCATTGCCTGTNNNNCCTTTATTCATTGCCTGTCATTTGTCAGCTAAGGCCTTTGGGGTTTCTTTTTCATTTTATGTTTTTTTAAATGAAAAAGTCCTGCTTAACATAATTAGTAGCAATTAAAAGAATTACATAAGGTATTTTCTTTTTTTTTTAACATAAGGTCAAGAAAAAAAGGTGATCACTTCATTAAAATGTAAATATGTCAA
>VYZM01021331.1:136888-222131 GCA_013398915.1 Dromas ardeola | reverse complement strand
CCAGAATAGTGAATTGTTTCACCTAGAAAATGAAACGGCAGAACCCAAAAAAAAAAGCCTGACGTTCCAAGTATATGCACATACCCACATGTTTCAAGAAACCAACATACGACTTGAGGAAGCCTTCTCTAAGATACCTCCATAGTCACTGACTGCCCAGGGAGGCAGAGGTGGGCAGATGTGGGCCCTCTTCATGTCCAGGACCCCATCTTGTATTCTGGCTCACACCATATTCTCATAAATCTAGCAGGGTCTTTTGGGAGTGGGTGGTGGTGCTAGTCATCATCAAGACAGCATTTGATGAACAACAAGGGCCTAATGTAAGGTATGGGGGGGTGCAAGGGAGGAAAGAAAAGTTCCAGCGTAGCCCGAATTCCTGCCAGAAACATTATATTCTTTTCCTAGGGGATCGGCAGTTTCTGTCTCTCTGTGCAACACAGTAGATGAAATCATGTACAATCTCTCATCTGATTTTCTTTTCCTCTCTTGGATTATTTAAAGACAGTGAATTCTCTGAGCTCCAGGCAATAGGGCTAAAAGTGCTTTAATGAAGCTTGTATCAGGATGATAATGTAATTAGTATAGTTGAGAAGATTCCTCGACAGCTAAAAGGGGAAAAAAGACTGAAACCTTACACATGCCACATCTGGGCTTTTCTTGTCACCAAATCCTTGGGGCTGATTCTCTGTTCCTGTCAAGCAGTGTAACGTGCTGCAAATTTCATCTAACTGGAAACATGGGGATGAGTAGCTGCCAAACACCTTCAATGCTGCTCAGCAACTATACCATGGGGGAAAATAAATTAACACAAGACAAATAAAGCCAGCCTACCTGGGAGTCGGGAGATTCCCTGACAAATGAGATGGACGAACCTCAAAAGATGTTCTGTTTGCATTGAGTCTGGATACTGATCTGCACTATTCATATCTCTGAACTCTATAGTGGTAATATTTTGCCTCATAACAGAGATCTTTACTCTACTTTACATAATTAAAAAGTGCACATGAAATGCTGGAGATGGTATTTGGCATTAAGAGGTGGATTCTTATCACAGAACATAAAAGTGCACAGAGAAGGTGTAGTGTTTAAGCCTTCATTGTTCTGAAACTTGTACGGTTGTTTAGTCCAGAGAAAATTGGTACCAATTCTGCAGAATGACTATGGTCACATTAACTTTGTCATTTATGAAAGTCAGTGTGTCTGTTCTGTGTCCTCTTTCCTACTGATACTCCAATAAATACTCCAATAAAATCAGGGCTTTTGGCCAGGAATGGCTTTTTCCTTTCTTTTCTGTGCTTAGAGCTTCATGTTGTAAGCACACTTAGCCCACAACTGCAAAATAGTTATAATTAATGCTACATCCTCCAGAAACAGAGTGCAGAATGATCTCTGAGGACCTATCAGCAGTGTAATTACAGTGTTTGAGAAGAATATAACCCCTTCTTGTTTAGTTTGAAGAACAAACGATATGGCTATGTACCCTGCAAGTCTCAGGAAAAGAAGAATGTTAACAGAGCACTATAGTCACTGCACTTTGCCTTCATGAAGTGCTAGAGAAGTCCAACAGCCCTGGGTTATGAGGGCTGCCATTGAGTCACTAGTGCAGCCATTGAGCACCAGCCTTGCAGACCCAAATATAGTGCATTCATAGAGTCTGGATGGTCTATGTATCTATTTCTTAATTCATATAATGCCAGCTGAACTGCATTTAAGTTATGTCACATGGCAAAATAATATTTTCATGATAAATTGTTTAAATAATTCATAAATGAATGGAAAATACGATTTAATGATAGGAGGGAGCAGAGCTCTTCTCAGATATGTGCAGCAGTTACACTCAACAGTTTTTAACCATGACAGAAACATGGTCAGCAAGGCAAGGAGTATTATTCCCCCAGCTGTGATTCAAAGTGAATACCTTTTGTGTCGTTCCCTATATGTCATTCCTGTCAGCCCCATCCCTGGAAGTTTTTAAGGCCAGGCTGGATGGGGCTCTGAGCAACCTGATCGAGTGGGAGGTGTCCCTGTCCATGGCACGGGGGTTGGAACTAGATGATCTTTAAGGTCCCGTCCAACCCTGACAATTCTATGATTCTGTGATTCCAGAGCAGACAACTTTATAACAATCTCCCCCTGACTATGTAAATACTAAATAATCACTGCAAAGCTTATCTTTTTTTTCACAAATTAGAAATCTATCACAGCACATGATACCTGATATAGGTGTGGTTGCGTGTGCTTTTGGGAAAAGGAAATTAACTAATTGACCTTTCAAAGTCTATAAACTTTATTTTTTTTCTCTTCAAAAGTGGAGTCTAAAACCATTGTGGCAGCAAAAGGTTATAATGTCCTCGGCAATGACGTGACTTGTGCCCTGCAAGATGCTGCATTCTTAGTTAGTAAAAATTCTTAGTTAGTAAAAAAGAAGGAAGCTAAAGTTGTTGTCTTGCTGTGACCTCTGTCCCTTCAAAACCAGCTTTGCTTTGTCTTCTTTGCTCCTGAGTGGTCAGTTAGGAATCGCTGGGCATTCAATGCACCACCTGCACTGAGGAGATCTTTTCGTAAACAAATGCAAGGTGGTGACAAAAAAATATCTTCCATACCTTTGAAATAATTGTTTGGACAGTTTGAACTGAAATATTTCGATTTTTTAGCTTAAAACTATTTTTAAACAATATCTTATACTACATTCATAATTAAAGAACGTTTTAGAAGGTTGAAAGAAATAGAAGTATTTTCACTTGCTTAAAGATTGTTCAAGTGAAAGTGACTTTTTTCCTTTTTAAAAAAAAATTGAAAAAGAAATGTTTTGGAGGCACTGTCAAGGTATTATTCAAGGTATTACAACCTTGTAAATGTTTCAGAAACCAAAGAATCTCTAAGAAGAATGGGTGGTGATCTCAGAGAACCTTTTCTTCCCTTTTCTCGCTGGGAAAGGTGGGACTGACACAGGAGCCACATTTGCTTTTTGCAGGACCCTTGAAGGCATCATAGATACCTCTTAGGTCGAAGTGCTCTGGCTCCTCACTTTGCTGCATCGAGAAAATATTTCTTAAAGGAGTAGTGCCCAGGAGGAGATTGGAAAGCAAAGTAAACACTTCAAATTATCCCCAAAAGAAGAGAGTGCCAAGAGATTTCACTTACTTAGCAGAGGAAACTAAGCTGTATGCAATCCCGACGGGTCCTATTAGATCATCAAGCACTATTTAAAACCCTGGCATGCACAGTCGCATGAGAGCACACTGATCTTTGCCACACAACGGCTCTGAACTGAGCTCTACCGCTCCAGGTTACACCAGCACACGTCCAACAGTCAGTGAATAGTTTGTCACCTACTTTGGAAACAAAGAATGACAGACGGTTTCCTTGTGAAAGAAGAAAAGGAATTAACAATTTCAGAAGAAAGGGAGAATAGGCAGTTTCTAGATAGAAAAAAAAAAGATAAAGAAAATGTTAGAAGTTCTTAGGATTATTTTAACACAAAGGTAATGCTACGTTAAATGAGATGTAAAGCTTATATATGGTGATCACTCTTGTTAAAGTAATTTGTTAAAGTAGTACTTTCAAAGCCAGGAACCGAAGTTGAAGCATCTGATTTCATTTTTAAGCAGTTCATGAATGCCTGAGTTAAGCAGGTCATTGAGCTTTCTGAAGTTCAGGGCACAAATAAGCCTTTCTGACCCTGACCAGCCCCTATGGGGTCCCCACCCAGTGCACCCACTTCCAGGAGATGCTAAGTAATACTGCTGACCCCAACCAGTTTCACACCTGATGACCCAGATCTCCCTGTGCAATGCCAGTCAGCTGTCTCTCTGTAGTCAGAGGTACTTGTGTTCATCATCTGTCAGACTGCTTCAACAGACACCAATAAACTGTATCGGTAATGAATACTTGCAGTTAATACTTCACCTTTTGGACATCAGATATACTGTGTAGCTGGGATTTAAAAATGTTCTCAGTTAGTAAAATGTGTACATCCTCTTTTTTACTTTAATAAATTATTTTAACATTTAAAATGTAGCAAATGGAAGCATTCCCTTTAAATATTATATTCCCAGTATCAATGTCTTGTTTCCAGGCATAGTGATGAACTTTTTCTAGTGCAAGTGAGTACAGAATGAAAACAAGAAAATAAGGTTACAATTATCTGATATCCTCTCCATCATCAAGCTGACACAATCTGTCACAGGACAAAAAAAAGCTGTAATGTACAATATCAGTTTGATTTTCAGAAGAGGTTTAAATGCTGAACTACTGTATTCCCATTGAATTATCAACATCTGTCCAGAAAATAAAATATGTGAAGACCATTTATCCTCTGTGAATGGATCCTCTAAGAAATAATCTTGATAATTTTTTTGAGCAATAGATCTATCATGCAGCCACAAGTGCTGCTACATTTAAACTGCAATGAATGAGTCAGTGTTTTAACTAGAGTGCTTCACTCTGATTATCAGCAGTCTTTAACAGAAAGACCACCAAAGTCATTAGCCAGCTGGTTACCTAAACGCAATGGGCTAGATTTTCTGCTGATGTGATTCTATTTGGATTCAGTCTCAAGGAAAGTTTTCACTTAAACTGCATAAGAGGTTTTTTTACATAAATAAGGGCTCCCATCTACAAAAGAGAGCAAGCTGATACACACTAAAAAGAATAATAATCAAAAATCATTACTGTACTTGTGAAAAAGTCTGCAAGATGCTACACTTCAATTAGCTGTACTAACAAATTTTGATTTATATTGAATCTAATTTTTTGGGAAAATAAAATGCCAAACACAGAAAACAAATAAATAGAATTTATTTCATGGTCTCAGGACAATGCTTACCACAGGCATAGCAGTATGACAGTATACACTTCAAAATCATATGAACATTCAGGACGGTACAGAAAGACTCAAAATGGTATCCATTTCCACTGAAAATTTGAATGCTATTTGAAAATGCCGTATTTCTGCTATTGTAATAGACCATGCCACCCATGACACTCAAAATTTCTAGAACATTAACTTAAATCATATAGATACATGGTCAAATCTGTTGAAATATTTATTTTCAGCAACTCAATCCCATTTCAAGATTTTTCCATAGGCATTAAGAGTGAGAAAAGACCAGGTGGCCCACATATTCCCACTTCCTACTAACTCCTACTAAAATCAATTGTTCCCAAGGAGGCAGGTTCTGCTTTAGGTTGTATCAGTGCAAAAGAAAATACAGAGTTTCAAAGCCAGAATTATATCATATAATAGGAGCAGAATGTAGCCCTGTATATTTGTCTGATCCAGTCTTAAATGACTGAAGTGATCATGTTTTTACTGCTTCCCGAAGGAAACACTTCTACAGTTTAACAGACCTGACTGTTAAGATTACTTTTTCTCCTGACATTTCCTTCATTTTCATTTGCTCAGTTTCATCTTGTTTCCCCACTGATATCCTACTGGACGACAGCAGGCATGCCACATATAGATAGATAGATAGATAGATAGATAGATAGATAGATAGATAGTGACAAGCAGTGCTACCACTAATATTTAAAGAGCAATCATGAATGTGGATAGGGCCCTGAAATGTATCGGGTATCCAATGTATCCAATTTTTCTTGCATATATCACACCACACTGTTCTTTTTTCCAGCACACTTCATTATGTCTCTGCATCATTATGGATGTGTGCATGTGTTTATGTGCATTGTTCATTTATTGTCTCCTCTTGGACAAATTTCACTTCATTTTCCTCGGGCTACTCCACTATTGACGTGTTGACTGTGGAAGTCTCAAACAGCCTTCATCTTTTCTTCTTTCTTCCAAATGTGCTTGTCTGTCATAGGCACTATTTAAACAGCAATACATCTATGGAAATCACACATAGTTTATTTAAAAGGCCCCAAAGCTCCCTCACGGCGATCATTTAACATTGGCAGTTCAGCCAGCTAGTACTTCTGTTGTTCATTTTTTTGGATAATACAATAAAATGCAATAGCACCTGTATTGTGCCTTTCAATCAGAGCACCTCGGAGCACTTCACACACAAATAACATAAGTATTAAAATGAGTGCTGTAGATTCAGGATAGTTTAAAGGTGGGCTGAGAAGAGAGAGGCCGTTAGTAGGAACCTGAACTTGAAAGAAGAATCATGGAGACATGCTGCAAGTGAATCCCAACTCTTATCCACCAGTCCTGTGCTGCAAAAAATTCTCCACTGTCAGGAAAACGGTTGTAGCAAGAGAGCTGTGGGGACTGGACTGCTCTGGAGACTGTGTTTTATGTTTTATTTTAATAAATGATTCTTTAATCATCTCTAAGTGGGCAGCGCTCAGATTTGAAATATGAAATAAAAGCACTGTCAGGCATACAAACTTACTTTTTTCTTAGGTTCCTGGCTGTTCTAACAGATCTTCTCTGAAGGACCAGGGCAACCCAGTCTGTTTCCTGGGTTTTGGGAAGACACTGCAGGCTGTGGCTCTGCTGTGGAGCATAACACTAGTTGCATCCTTGCTGGAACAAGATGTGAACATCTTCAGTTTCTTCTTACCAGTACAAATTTTCCAAAGCAAAAGTGGGAATGGGAAAATGACTTGGAAAAGAATGAATTCTTCGGGACATTAGGGCATACAGCTTTTTTTCATAGGCTGTAGTTAAACTGTGGTAGATGTTTTCACCCACCCTTTTGAGACTTCTGCTTAGGACATACTAGTATGCATTTGACTCATTTTCTCTTTGCCTAGCCTTTCCTGATTGTGTTCCACATTTTTTTTATTTTTTATTTTTGCTATCAAACTTTCCTTTCAGTTTAGGACTATGTTGACATAGTCTTCTGTAACTGGTGATATGTTTATATGTTCCTCTTACAAGGCTGGCTTTAAAGAAATGCTGAGAAACACTTTGTAACTAGCCATCAACTGACTTCTGACCATGAAAATGGAAGTGATGCCTTTATTCTCAACAGCCATTAGGGAAGGCAGGAGGACACCTGCCTAATGTTGTCCTTTGACTGTTGGTGGCGATGATCACAATAGAGCTGTTAAAGTGAGATGAAGTATGTAGGGGAGAGACTTGTAAAAAGAGATGATCTTCAGCACACGTAGGAAATGCCCTGGTTTTCTTAGAAGAAACTTTGAAAGAAACCTCCCAGCGGGGAGGGAATCGTGATATTTTCTGATAGGTGTCCTGGTTAGACAAGGGGAGGACACACACTATAAGGTAGATACATGCTATAGCATAGATGCAGCCATGCGGAGTCATCAGATTGGATGGAATTAATTTATCTTAGTGCTGAGCTCATGTATTAGTCAAGGTAATATGTATAATTCATACTGCATATTTGCCCTGACAGAGAATCAGATAATATTTAGTATCATGGCAGCTAAGATGCATACGTCCTATACATGACACATTATTAAGTGAGAGACCTGGTTTGTCCAAGGCTGTCCCTTTACAACAGTGTCACAGAAGATAAGCATTCTGCACTACTTTTGTAGGCAGAAATATCCTTTTAAAAGGGAATGAAGTCATGCCAGCAAAATGAATGGGAGTGTCTTTGACGCTGAGAGCCCTGTGACCCATATCTGACACAATTTAGCAGTTAATCAGGAAGCTCCATTTATGCCGAGTAATCTGAATCCACTTCATAATCAGACTCCCTCAGATGGAGCATGCGGTGAGAAAGATCAGAAAGAATAGGTATGAATATTACTTTTTTTTTTAGTAAGGAGAGGTGGTGCAAGAACCTGAAGTCAGTAGCACTTTGAAATCAATAACAATCAATTCTGAAACAATCTGGAAGCCAGTGATACCTGACAGAATAGTCAAGGTGTAAAATCATGTACAGTGAGTTCCTGATGTCACGGCAGCAGCTTTTAAATGTATTTCTCTGTAAGATTCATCAGATCAGAACTGCAGCAAAAGGACAAGATGGTGAAAGAAATGTAATGAAGTCCTGGTGGTTAAATTGAAATGTGATGGGGCTGGAGAATAAAATAAATCTGAATTTTCTGATAATGCATAGGTAAAGATTAAAATGGAGAATGTCTGAAAAGAGTAGTCCAAGAGTGATTATAGCAAAAGACTTTAAACTGTAATACACATGATTTTTTAAAATGTACAATTCATATAAAAATGCATTATATAAAATGTTAGAACATGTAAAGTGATCATTCGAGAAAGACACATGCAGATATTTATCAAAGGGGAGCAGGAAAGAAAAGTAGCTACTTTATTGGCAATGGTGGATATTTTTTTTCCTTAAAGATGATTAAAATAAAATGTTTCTGTCTTGATTTTAAAGCTTTGCTACAAAAACATCAATACCAAAACAGGGTTTCAGTCCATAAATGTATAACAATGACTTAAGGGGTTGTGTTAATGCCTGTTCTCAGAAATTAGATGACCTCACCTATGTTACACAACTGTGTTCCCTTCCAAAAGAAATTAGAAGCAAAGCACCCCTGAAGTCTGTGGTTACCCCATATGTTGCAGGGAGAATTACATCAAGAAATGCACACCTTAGAGGAAAACAGGGACATGCAGTAGCCAAAATGCTACTCCCTTAAAAATATTCTGGTCCAAAAAAAAAAGCTGTTCAACTGGAACATTTTCATTGCTGAGATGCTGGGCTTTTTCTGTCGAAAATCCTATTTTCCTAAGAAATTGAACATTCTTCATGAAAAAATGCACCTGGTCAAAAACACAGAATCCTTTTGAAAAGTTGTCATTGTAAAACTGTGAGTGCAGCCTCTGCTGTTACCTGGGCCTGACATCAGGATGCAGGAATCACTATTTCTAGTTCCTATTTCTGCTTTTTCCCATTTGTTCACCAGCCACTTGAGGTAAGTCACTGACCCTGTCCAGTTCTCCTTTGTAAAATTTACAAAGTAGATGTAATATTCCTAATGGGTGTAAGGACACTTATCTACTGCTAGTAAAATGCTCTGGGATCCGAAAATGAAAGGTTCTATCTAGTTGGTATTATGTATAAGACATTATGTTGTAAGAAGAGATTCTGTGCTGATGATCATATTCTCCCAGGATTTTGTACTTTGTAGTCTCAAAGGAGAGAGATCAGCCCAAGATACAGTTACAAAACCTCATAGGAAGAATAATAATTCTCCAGTCACTATCTTGTAGCAATATGCACCAACATTTACAATTTTATTCTTACCACCAGACACAACAATGAATGCATTCTGTAAAAGAAACAAAACAACTTCATAAAAGCTCACACTACAAAGCCTGCAAGCAGAGTTCAGATGGAGGTTTTAGCCCTAAACCAACATTTATCATTCATGAAGACCCTGTGGGCTTTCTTCAAGGTCTGTCAAACCTACTATCTCATATGTATACAAAATATGACTAACTTAATGGCAGAGGCACTGTAAGCAACATATCTGATCATTTTACTGGGCCTTTGACAGATAGTAACCTAGAAAACAATTATTCAACTTTACTTCTCGCAAAGTTGAAATGCTGGTAAACCGATCTCCAGAATGTTTACTAGCGCTGTGTGCCTGGGAATGAACATTATGTGGAATACCACAAATGGGGTTTTATTAAAAAAACAAAACAAACCAAAACAAAACTTGTCTTTGCAGACCCAAAAATGTTGACTCAAAGATCTTGAATTTTCAGTTTGCACTTGAGATTTCACCATAAGAGAGAGCATGGTTATCCACATCTTTGCTGACATTTGGCTCCTAAACTAAAATAACAGAAGGCAAATAAAAGCACAGGGGGAACAGGAACTACCCAGGGAAGTATGAATTGATACTCTAGAGGGAGGGTTCCTTGGCACAAGAACAGAGGAAGGAGATACTGAGTTAAAATGCTACAGGGCTGATAAAGGATTAGAAGGAGATAGAGGAGAAAAAGAGAAAGGAATTTTAGACATTGCAAATAGGTGGTATTTGTCTGGGTGTAAAGCATAAAAAAGGAAGTGGTTAGTGGGCAGTACTTGTGACTTCTTAATCAAAATGGCCTTTTACCCTTAGCCTTTAT
Organism: Dromas ardeola; assembly: GCA_013398915.1. Classification (NCBI taxonomy): domain Eukaryota; kingdom Metazoa; phylum Chordata; class Aves; order Charadriiformes; family Dromadidae; genus Dromas; species Dromas ardeola. The sequence continues at coordinate 212,143 of VYZM01021331.1, read as the reverse complement.
TGTTCCTCTTAATTTCTTATTACTGAACTAATACATGGGTAGAAGGTGGCAATAGGGTTGCTTACTTAAACTTCTGTTTCTGTGATCTGTCATTGTACCTTTAATGGGTGTGTTGTATCATGTAAGCTCTGGCCAGGCACCAAATAATCCTTCCAAAAAAGCAAACTTTTGGGGCTGTTTGTAAAGTCCACATGCAGCATATGAAGGAACGGTAAATTAAGAATACTGCTGTCAGAGGTATATGGATCTGAGCAATTTAACAAATGAGCACCCATGGGCCACATTGTACTGATAAGCAAAATTTTGCTATGCTCTCCCAGTGGCAATCCTCCACTTTGTAATAGAAATCCTAGCTCTGTATCTGCTCTTATATTTCATGCCAATACCTGATTTGCTCTTAGTACTCCAGTTTGAAAGATCATCCAGTTTGTTCTGTATTTTTTCTGTGTCAATGGCCCTCTGATTTTAATGTCATCACCAAACTTCAATAGTGCGTGCAGCTTTTGTGACAAGGTTGCTAGCAAAAACATTGGATAAGTTTGGTCCTGAGACTGAAACTTGAGGAACAATGTTTGTAATTTTCCTCTCCAGGTATGGTGATCTCTCACCAAATCTGCTAGTTCCTTTTCCCCGTTGGCATGCTCTTTATCTGATTAGGAATGATCTAAATATTTTCTGGTTTATTTGGTGATTTCCCACACAACATGTGACAGAAGACTTGACTGAAGACTTCCTGAAGGATCAGTTATTTCACCAAAGAAAGATAGAAAACAGTTTGGTACAATCTGTGGTAAGACCATGTTGCTCTGGATCCAAGTGCCCATTTGTCACCTTTAATTATTCTGCCTTTAAAAATTACAGTTTCTAGGGCACGGAGTGTGTCCTCAATATCCTACAGGAGTCAGGATAAGTGATTAAGGCTACTTGGATCAGCCTGCAACCACGTTTTGTGTAACATTTCATTAAAGGATTCCCAAAATGAGAGTTTATGCTGAGCTTGCACTCCAGAGGCCAGTATGAGTGTTAGGCTTGGCTGGAGTCCCTGGTCAAGGATCACCTGCTATAGCTTTTTCACACATGAAGCCTGGTTAATATTCAATGCAAATATGTTCTTTTCTCTTTCATCAGTGCAATATGGATCTCCTTATTGTCATCAAAATGAGAGACTTTCTATCTAGTGCTGATGGAAATTTCACTGGCTGATTTTAAATGGGAAAGCAGTGCCAAAGAGGTACTTTTTAAATGGAGAAAACATTAATTCTGCCATATAATAGCAGAAGAGTGTAGAGGAGCATCAGCACAGCCAATATCAGTTGCCTATGAAAAAACAGAGCAGAGGTGTATATGCAAGTACTTTACATACTTGGGTGAACAATTGAAAAGAGGCACGCTGCACAGAACTACCATTAAAGCAAAGTCAGTGGTAAAAAGATCCAAGCTCCCAATAATCATTCACATTCAAAAATAAGATGCAGTTTGATGTATTTGCAACACTTTCAACTCAGTTTTGAATTGCATAATCAGTTGCACCTGATTATAACTGATTTATAAATCAACAAGATTAATGAGTTGCTAAAAATATGGTACTGTTTATATATCCAGATTGGATGATTTATGTAAATAGCCAACACAGAACTGTGAGCTCCATATTCCAAATAATTTTAGCAAATAGATAACTAAAAGGTAATTTCTATTGTTACAGGCATATAAATTCGGTATTGCTACATGCAGGTAGTCACAATAGACTGTTGGCAGAGAACTATTCATTTGAAGTTTATGTACAATTTAGAAAAGTTAATGTACTAAAGAATTTAGTGTTTGAGCAAGGCCAATTGAGCAGAAAAAACTACAAAATTAATCAAAAACTTTACTCATGTCTAATTATTTGCTCATATGCAACAGTATGAGACTCACAACTCATACTTGGATTGATTTTACCATATTGTACCTCTGTGAAATAGCTGCAATGAGAAAAAAAGACAAAACAAAAATAAAACTGTGCCTTGTTCTTAAACTTAAGGTCTTTTGCAGGTGGATTTCTGGATTATGACATTAAAATGTCATTTGGATGTTGCTACCATTCCCAAACTTCCAAAGTAGGCATTGTTTGGTTATTAGTCAACAACCATAGAATCATTTAAGTTGGAAAAGACCTTTAAGATAGTCAAGTCGGACTGTAAATCTAACACTGCCAAGTCCACCACTAAACCATGTCCCTAAGTGTCGTGTCTACACATCTTTTAAACACCTCTGGGGATAGTGACTTAACTGCTTCCCTGGGCAGCTTGTTCCAATGGTTGACAACCCTTTTGGTAAAGAATTTTTTCCAAATATCCAATCTAAACCTCCCCTGGTTCAACTTAAGGCTATTTGCTCTTGTCCTATCCCTTGTTACTTGGGAGAAGAGACCAACCCCCACCTCTCTCGACCTCCTTTCGGGTAGTTGTAGAGAGCAATAAGGTCTCCCCTGAGCCTCCTTTTCTCCAGACTAAACAACGTCAGTTCCCTCAGCCAATCCTCATAGGACTTGTTCTCTAGACCCTGAAATCATGGAAGGTGTATGAGCTGTCAGTTTGGAAGGATGGACTTGAGAAGCAGCACCCAACAACCACCACACTGATTTTTTCCACCTTTCAGAGGGAGTAATTTTCTAGTTTAGTTATCTGCTCTTCAAAATCAGATGATCGCTCCGAAGGATCATGTGTCTCAGTTTCACTTGGAGAAAATAAGAAATTTTTCAGACCATGTTGACTGGTTAGGTTACTACAGGTTTTAAGACCTTTCCTGTTTCTTCATTTGTTTGTGTGTTCAGTTCTTTGGACACCCACAATGAATAAGACTTGAGAAATTTGGTACAACACTTAATTTCATTAATGACATAGACAGTGGGATCAAGTCCACCCTCAGCAAGTTTGCCAATGACACCAAGATGAGTGGTGTGGTTGACACACCTGAAGGACAAGATGCCATCCAGAGGGACCTGGACAAGCTCAAGAAGTGGGCCCATGTGAACCTCATGAGGTTCAACAAGGCCAAGTGCAAGGTCCTGCACCTGGGTCTGGGCAACCCCTAGTATCAACACAGGCTGGGGGATGAAGGGACTGAGAGAAGCCCTGAGGAGAATTACTTGGGGGGACTGGTGGATGAAAAGTTGAACATGACCTGGCAATGTGTGCTCCAGCCTAGAAAGCCAACCATACCTGGGCTACATCAGAAGAAGTATGGTCAGCAGGTTGAGGAAGGTGATTCTCCCCCTCTACTATGCTCTGGTGGGACCCCACCTGGAGTACTGCAACTCTGGGGCCTTTAGCGCAGGAAATACATGGATCTGTTGGAGCAGGTCCAGAGGAGGGCCATGGAGGTGATAAGAGGNGAGCTGGGCTTGTTCAGCCAAAGAAGAGACGGCTCTGGGCAGGCCTTATTGCAGCCTTTCAATGCTTAAACAGGGCTTGTGAGAAAGATGGGGACAGACTTTTTAGTAGGGCCTGTAGTGATAGGACAAGGGGTAATGGTTTTATACTAAAACAGGGTAGATTCAGACTAGATATACGGAAGACATTTTTTATGATGAGGGTGGCGAAACACTGGAACAGATTGTCCAGAGAGGTGGTAGATGTGCCATCCCTGGAAAGCTGGACGGGGCTCTGAGCAACCTGATCTAGTTAAAGATGTCCCTCCTCATTGCACAGGACGTTGGACTAGATGACCTTTAAGGATTCTTTTAAACTCAAACTATTCTATGATTCTATAATATCCTGATCAAAATCTATTATGAAGTTATCATTTACAATGATAACACAAAGCCAAGGTATATCAAGATCCTCTTCTATTTAATTTAAATTCTAGAATATGGTATCTGTGCAATAGATTCATTCTTCTGTATAATTTCATAGAATATCTGGAAAAAAAACTCAACCCTGGGAGAGGGGAGGGAGCTCTGTTTTGTCTTTTCTGGGACATTTCTTCCCTCTCATTTTATATGATGGACAAAAAACCCCTCTTCTCAAATTTTTTCAAAACTGCTTTTAAAGATCACAAGAATTAAGAAACCTTCAGTGAGTCATAGACATTTTTAAAGGTCTCCTAGCTCAGTCTTTCATCAAAAATAAATAGAAAATGAATTGACTGTTTAAAATAACATAAGCAAAGGAAAAGAAAGTGAACTTCAGTATTCACGACCTAATTTACATTCCCTGCTCATTCTGGCAACTCTTGTAGTTACCAGATGGTGCAAAGGCAAATACACCTTTTGATTATAGCAAAAATGAAAAAAAAAAAAAAAAGAGGTGATTTAGGAAATGTGCTATATTAAGCATAAGAAATTAGGATTGGTTCACTTGTATTACTAGTTTGTAACACGATCGAGCAAATTAGAGGAAATTGTGTGTCTAATTGCCTTTCAGGTCTCTAAAATATATCCCATTAGCCCCAGTTCAGGAAGCAGCTCTGTTCAAGAAATCATGCTGGTTCCTAAATATGGCCATCATTGTCATTGACTTCATTGCTTAACTCAGATATCTCCAACAAATTCAAACCAGGTGGGTACCAGCATGACATTATATAGTTATTCAGGGTCAAACAGACTTTCAGATGTTTACTTCCTTCACTGTCTGAGCTCTGTATCAGGTACATCAGGTACATCAGGTACATCAGGTACATGTATTCATGTACCATGAATATAAGAGGGTCTCCACCATTTCACAAAGGAGTTTCAGTGCTCACCAGAGCATCCACAGTAACAGCTCCCCCCAGCTCCTTTCACAATCAAACACCAACAACAATCAGCATTAACAGAAGAATAATCCTTATGGTCAATCCATGACTAAATGGCCTTTGTAGTTGTCGTGGTGGTGCTCTGCATTGTAGTGGAGACCAGAGGGCCTTGCTGTGGTTGGGCAGCAGAATGCCAATTGTCTCTGACAGCACCAGTGATTAACTTTGATGGTACAGATGCACCTGTGGGAATACCTCATTTGCCACCCCTACCATACTGTGGCCTTTACTCCCCATTGCAGATAAGCCTAGCATCTTTTTCAGATTATTAATGGCCATGGCCAGCATGCAAACCTTACTTTTTAATTCTTTCTCTCTTTGTTTTTATTTTCATTTTCATTTTACCATGCCTAAAGGCCCCGTGGACACTTGATATAAGCTTTTAAGGATGCAAGCTGGCTTCTCTGGTCTACAACTGAGGAAAACTGCAGTGGATATAAACGCAGGTTTTATCTATGAAGGTAAATTATGGCTTGGTTTTTAGTTTTCTGTTTTGTTACAAGCTCCCACCTAGTAGAATGAATTGTTCAGTAGGCATAGGTAACTTTTCATTCAAAATCCAAGCCAGAACCTGGGCTCTTCTCAGGGATACATTTAAACACCCGAAATTGTAAATTGATGTTCAGCTTCCATCAGACTTCCTTTTTACACTGTCTTTAAAAATACAGCTCTTCTGTGTTTCACTTCAAAGTGAAGCGTGTTGCTCATCACAACTTTGTAGCGAGCTTTTGAAGCTTCCCTCCTCTGCAGGAGTTAAATGAAAAGTATTGAAAGCACTAATTGTTTCATAACCAGCTGGCATCAAGAAATAATATTACCTTCCAAATGTATTCCTGTTTCCTAGCACTTTTTGCATACATGAAGTATAATATTGCTTGAATCTCCGTTCAGCTGTCCTCCATGTTATCAGAAAGTTGCAGTTGGTGCTTTCAGTGTCTCTTTTCTGCCAGTCGGGGTAATTTATTTGGTTTTATTTATAACTCAGATCACTCTGTTAATTGGATGTTTTTCTCAAGATACCTCAAGAACAATATTGTTCATTCCTGTTCCTCTCTCTAAAACTATCATTTTATTTTATCATAAATTTGCCTTCAGAACAGATCTTGGAATATTACTATTTATGTGTGATAAAGGACTCTGGAATGATTCATACTGCTGCGGTCATCTGGTTTTTTCACTGAGCTTGAGGACAGGAATAAAACTGTCTTACTTCTTCAAAAGTTACTGTTCCAGCTTGATAATTCTCCCGCTGGGAAACACTTTTCCACCATTTTCATCTGTTTTTCAAAAGTGGCATGATTGTCACAAGTTTTGAGGTACCTTGTTTATTTTTTTTAATTGCTTCAGAAGATTTGTGTGGTGAAAGAAAAGAAATCAGATTTCCCACTTTAGGAGATAAAAAGGATTCATCCTGTTCAGGTTTAGAATGGCATAAGGAGTTTGTGGGGTTTCGTTCTTGACATGGGATATCCTTGTAGATCATTGGTAGGTAAGATTTATGGACTTATATCAAAAGTCTACATTCATATGTGTGGTTGGTTTGTTGACCTTGGCTGGACGCAGGGTGCCCACCAAGCTGCTCTATCACTCCCCTCCTCAGCAGGACAGGGAGGAAGAAAGCAAGATGGAAAAAACCTCATGGGTCAAGATAAAGGCAGTTTAATAAAGCAAAAGCAAAGGCTGCATACAGAAACAAAGGAAAACAAAAGATTTCATTCACTACTTCCCATCAGCAGGTGATGTCCAGCTACTTCCCAGGAAGCAGGGCTTCCGTACGGGTAGTGGTTGCTCCAGGAGACAAATGTCATAAACAACGAATGCCCCCACTTCCTCCTCCTTTCTCTTAGCTTTTACTGCTGAGCAGACATCATGTGGTATGGAATATCCCTTTGGTCAGCTTGGGTCAGCTGTCCTGGCTATGTCCCCTCCCAAGATCTTGCCCACCCCCAGCCTCCTGGTGAGGGGGAAGTTGGAGAGACAGCCCTGATGCTGTGCGAGCACCGCTCAACAGTAGCCAAAGCACAGGTGTGTTATCAACACTTTTCCAGCTACCAATACAAAGCACAGCACTATGAGGGCTGCTGTGAGGAAAATTAACTCCATCTCGGCCAGACTCAACACAATATGTTAAAATTAGTGATCTCCATTTTTTTGAGATTCTGACTGGACATGGTCTTTATGAATAATCCCATGGAACAGGATTTTTCTTGTTTGATTTTTTTTTTTTAAAAGAACAGTTTTTATCTTAAAAAGGTATGCACAGAGTGTTATAGTCTCATTTGTTACTCTGTGATTAGGAAACAGACACATGGAACAAACATCTCATGCTTTGTATGGTACTTGTAAAATGTTTTTCCAGACATTAGATACAAATACCGTACTATTCTGGTACTATGTCTTGTATATAACTCTTTTGGATGTCTTGTTACCATAACAACAGAATGAAAGGAGGGACGAGGTTAATACCATAATTCATTTTTTCACTGTGTTTATTCTGTCATCTAAAGATTGTCTTCACTCTGAAGATACTTACATTAGAGTTCAATTGGTGAAATGTAAGTAATAATTATGCAGAGGTCAATGCAAGAGGTGGGGGGAGCGGGAGGACAGGATTGAGCATTTTAAATAAGAACATATGATTTCTCCCTTAGGAACGGTATTTGTTCCACAAAAATCAATTCAAGCAACCTCATCTTCTCTCTCTCTCTGACTTTGTGCTTTTTCTCCTTCTCATGCAGATAAGGGTACAGTATGAAATCTCTTTAGGACAGTGCATATGCCAGACAGCAAAAAATCATTTCTAGTGCAAAAAGCTCCTTTATGTCATTTACAAGGTAAGCAGGTCTTCCTTCCTCCGAAGATATGGGCTGCAAATAAAGAAATAAGACATGTGTCACCTCTAGCTTCACAAGACCAGCACCTGGGAAAGCAATCACTGTGCTTGGCATCATGTACCACAGGTCTGATGTACACTAAGAAATCTGTAAGAAACAATACACATTATAACTGTCCATTCAGAATAATTTTCAAGCGAATGAAACTATCTTACAAAGAAAGGTCTCATTCACCAATTACGTCCAGTTAGGAATTCAATATAAGATGCAAGTGACTCAGAAAAGATAAGGCAAATGCTTGTTCTCTACATAATGTTAGATGCCATCTTCTGAACGTAAAGTCTCACGTGCCACTGCTCTTACAATAAGTTGCTAACCAAGTCTAAAATCTCAATGAGATTACGAGCCTGTGAAATATATTTGAAATACGGGATACATACTGTAACAATAAACTTGATGAGTCTTGTTTGTAATGTGCAACACATACTTACATTAAGAACACTTATTTTTTTAGAATTTTGTCACAAGGTGGCTGAAAAGTCTACAGAGAACTCTGAAAAGTAAAAGCTCAGTAGAAATGTAGGATATGCGCTCTCTCCAAGGTGGTGAAAAAATAAAACTGTAAGGGCTACTTTACAAAAGACCGAAAGGACAATTTATAATTTTACTAGGAGATAAACTGTTTTACTTATTAGTTTTTATTCCTTTTGTTCATACTTTGTACTTTTTAAAACCATCTCCATCATAAGTGACTTAAATATAAAATGAAAAAAATGCTTTCTCGTGGTCATTCTGCTTTTTTCTCTTCCTTGTGGTGACAGTGCCCTGTGCAGACAGCCAGGAGCTCAGACTGTACATCAGCTCTCATTTTTGCCACTTGTGTGCTCTGCCTCTATTTACATTGCTGTGCATTAGCATCAGGATCATTTCACAACATCTTATTTGCAGGAATCAGGGAGTTTACTTTTCCCTCTGGTCCGTAACAGCACAGAAAGAGGGGAAGTGCAGTGGTTATTCTACTGCTACACACAACCAGTACAGCAAAGGTCCTACACTGTGAATAATTTGCCATTCAAGAGAGGAGCCAATAGAAAATTGTTACTCCTTAAACTGTTTTTCTGGTGGAGCTAGAAATGTTGCAAGTGAATTTGCAACTTACAGAAATTTTCTCATTTGATCCAGAACCATCTGTAAAATGGGTGAAAAACATACTCAAAAGATCTCACAAAGCACTTCACATCTGCAAAGTGCTATGATGCCCATGTCGTTGTGTTACGCCACATGCAAAATATTCTTTATATTCTTTACGTATTCTGAGGGCTGAAGAAAACAGCTGAGGCCAATGCACTGCCACCTTCTCTGCTCTTTTCATGCTGAGCAAATAGCAGCACCGAGCACGCTAATCGTTAATCAGGGTCACATCAAAGTACTGTAATATCTCCGTATTCTAAACAGCTTCCAGTGTATTTAATTCATTTATATTCCACCCTTGTAGCCTATTTACTTTCTTCTGTTTATAGAATAGACTACTAAGAGGATGCTAAGTAATTAATGAGTTATAAAGGGTAGAATTGTTATGAAATCCTAAATCATTTAAAGCCGATTCACAGATCACAGAAATCTCAGACAAAGAAAAATAGAATGTGATGAGAACTGCAGCTTAATTTGTAGACATTGAACTACACTTTTAAAAATACTGGTATATTTTATATAAGAAAACTAATAGTAGTTTCCCTTTCTAGTAAATGCTAATTGTCATTAGACTGTATAATAAAATATTACTAGGAGATAAATAAAAAAAGTAGTAAAAAGAAAAGTGTAAAGCAATTTCAGTCCTGTTGTGCTTAAACATTGCACAGCGTTCTGTCTCTCAGTGTACAGTTTCTTTCTCTCCCCTGTTTTCTTTTCACATCTTTTTGCCCTGAGCATTCTAACATCTCTGTGTGGTCATTTGGGTTTTATTTGTTGTTCATTTAATTGCAGATTATCTGAGGGCATTAAAGCATTATGATTCATTTACTAGAGAGTAATGCAAGTTGAGTCACTTTGCAATAATTTGTTTTGCTGTAGTATAATAACCATGTTAGGGCATTTTTTGTTAAGATATCAGCACATTCTGTAATCTGTGCTATTATCATGTATTATACCACACCATATAATTTATAAATTGTGGAAGTAATTATAACAAATTAGTTTGGTGTTAACTGAGTAGACTGCTGTGCACGGTGCTTCAGCAAAGAAACAGGGAACGCAGGCCTAGATTCACAGAGTCAAGCTCAGCATTGCCACACCTAATTGTCATCAATTTGTCTCCCTACGCAATATTTCCGATGCCTCAGAGTGGCATATAACAGGCACAACATGTTGAACATTTTACATGACCAGCAGGAGGAGAACTGCGTCCTTCCCATTTTCGGCACCTTGGTCGTTTCTGTAAGGGTAGAAGTTTATTTACTGACTGTTCTTCTGGATTTATTACTGTCCCTTTCTTAGAGTATCTGTTGAACATAATGTCATCTTTTATTCACATAAGTAAAGGGGGCATGGAGGGGCTTACATGGCAATTCCTGCCCCAGTTAATAGTTCATTATAAAAATACAATTAATCGCATCATGAGGCTTTACAAGGTTTGTTTCTTATTTTTCTAATTGGTTTCTAATAATAATATAATAATTATTATTATCACTATAATTATTATGAATAATGATAATAAACACTACTATTATTATAAGACAGCAACTCAAACACATTAGAAGGAAGAAATACAGAGTCAACACTACACGAGCTATTGAGAGGTTTTCTGTGGGACCAATGGTGAGCAAGTGGAGCGACAAGCTAGTTTTTCCATTGGATTGGCCACATGATTAGTCCTTTTAAAAACGGCAATTCTAGATCTTCACCCTCACATTTCTGTAGACGAATTAAAAAAGGTAGTTCAAAAGACAAATGTAAGACTCTTATTTGGAGAGACAAGAAGACGTAGGGCACAACAAAACAGTCACAGTGTCAGAAGGACACAGATAATGAATACAGGTGATTAAACCATAGCGGAAATTTCAAAGTGCCCAGAGCTCAGAACAACATGGTTATAAAAATATAAAAGCAAAAAGAGTTGCAAGAGAAAACAGCACAAACCTTTTAAGCATCAATAGGTTCAAGTAAGGTTCTTAGAGGTCTTCCATTGTGCAAATGAGATACTCAGGAGGAGATTGTTTTGAATACCAATTCAGAAATATTTTGTACTTGCATTTTATTATTTTACTTTTCCCCCAGGTTTGATGCTTGTGGGGAAGCACCCAGAGATGTGCACTGTTGTGGGCTGAGAGTGGTTCTTTGTGCTCACCAGCAGAGCTGCTAAGTGTCACCATTTCCATCTCAGTCACACCTTTGGCCACCCCAGCACGCTTCCCCGCACCCCACGCTGAACTAAGATGAATCCAGTTTTGTTACAGGAGGAACCTGGAGTCCCTCCTCCAGTCTTTCAGAAGCTGCTGTTTGATCACTGCTGTGTGATTAATGAGTAATTTATTTGTTGCTCGGAAAGATCTGGGACTTTTTTTCTTTTTTTGCAAATACTAAAATCACTGCAGAGTATGGGTTCTGTATGTGTGTGGGGGGGGAAAGTCAGATGTTAAAAATCTCAATTAGTATTGAACTCTGCAAATACTTCTGTCAGAAAGGGGGAGATTTCAAAATGTCAAAACATTTTATTCTGAAAATGTGCAAGTAAAATGTTTTGACATTTTCAAAATGAAATAATTCATTAAAGAAATGGTACTTCATTAAAGAAATGGTGAAACATTTCATTTTGAGAAACAAGCACTTCCCACTTAGTATTTCAAAACCCCCTCTCCATTTAAAAACTGTCTTCATTAGAAGAAAAAGTTCAGAAGGAAACTAAATAATTCAAACTGAAACAAAATGTTTTTTAGTTTGACTCAAGCTGATATTTTAATGTTTTTGTTCTGTTTCATTGAAAACCCTGAAAACTTTTCCCAGCACACTTTTATTTTGAACAGTTTGTTCTTGTTCTCCCATCCAACCACTGATGTGAAATGCATCGGAGATCCAGTTTTGAGCTTTCACCTTTCTGCTTGTTCTTATGTTTATTGTTTTCCTCTTGCTTATTCTCCTCTGGTTCCTGGAATAAAAGACTGATTTTATTTAAAAACTACTGAAACTTCTTCTCTTTAGCTGAATATCCCTTAATCACTGTACTTGCCCATTTGGTTACATGTTTGGCAGAGAGATGAGGCTTCAGTTATGGTCTGCAGTCCCTACCAGCACATCAGTGACACAAGCAGGAAGGGTTTTGTGGCTCTGCCAATATCTGGAGTCAGAGTAAGCTGAAGAGGACAACTTATATTTCGCCCTTTTTTTTTTTTTTTAATCAGATCTATGTGAAGTATTTCTAAAATGCTTGTTGCCAGTATTTCTCTCAGCCAACCTGCCCAGCTGCAGCCTAGTCATGATCCCAGTTTCTACCCGTGGACACAGAGCTGAGCCATGCTTCATAGTTTCTCAGGTGGTGAGAAGCAAGTTTCTTTCTGCCTAAGAAGTGGCCCATCAAGCATTCTTTAGTTTTTTATCCTAATGAAGGGACAGTAGGAATGTAAACCACTTTTAATCAGTTTTTAATCAACGGGCAGTAAACTTTCTATGGTTGAAACAGGTGCTTGATACCACTGAGCCCCCTTAGTCACAGACAGAAAATAAATTACTCCTTAAACCCCAAGAAGTACTTCCCGTGATTCAGAGGGAAGCACTGTGGCAGGGCACTGTGACCACTTTCATTTTGGACTTTCTGTACAATTAAGCAAGACAACCCTACCTCCTGCAGCTGTCAGACTGTCTTTCACTAGCAAGAAACTCACTGTGGAAGACTCATGGGAACAAAGAAACAGCCACAAGACGCTGAAATTAAAAAAAGAAAAAAACCCACAACAGTATGACAATGAAAATTAATTTTTAAAAAAAATACATGAAGACAAGTATTTTTGTTACATATTTTGCACACGATTATATGTCTTCTATCTACTGTGGTCTATAAGAAACCAGTGATGTAACCCCACTTTGTTCTTCTGGACATGCGGAAAAGCCATTTCTGTGATAAGATTTTGAAAGATAGTTGGAATTCTATACCTGACAGGAGGTTACAGGCAGTGTTTTTAAAATCTGATTTATTCTCAGTTCATTGGTTTTGGACAACAACAGTTAGTTTGCTCACAAGTGTAAAGTGTTGATGGCTCAGTATAACATGGTGCTTAAAGTTTTTTTAGTATTGGTCTCTGATCGTTTTAATTGTAATTTAAAATCTAAATGTGGAAGGTTGCATTACAGCGGCTTTACTGATGGGGTAAAGGGTTTCCTTTCAGTCCTGTGAATTTCCGGAAGGTTTAAGGACCAGCTTTTGGGCATGACTGCCAGAAATGCGTCAACCATGGTAATTTTTCTGTCTCTGCACACGAAACTTTACATTAATATGTAAGTACATAAAGACTCACCGCCTCCCACTCCAAAACTGGAGGTCTGCATTTGTTTGTGAAGTCAAAGATGAAACCAGTAGAACTGAGCCACAGCTGGCAATTTTAACCTGATCTAGCAGATCCGCTTCACATACGTGCCTGCTCACTACAATGTAGTTTGCAGGGTAACTAAACTAAATTAAAAAATATTGAATGAGGTAAGAATGTGTGCCAGGGTTTGGATTGCAGGATGCATCACGTGCGCATCTTCGGAGGTGACACCTGGCAATACACGCAGCACTCGTCCTTGTGGCGTTTTGTATGGCTGCTGCAGGATAAAGGTGACCTGGCATTCAAGCAGGAGAAACTGGCTTGCGTTGTCCTTCTGTGCCATGCAAGTACATAAGGCCTGGATATGCTTTACCTGGGAGTTACCAACTCCAGACATAACAACAGCGAGCTTTGTTGAAACTCAGTCTGAGTAAGGTGCAAACGGCTGGTGTCAGCTGAAGCAAACTCTGCTGTAACGTTGTGTCACAAAACTGCCCCAATGCAAGGCCACTGCCATGGAAATCTACCACAAGGAATGGATTTTTCAATGTGAAAATCCATCATTGGCAATGGAGATGAATCTATTACAAGTGATGAATATTTACAGAATGGAAATTTTTATAAAAGCTGCGATCTCTGGCTCCCAAGAACAGCAAGACAGCTAGACAACTGAAGTAATTTTGCCTTTTTTTTCAATCAGGTAATTATTCGTTAACAGCAGGCACTTTTTTCTGCTTACCAACAGTTAATAGCAGGTACCAACCGTTTTGCCGGTGGCATAATCCTAATACAGCTGAGATAGTCCTACAATATTTATTTGTTCATTTATTGACTGACTCTGTAGTTTAGTAAGGAAAAATCGATTGAACTCCAGTCTTCTGTGATGAATGAATAATAATAATTTTGCCATTTCTTTTCTATTCCAATATTTTGCTAAATTTTCTGTTTAAAATCACCCATCACAGAGTTATTGCCGAAGAATTCTGCAAAAAGTGAATGGAAAAATTGTTTCGCGCCAAAGTGACTCGCTTAATCAATAGAAGAGCAAAATTATTTCCTTTCCCGATACGTTCATTATAGGATGTGTCCCACCTCCATTTGCCTGTATTGATGTTTCCTAGATGATGAAAGGCTGCTTTTATCATGAATTGAAATTTCAGTTTCAGTCACCAGTACTGTTCCTCAGATGTAATTGTCCCCTGTCCTGGTTTGAGGTAAAACACAACCAATTTTCTGTTTTATAATTTTACTTCTTAGCTGGGCCTCTTCTAACTGACTAAACTCTGAAATTACCAGCATATTGTTCAGAAACTGTTCACTCTTAGAGTGATGATACCTGATTATACCAAGGAATGGTATGCACAGAGGCTCTTGCTTATACTTATTGCTATAACAACCAAGGTCAGCTAACTTCGCTATTTGCCCCGTTAGAGGGTCGGAAGCGGAGAAGTGTAGAGGGGTCACACCGATAGGGAGGAGCAGACAGGACAGGTGACCCAAAACTGACCAACAGGGTATTCCATCCCATCTGCATCACGCTCCGTATAAAAGCTGAGGGATCAAAGGGGCAAGTGGGCTCTGGCTCGCTCTTTCTTCAATGGCCGACATCTGAGGAGGACCCTGTCTGTTCATCTGCTTTTGATCCCGATCCGAGCACTCCTGACACTAGTTCCAGAATTCAGCTCCTGTTTGTCGCTGACTCCAGTCTGGGACTTTCCCTGTGTCTGCTGGCGACGCGATCATCATCCTGGGAGCTGGATATGGTTTTGTATATATTGTATACTTCTTTTTAAATTTTCTTATTATTTCTTGTTTCCTTATTTATTATTATTTTCATTAAAATAGTTTAGTTCTTCTTCTAAACTCATAAATCTCCTTATCTCTTCCTCTCCTCTCTGAGGAGAGAGGGCAGGGAGGGCCATCTGTCGTTCTGATTGGCCAATCCGGCCAAAACCACGACATCCCCATATATGAGGAGTATATCCTCTTCTTTTGCGGGTATTTTTCTTGTATTTTTATTTGTTTCTCTAGCGCAACTGAGTGAGGAAGAAATTAACAGTCCACTGTATTTCAATGGAAAACTGAGCATCAGACTGAATAGTCCATAGATACCGTCATGAATTCCTGAAAATGAAAAGTCACTTTCAAAAATACAGTTTTAAAGACTGCTTCTAAATATAGAAATCAATGCAATGAAAGAGAAGCTGTAAAATGCCTAAGAGCTCAACATTGTTAAGTGACTTAGGCACTTAAAAGCCTAAATCTATTGAAAGTCAATGGTTTTAAACTCCTAAATCACTTCTATAATTGAAATTTGGGCTGACAAACCACACAGAAAGCTCAAAGAATTTCACCCATTCGCACTGCAGCATCTGTGCAGGAGGACAAAGCCTCTTTTGGAGCGTATGATTCCTACATAACTGCAGCTATGGTTTTAAGAGTTTTGGGAGAACTCCAGGTTTTTTGTACTTTTTTTAAACACTTTTCTGAAAGCTTTAAGAACCAAGCCTGAATTCAGAATAATTCAGAAGGCAGTAGCTCTGCCTTCTTCATCCTGTCCTCCACTTGCACAAGAGATGCAGAAGACAGTGTCATTAGGTAGAAACTAGATGTGTGTGTCTGAGGGCAGAGCTTTGGCCAAATAACACCTCACCTTTGTTTCTATGCATCACCTGTGTCTGCAGATAGAAAATGGAAATGTCCTATGTCAGTTTCCATTGCAATTACTTGTTTTTTAAAAAAACAAAACAAGCAAACAAAAAAACAACACAAAAACCCCTATCACACCCTTTATCAGAGTTTTGATGACATTGTTTTTTACATTACCTGTTATTTCAACTTTTAACCTCTGTTTAGTTTCTAATCTTCTTTAAGCTCTTGAACTTCTCCAAACTTTTTTATTTTGGAAGGCCAAATATGCCATATAAAAGGCTGGCAGAAAACACATTCAGAACCATCGATAATTCTGCATCTGGCCATCACTGAGAAAATCCCATAAGAGGAAAAAAGAGAGAAAGAAAACGCTCCATGCATGCTCCATGCATAGAGCTGTAGCAATCAAAAGGAGTAATTTGGTGGTTCAACCACTCACATGGGCTAGAGTGGCCTGCAATCATAATAGTAATAATAGAGCAAATGTGAACTTACAAAATACACCTGGAGCATCCAACAGTTGCCTTCCCCCTTGTGCCACAGGGCTGTGAACAGTCATCTTCCTGACAGCATTGCTGAGTGAGGATCCGTGAAGTTTTCTTCTGGTCTTGGAAAGCACACTGAATTATGGAGCTCATGCTCAAACCATGCCTTGCCTGGAGCTGAAATGCAGCCAAGACATGCACCCAGAGCTCGGACCTGGGAAGGGCTCCTGGCATCTGCATTTCAGATATCATCTCACTTTTCAGGTAGGAATTTTTCCTCATTAACTAGTTCAAATGAAATATTATCAAACTTCATGTGTTTTTGAAAACATATGTTTTTTCAAGGCCAGCTTTATATCAAGAAGTATCCAAAGAGTAAGTACTGACACCAGTGAGAGGGTAACAAAGAACAAGAATTGTATGGTGAGAGCTTTGAACTTTTTAAAATGGGAGCATATGTAAATGCAAATATTTCTTTTGTGATGTTCCAACATTTTATGCAGCCACAATGCGAAAGCTTTAAGTAAAAATTCTCAGTTATCTGGGATACAATAGTAACCCAGTACAGGATTATACCTCAGGCATGTTTGTGTGGCTCTCATGGGAACAGAACATCTGCAAACCCACACAGACAGACACAGAGGTACACACAGAGCACAAGAATGGATAAAGTGGACTGTTGCCTCCAAAGATATTCTGTATCAATTTTTTCTGATCATTGCATGACCATAACCATTATGCAGTTCTCAGTCTTCCCCAAAAGTGGCTACTTTACATTAAGCAAAAATAACTGAGAAAATTTTAAGCTGACCTTTAACTGTGTAGCCTGCAGGTATGCAGAGAATCAAATATCACAGGCAGTCACAGAGAATACAAATTTATACTTGGGAAGAAAACCATTCAGGCTAACTAAAAAAGACTTATTGTAGTTTCATTAAATATGTGCTACCCCTTTTAATGAGATTAAGAAAAAGACAAGGAAAAAGATTAAGTAAAAATGACAAGAAAGAAGAAAAGAATAAAGCAAGAGGAGTGTTTTTTCAAGAATTCTTTCATATAATCTAATAGTACAAATGAATTTCTTTTACAAGAAAAAGTTTTCCAGGACTGAAACAAGAAATGAATCCTAAAGGAAATGTCTTGAAAATGACAGGCAAAGGATGCTATTCTTGATATTACATAAACAAAAGGCTTTCTTTTTCAGCTAAATATTCCCATTTTCTTCCTGTTTCTTTCTGCCATATACAATGACTCCTTGTGCATTAATCTGTTGCACCAATAGACAATTGTCTGAAGGAAAAGTTCACTCTTTGCAGCAAATGATAGGTGCTTCAGTCAGCTGGCAGAGACAAATAAACTGTTGACAGTGAGTCATATATTTGATTATTACTTTAAGTTCTATGTGCTAATTTCCTTGTTTTTAAAATCCAGGTCTCAAACAGTGAGGTATTGTATTTTATGCAAAACAAAGTAGTTAACTGTTACCTGGTGTTATCTAAACAAGGTTCCCTGCAGAGCTCTGTGCTCCTTACTGTCGATTTGCTATGCTGATACATGACCTGGGAGCACACATTATAATTCTTTTCTGTTTTCAGACCATATCAGAAAGAGTACAAGTACCAGGCTTTGTCCACTGAGGTGTTAATAAGTGAGCAAAGAGATGGCAATGGGCAGGAGGGGTAGCCTGTGGAAGAGCAGCCTGTGGATGAACATAACCCACCTCACCGTCCTTTATGCAGCAAATCGACTGGTTGATGTGGGTTCAGAATGGAACATGAGTTAACCTTACAATTATCAGGCATAGCAGCACTGTCTGCTGTATCAGAAACCACACTGGCGCCAACAACCTTCAAAGAGCTAGGGGAAGCAACCATGCTTTGATCTCTTAAGACACACAGAGTTAGATTTTTAAATGGTTCGATGCTTACTGCATAAGTTTACAAACCCTCTTCCATCAATTAGATCAATGCATTTATTTAAATGTTTACTGCAGCCCGACTTACAATGAAGGATGGATGGTGTATGTGCCAGAGAGTAACCTGAAATTTAGGAAGATGGCCCTGTTCTTAATAGTTTCCTGTGTATCAGTGGCAAAATTTATTACCCCAGTGAAACCTGCCTGACCTCTGGCAAGTAGTTTACAGCCTCTTAACCAGGAAAAAATGTCCAACTCAATCTTCTGTGGTCCTATTCCTGCAGGGAGCTGACCTCCTAGGCAAGACAAAGAGGACTGCCATTGTGCACATGTCATCCGGCTACCTGCCCATGCATTTTGTTCCTGCTGCCTGTCAGGGCTTTTCTGCGTGTCATGCTGGGGAATGATGGAGGTGATGCTCCTCCTTGGAAAGAATGATTCTCCTTTTGTGCATGTAAGGAGGGCGAGGGAGGGATGTTCCTTCCTTCTTCCCTTGTCTCTTCAGCAGACCTCACCTTTTCAAGTTTTACACTCAGGACATAAATTAGCGAACACAATGTACCAGTAAAACAGGGAGAGTAGCTTGCAGAGTTAGTAAAGAACACAGCAAAGTTAAAAAAAAATTACTTTGGACTTAGGTGACAGTTTTATTGCCATTCTGAGAAGTAAGTCAGAAGAATTAACTATTGTGTAATTATAATATATTCAAATTCAAAAATTTTATATTTCATTTGCACTTGCCCTGCAGTTTCTGAATGGAATGTTAGAGCATGTCTGTTTTCTGTGTGGTATTGTGAGTACAGATTTTGCGTATATTTCCTGTCTGAAAAGTGCTGTGTGTTTTGGTAAATAGCATTTTGTACCTTTCCTAAATGGTGAATACCTTTATATCAAAACCTCTGAAAATTAGGAAATTAGGTTCAAGTCCAAATTTAAACGTTTGCTAAAGAAGGCTTATGGTCAAAATAGTCCCTGCCTTAAACACTCTTCTGACAAAGTGGTGTCCCAGGTCCTCCCTCCACCACAGGAGCCTGGTCTGCAGACACTGCAAAGTGTGTCTTCTGCTGGGAAAAAACTCTGAATAAACTGGCACCAGTGAATTGCCATAGCAGAGACCAGCCCACCTGCAAACACTTTACCCAGCTAGACGAGTTACTCCAGACATTTTTTAACCAGTTTTTTACCACTTTCCTTTGGTATGAAGATGCTCCACCTGGAACAGTAAGCACTGTGGGTGAGTTTCTTGTAATGGGAGAAACATACTGTTGTGGTCCTGAAATCTTTTTCTGAAGTTTCTGGACATTGTAGTTTGCACAGAGTGCCAGTCTTTAGCCACCAGTCTCTAGTCCCTGTTTGGACTGCCAGACTGGCACATTAACCAGACAGCAGATTTAACTTTCACTCTGAATAACTGTTTAAACACTGGTTTCTAAAAAAATCACCATGATTTAGGCAGTGCTTCAAATTAGGTGTAAAAGTAAGAGCAATTACGGAAAAATCAGACTTGGTTTTCTGTCGTGTACGTGAAAGGTGTTATAATTATCACACCATGGGAATTTGAGGGGCTGGAAGATGAGCCCATACAACCACAACTTGGATCAGATACTTTAACTATGTTCTTGAAGATGTAAAACATTTTTCAACACAATCCGATCTGCTGCCTCTACACAAATACTACCAACACATAAAAGTAAGTTATAACTCTGGTAGAGTAATTTAATTAATATTTTATATTATATCAATTACCAGTGCTTAGCAGATTCCAAAAAGATACTTAGTCTGCATCACATCCTATATCCATGGCCTCCTCCCAAGTAACATGCTTCATCATGTTTTGTATCCAAATATTGCTGGCAATTCTGATGTGTTTGTAAAAGTATAGACTGTTCTGTCAATGTGTCTAAGCAGAGGAAACCAGCAGTTTCCAAGGTTGCAGAACAGCCTTTATTGGTTGTTCTTTAGACCATTTCTTAATAGGTTTAAAATAGGTCTCTAGTCTTTCCCTGTAGTTGGCAGAAGGGTCTTTAACGGCACAAAATACAACCGTGTCTGTGATAGCTACAGCCACACAACTCCAGCAATTTCAGACCAACAGGCAGTTTCCACAATTTATGGAGAAAGGCAGCATCCCTTACACTACTGAAAGATCACTGCTGCTCTTTTGTAACTATGGTTGAACCAATGACATGGTTCAAGTTAAAGCCGTACATAATGTAGGTAGAGAAGGTGTTCACCAAGACGAAGTTCTTTTTGTGTCATTAAGTTCATTTATTCCATTTTACTTCTTCAATTTACCTACAGTGACTATGAAATACATCAAATCAGATATGTCTAACTATGTATACTTGAATGCACACCAAAAACATACAGCACCATTATTCTATTTGCACTACCATGAAGAGGAAAACACTTCCACTTTGAAGTTTAAGAGAAAAGTTTTGTTTGGAAGCATTCTCATGGGGAGTAATAGACTAGTGAAGCTGATTTGTAAAATCTGTATATTCTTATGTTGTAAAAATTCTGTTATAAATTCAAGAAATTTTCTCTGGAGTTATTCTTGTTATTCAAAATTAAAAAAAAAAAGATTAAACACAGTTAAAAATCAGTAAATACTAACAGTGGAAATGAAGACTGATACAAGGCAATGTGCAATTTGCTAATGTGGGTCTATGGGCCTGTTAAATTTCACTGCGTGCCTCAAATTGCTATCATAGGCATGCATGTGAGGAATGAAAATAACATATCTCATATGAACTGTTTAATACGGTGATATAGAGAATGCACGCTGATGTGTGTCAAAATTGAACGACTTATTTGTATGGCATTAAAGGTTAGCAGCAGGAAATGTTATCTGATTAAGTTCCCATGACTACAGCTTAGTCTTTATATGGATACATGCCTTTGGTGTGTCATTTAATGATGCGACCACTGAAACAAGCAGACAGGGGCTGACACTAAAAGTTTGCGGCTGTCGAGCTTGGATCCATGAGTGGCAGTCTCCTGTGCAGAAAAGTCATCTCATGGCTATTACACTCCCTTTCCAAACAAAGAAGCAGTGCCAGCTGAATAATGAAAAACTCGCAGGATCCAAGAAACTCTTTCTTTGCTGCAAGGAGCCTTGAACAAAGCAGCTGACTTGTTAAAAGGGCTTGATTAGACTATTAGGACAGCTGGCCTTCGCGTGAGCTCAAGGAGGTTGCAAATCAGAGAAGCTTGTTCAGAAAAGTGATTATAGAGGAGCTACTGCAGGGAGTTAGAAATCCTGTGGCTCTCTGCACTTAGCGCAAGGCAATAAGCTTTATGCATGCTTGGTTTTCTCATTTAGATTGTTCATTTAGCTGGGAGACAGTTAAAATTATATGCCATCAGTTTACAAAGATAGATACAAAGATAGATCTGTTGATCAAAGAGATAGTGTTATTAGGGGGTATATCAGATATGCAAGGACCCCAAAAGATATAATTTTGTTGTTGCTGTTTTGATTCTTAGGTTTTAATTCTGGTCCTGCCATACAAGCCACATGTTGGCTAGAGTACGACCTTTGATGCAAAGTAGCACGCATCACTTTCTGATGAGGTGAAAAAAAAGGATATAGAGACCTAGGGGATGAAGAGTACAAAAGCCTACTCTCAAAATGAAAGGAGTGAACCACATGACTATTGTAGTTGTGTAATCACCAGGGAGGTGATTCGAGACAGCCAGCATGGTTTCACCAGGGGCAAGTCCTGTCTGACCAACCTGGTGGCTTTCTACAATGGAGTGACTGCATCAGCAGACAAGGGAAGACCAATGGATATCATCTATCTGGACTTCTGCAAGGCCTTTGACACGGTCCCTCACAACATCCTTCTCTCTAAATTGGAGAGATACGGATTTGATGGGTGGACTGTATGGTGAATAAGGAACTGGCTGGATGGTCACATCCAGAGGGTAGTAGTCAATGGCTCAATGTCCAGATGGAGAGGGGTGACAAGTGGTGTCCCTCAGGGATCCGTACTGGGATCAGTGCTCTTCAACAACTTCATCAATGATTTAGACAGTGGGATCAAGTGCACCCTCAGCAAGTTTGCCAATGACACTAAGCTGAGTGGTGTGGTTGACAGGCCGGAGGGACGGGATGTCATCCAGAGGGACCTGGAAGAGCTAGAGAGGTGACACTGAGCAAACCTTATGAAGTTCAACAAGGCCAAGTGCAAGGTCCTACACTTGGGTCAGTACAATCCTCATTATCAGTAAAGGCTGGGGGATGATGTGATAGAGAGCAGCCCTGCAGAAATGGACTTGGGGGTACTGGTGGATGAAAAGCTGGACATGAGCCAACAAGGTGTGCTTGTAGCCCAAAAGGCCAATTGCATCCTGGTCTGCATCAAAAGAACCATGGCCAGCAGATCCAGAGAGGTGATTCTCCCCCTCTACTCTGCTCTCGTGAGACCCCACCTGGAGTACTGTGTCCAGCTCTGGAGCCCTCAGCACAAGAAGGACATGGACCTGTTGGAGCGGGACCAGAGGAGGGCCACGAAGATGATCAGAGGGCTGGAGCACCTCTCCTACAAAGACAGGCTGAGAGAGCTGGGGGTTGTTCAGCCTGGAGAAGAGAAGGCTCTGGGGAGACGTTATAGCAGCCTTCCAGTACCTGACAGGGGCCTACAAGAAAGCTAGGGAGGGGCTGTTTGCAAGGGTATGTAGCGATAGGACGAGGGGCAGTGGTTTTAAACTAGAGCAGGGTAGGTTTAGATTAGACATTAGGAAGAAGCTCTTTACAATGACGGTGATGAAACACTGGCACAGGTTGCCCAGAGAGGTGGTGGAGGCCCCATCCCTGGAGACATTCAAGGCCAGGCTTGATGAGGCTCTGAGCAACCTGATCTAGTTAAAGATGTCCCTGCTTACTGCAGGGGGGTTGGACTAGGTGACCTTTGAAGGTCCCTTCCAACCCAACACATTCTATGATTCTATGATATAGGCATAGGAGCATAGGGCAATCATTTTAAAAAACAGAAAGTCCTTTTTTAACTGTCCTTAAAGATGGTGATATTGGATGGCCTTATTTCCTGGAATGAGATATCAGCTGGGACCCCTTGACATTTAGAAAGTAGGATTTTAGGAGGTTTTACAAGAAGGAACTGTAATAGTAAAAGAGGAAAGGACTTAGGCATTTAGTAGGAGTCATAGTGAAGGTGAAAAGGAATTTGGCAATGAAACAGCAATAGACAGACTTCTAGATGTAGGACCTGAGTGCCCATGTTAGTCTCTCACTAATGACCTTCATAAGCTTCAATGAAACGATTTTTGGTTTACATCCATTCAAGCATCTACAGTTTCAGATGTGTAACGAGTTGTGGTGGAGAGAAGACAGTCTAAGGTGAGAAATAATGACATAGCTTCTGACCAGAGGGTGGTATTGCACTAAAATAATCTTTCTCTGCTAAAATGTTGTGGATTAAGGACTTCGAATTTAATGCCATCTAAATTTCTGACTGTTAAAATTTACTAAGTTAGTGTGGTTAGTTCTCCCCAAAACCAACTGCTTCTATAAATTAGAATATTTAGGTGCAATATCTTTTAATGGGAACAAAAGGATTTAAGAATTAACTGAATGTTATATTCTTGTCTCTGTTTTCACTTGTCTACCTGCTATCTTTTTATAAAGCTAAACCTACTAAGTGACTTAGTTGTAAATTATGGCATATGATTTGGGTTTGTATGGCTTTACTCGGGGGAGCCACCACCTCCGCATATACTGATGAAACAAATGAGGTGATCGACAATATCACTGTTACTACAAAACTTCTTTCTTAAATAGAAGCTGCGAAGTCCACTGAACCATCTCACTGATACTGCATGAACTCATCATGGTTTAACAAGCCTATAGACAGCACTTTTCACTATAATTAAATGATCATCAAGTCAGCATTGCAATTCTCATTGTGGCTTAATAACAGCATATGTAAATCAGGGGGTTTGCTGGACTGAGTCCTCTGAATTAAAATGATGCATTCACACTCTCAAGATTTCTGCATGATGTTTTGGATACCTTGAATAATATCCAGCCCCAGTGGCAGCTCTAGCAATTTTTAGTTTTGGGGTAATCCTGGAGGCCTGAAGTGCAGGTGAAGACCGTTTCTTGTTCTGATGCATGGTGGTGCCAGGCTTGGTGTTGTCATGTGTGCTTCCCATGCTTTAGCTCAAAACCCCAAAGTCAGCCTGAAGTAAGACTTAGGAAGACTTTATGGAACATCATGAAGTTCAGGTGGGGATGGACCTTGCCATCCCCCACATATGACCTGCCTTTGAGTTTCACTTAAACTTGAATTAATAGAGAAATAAGGGTAAGGCACACATAACCCCGGCAGAGTTCCCCAGAATTCCCAGTCAATTTGCTTAGACTTTTTGACTGATTCAGAAAGTGGGTTGCAGTAAAAGAAGTTTGCATGACTTTATTCCAAGTTAGGGTCAAGAGCAGTTTTTGTAACTCAGCATGCTCCAAGATGAGAAATCCTAGCAATTTAATAAATAAAGGTCAACAGTCCAAACTAGATTAAAACTTGGGGATATATGAATCTTTAATGATTTCATTCTCCAAAAGTTCAGCTATAGGTGCTCCTTCAAATGCTTTTCTGAAGAAGATGACAGATGAAAGTCCAAGAACTTAGCATTTGTCATAATTTGCAGTTCTTAATGAAATATTGTGCTATTGCAGGCTCCAAAAGCACCACAAAGTCACAAGGAATATGGGATGTAGGACAGGAGCTCGAGACACAAGATGTCTCACAGCCTAGGCATCCTTGAGAGGCTTTCTGAAGGATGCCACTTTTTAATGTGTCTCGGAAGCTCTGTGTCTTCTGTGTGTTATGCGTTTTTCAGCGGTTGAATCAGGGTTCCTTTCTCCCCTACTCCACACTCAGGCCCCATGTGTTTGTCTGTGCCCATGTTGTATGTCCAGAATGAATGCCATTCTAATTCTATGACTGTAGTTTATTTTAAAGGAAATATATTCCTTATGTATCAGTTCCACCTGACACAGATAAAAGATATCTAATATCCAAGTCAACATGCCTGCTGGCTGTGATGATATTTTTCAACCATTTTTAGTTTTATTAAAGATCCAGCCTATTGGCCTGCTATATTTAGTGTTAGTATAACATGACTGACACAAAAATAGGAAATTGTCTCTCCAAAGCCAGCAGTGCTTTTTGAAACCTCTGGTTGGATCTGTAGGGCAGGAGAGATTTTAAATGGATAATAATATTAAGTATCTAACAGAAAATGCTTACAAACATATATACTTTGCATGAGATAAATGGATCAAATAAGGTTATTTCAATACAAGTTTCTTCAGAAAGAGAAAATTTGCTGGTGGCTTACCACACTAGAACAGATTCTTAATAAGATACATATATCAACTGTGTTGCAAGTATAAAGGCAAGGTGTCAGTGAGGTGAATGGAGCACTTTATCCAAATGCCAAATGTCAGATTACTGAAAAAAGCATTTTGAGCTGAAATGAACCTCAGTAAATGATCTCATGTGGACAGCTTGAAAGGTATAAATATTGCCTAAAGTACAGCCCAGAAATCTGAATATTCATTGCCACATGGGAGCATGGTGCTTGTGACAGGAAAAGTTGCAGTGATTTATGATGATGAACTAATTGCATTTGAAATAATTCATATCAAAGAAGCCAAAGAAGGAAAAAAGAATCCAAGGGAAATTTAGGAAAGTATAATCTTAAGGGTCAGCTTGACATGTTGCTCTCCAAATTAAGATAAAAAAAGTTTCTTATGCACAAGCTGAAATTTGTAACCATAGAAAAAAGTATACTCAGGTACAGTCATTGTAAAACACAAATTGTTGTTTGTGATTAACCATGATAGACAATCACTATTAATAATAACTGTGTACAAAATGTTTAGCATTAGGAATAGTAAACCAGTGGAACATTTGTCTGTACACTAGATGAAATACATATACACACAGAGGAAATCAGAATGAAGCTTACTTCATATCTGTCCTGGTTTCAGCTGGGAAAGAGTTAATTTCTTTTTCTAGTGGTTGCTTTGAAAGGAATGTCAATAATACCTATTTTTTTTTGGTGTTGTTAAGTGATGTTTACATTATCCAAGGACTTTTTTCAGCTTCCCACAGAAGAATAGACAGAACGATGGTATGGTCAATGAAATATTCCATACCATAGACTTCATGGTCAATATATAAATGGCAGTTAGCTGGGGGATGAGAATGTGCAATCACTGCTCTGGACAGTGCCCATTCACTGGATGGTGAGAATGTCTGGTGTTATTATTATCATTGTTATTATTAGTGTTATTTTTTCTTTTCTGATATTGTTCTATTAAACTCTCTTCATCTCAAACAATAAGTTTTTTTCCATTCCCCTCCGTTTCTCCCTGTTCTCCCTTGTGGGAGGAAGGGGAACGAGTGAGTGGTTGCGTGGTGGGGACTAAACCACAACAAATACCTCATCATTTCATCACAGTTCTTTTTTTCTTCATTTTTGTTTGTTTTGGCTTTGATTTTGGCTGTTGCTGTGGATTTTTGTTTGATTGGTTTGGTTTTGGTTTGGTTTGGCTTTTTGTTTTTTTTTGTTTTGTTTTGTTTTTTATTTTTTGTTACCTTGGTGTTTAAGGTAAAAAAAATATAAGGGTAAAAATGTGTATAAAAAGAATGTATAAACTGTTCATTGTCAGTAATTTATTATGTAAATTACTCATTAAGATGGTCATTGTGAAGTTAGTTTACTCCGAGAATCACTTTTTTTTTTCCCCAAGTACTTATTGTAGACTTACATTCTTGGGCATGGAAGGAAGTCGCCACTACTGGTGACAGCAAATAAACTCTTAATATACTCAGCAGCATGACAAAATAACAAAGAAAATTCCCTATCTCTTCCTAATACCTGCACAAGGTATTTTTTTTTTTAGGAGAGATCTTGCAGACCAACTTAAAGATGGCCAGCACATGATAACCATACTTCCTTCATTAGTTTCCAGAATCCTAGTCAATCCCACTTTCATAATTTCAGGTGAACTCATAATAATAATAACAGCAGTAGTAAAACAATGAAGATGTATAGTGATCCATAAACAAGAACATTTATATGTCAATTTCATAGGAAGCAGAAGGAGAACAAGTACTTTGGATAAGAATTTAGCCACGTTCAAAGAGGATTTGCCACATCTTATGAGGATTCCCATGGCACAAATATTACAAACTGAAGAGAAATACTCAAATACAAAACCTACCATTTTCCCAAACTGGCAAAAGTCATTTTGATTGGAATAAGGAAAGATTTGAGACTTCATCTGCATGACGTGTTTTCTAATCCATACTTAAGGGGTCCCTGTGCAAAAGCATCACCATCAATACACCTAATACATCATTGGAGCCACCTGTGATCATTACTGGCAAAGATAAATTAGGCAAAAGGAAGTATATTAAAAAGAAACCACCAACAAGAACTGCCTAATCCAAGATTTGTAAGATTTAGGAGACATGCATTGAGTGTAACAGGGTCATATATTGTAAAGGAGTAGAGATAATGTACATAGTAAAACGTACCATGAAATTTCACCTAATAGCAAATGCTTGGGTTAGCCATGTCAAATGTGTATGTATAGTTTAAGGACAAAATTTACAATTGCGCTGACAGGAAGAGAGATTGCTGAGTGAAAAGCATCCCTTTGTGTGCAGTCCCAGCATGACTACTGTTCTCACTGATGAGTATCTGAAGTCTAACCCTCTTCTGTTTGTCTTTAATTAGATACAGGCATAGTATCTGTAGCAGTGGGAGGAAGAATTGAAGAGGCATGAGAAACACTGGTAGTTCTGTTTGTGTCTTACCTTTGCATAAGCAGGCATAGCTCAATGGGAGCCTACCTGCATGCACACACATTATAGGGTTTTCTGTAATTCCCAGTGTCTATTAAAACTAAATTGACGTTAAGCAACAATTGAGTTCCTACACTATATTCCTGTGGACTCCTCTGTCTGCTATATCAATTACAAGCTAGTAAAAGTTGTTTAAAATCATCTGAAGTTATTTGCTCAATGGCTGTATTACCTACGCAATGAATTCTGTGAATATTTGACCAGCTCCAATTTTATCAGTAATGAATATACTGTGCTTAAGACTACCAAAAAAAAAAACAAATCTCTTTTCACCTATAAAAACTGTTATTTGTATTAACTGGGAATCAAAATATACCTGAATTAGAAATAAAAAAAAAAGACAAACACATCCAAATTCATATGGTCAGAAAACTGGATTCTCTGTAGCTTCAGACAACAATTTTATGCGAATAACTATACAAAAATAAAATAACTCTAAAAATAACTTTTTGTAGAGACTCCAGAGTTCTTTCTTGATCAGACTTTGCTGATCCATGGCTACTTTTTCATATTTCCATTTCAGTGAGATACAAAGCAATTCAAGAGATTAGTATGTTTAACAGAAAATGTTTACAGTGTCATGTCTAGCTCCACCCACAGAGTTCTATCCACTGACATTTTTGAAAGAAGTGATCAAATTTTGGTCAAATCATCTGTTACACAAGTTATGACAATTTTCTCAGTTTCAGGATCCATTCCATTTGATTCTGGTTATATATCGTTGCTTTTTTACAATGTCCTTGATGCTGACATTGTGTGACCTGAGGTTGCCTTCTGTGTCTATTAAGTTTATTGATTTAACAAATGCCAAATAACAGTTACAAGGACAAATCTTCCATTGAACTTAAAAATTCAAACTGTATTCCAACTGCTAAGCAAAAGTATGTGACCTTTTTCTTCATTAGTACATTTTATGAAGCTTCTGAGGTATTACACAGGTTTTTAGTAATCTATCCATAATGTAATTTACCGATAGATTACTTGAGAAAATGTATGAGACAGTAGGAAAGTGGGCACATCTAAACTCACTTCCTTACTTTTTTAAGTCCATTGATCGATGTAATGATGTTTTTATTAAACTGCTCTCAAAGGTGAATTTTCTGTAAAAAGCAGTTTTTTTCATTTTTCTTAATTGGAAACAGCATGAAGTGTTGCCCATTCCAACCCAAACAAACTGAAGGAGAGAGCAACCCTGCGGGTGTGTATATGGAGCATTAAGCACATTCTTCACTCAGACATCACAGACTAACAGATTCATTGTGAAAAAGATGAAATTTTAAAAGTATTGACTAACTGGCCAAAACTCAAAGGGTGACAGTAGCAGCATTCAGATTCACTGGCAATTCAGTATAAGAGTATTTAGTATACGTATTGAACAGCAGATATATCAATAGTACAGGTGTACTGTGTAATGTTGATTTTCTATTACAAATGAACTTGTGCTGCAGATTTCCGGAATTTACCCACACTTTTAGGCATTCTATGGAAGATACTGTTGATTGCATTAGGTATTTATCGTGTGTTCGTACACAATACATACTAAATCCTTTTTCTTGGAAACCTCCCTTCACAGAACAAGAAGAATATCAGAGAGACCAAGAGCATGCTTTGCCCTCAAGGGAGACATGGTGATGTCACTACCATAGTGATGTCATTCTCATGCAGTCGCTTGTTCTATCTTCTTCTTTCTAAACTAAAAGTTATTATTTACTAGTTGATTTAATTACCTGTGGGATGTATCAGAAGGTGCCAGTGCAAAGCCTGAATTCCACTGTAGGTGGCTAAGAGACCCTGGAAGGGCAGAAGGATTTTGAAGCACAGAAGGATTTCTGAAGGGCAGAAGAATTTTTGAAGCCATGAGGCCAACATATCTAATGCCATTACTCTATAGTTTGATTAAATAGCATAAGAATAAATACCATACCCTCTGTGGTTCAAAACACCGTGAGCTCACGTTGCTAAAACTATGGCTGAATAGAAGACAAGGATCTGCAAATCCTGCAAATCGTTTCCTCCAACCTCTCCTGGTGAGAAGCCAGCACTAGATTCAGAGTCTGAGGCAAAACTCTAAAACTGCTGTTGCTCTTTCTGGGAGGTCTTGAATGAACTTGCAGCTCCCAAACTCCCCTCAGAAACATCTCCCAAAACAACTGTATACCATGGTTAACTGGGAAACATTTCACTGGCCAGTTATGAGAGTTGCTCTTGGCGGATAAGAATAAGGGAAGCACGTATTCTTCCCTCAGACTATGGTTACTACAGTGCAAGCTGTAGCTTTGAACAGATGCATCAGACAATATAAACCCCCGGTACTTGGACTCTCACTTTTCAAAGTGCACTTTTCTTTTTATTGAAGACACAGCTTGATGGGATCCACATCCTGCTGTTGCCATATATTCCTTTACTTTTATAAGGGAACCACCTGCTCAAGGAAACCAAATATTGTCTTTGTATGGCTTCCAGATAACTTAACTTGCCTGAAACATTACCTTGCCTGGACATATTTCTTTGTGGTAGCAGCATCAAATAAAGCAAACAAAACAATCTACAGTTACCCAGTACAGACTGGGGCAGAAGCACGAAAAATCAACACACACTTGATATGTTATACCTACTTTTAAGTATGGCCTGTCTCTCCCTTGTGGCTTCATACATGTAAAAGGTTCATGTTTGGTTAACTAATCCTTTCCAAACTCTATTCCCAGACATAACCAAATAATGAAGTGTATTTTTAGGTATCAAAGCACAAAGAAAAAAAATATACTGTGTGTAGGTGATGCTAAGAGGTTTTCGATGGCTAACTTTCCTTTCGAACCATCCTTCTTTCACTATGAGTAAGCTGTGTTCCCTTTCTTTCTGCAGAAATAAGGCAGCAAGAGCTTTTAATCAGAATCTGGCCTATTCCAGAGCTGCAGCTCCTCTGTGTCCTGCCACCACTGTCCTTCAGTAGTAACAGGAATGAAAACAACTCCCTAGTGGGGAAGTAAAAGATCTGGTGGAACAGCCACTTGTAGTTATTCTCATTATTTTTAAGGTAACTCCATGGAGTCACTTTGTCTTATAATTAATAGGTGCATGCCTTAAAATGTGGTTTTAAACTAAGACATCGAGGGGCTGGTGCCAACACTGCCTAGTGATGAGCAACACTGTCAAGTGCTGCTGAGATTTCCAGATCATTTCCCGTGGTCACCAGTGGTATAGCTGTGGCTATATTCTCGTCTCCCTCGTGTCTCTGTGGTTGATTCTAGTCTTCCTTGCCACCCAGTTTTGCAAAAATCGAACAAGCACAAAACTAACTGGGTAAGAAATTTTAGTCCTCACTCATTAAACGTGTGTTTGTAACTGAAAGAGGTATACGTCTAAACCATAGACTGTAAACTTCCTCTATAATGCTTCTTTCTGACTGCAAAACACATTAACAGCTGACACCATTGTGAGTCCCAGTAAGTAATTATGTGTTTATACTGTGGCATTTGTCTCATATATTGCTTCCTCAGTTGAACTAAAAGGAAGTATTTAAATGATCAAAAAGCAGAGAAAACAGGTTCATTTTGCCTGTGTTAGACAGTGGCTTCTAGTTAGTATTGTCAGAACAAAAACCATGCAATTGGCATGCTGACTTGCAAGCTAGATAAAAGTTTAATTCAGAAATCCAACAAAAANTAAAAAAAACAAAAAAAAAAAAAAAAAAAAAAAGAAAAGAAAGGAAAAAAAAGAAAAAAAAAAGAAGGCAGCAGGCAATTTCTTTAGAACTAAACCACAAAAAAATTGAGTGTAGATAAAACATTTGTTCTTACCATTACAGAAAAATGTCATTCATGTCTTTATCATTTCAGCCTGCATATTTAAGCTAAATTTAAACTTAACTCTTTAAAATTCTGAAATCTTTGCCCTCACCTGTTTTTTTTTTATTCTTTTGGGCGGCAACTAGGACCACAATCTGGAATGCAAAAATAGAATAAAGAAATATGTTGCAGAGCAACTGACAGAACACCTGACAGTGAACACCTTTAAGATTAAAAGCTATGTTTAAACTTCAGGACCATGTGGAGTTTTTTTTAAAGAAAACACATTGCTTAAACTCTTACGTCAGGTTTTGGAATTAATGACCTCTCAGGTTTTGGAATTAATGACCCCTATCAGCTGCCACTAACTTTAATTAGCTTAATGTAAGACATAATTGTGATTCATATGTCTCATTTGTTTCCTCTGTGGACATCATCCTATTAAGTACAAAAACACTGCATAGGAGTTATACACTGCAGGCAGGACTTGGGGCTATTTTGGATATTTCTGGCAGGCGCTTCTCCCAGATTAAGAGGGATTCATAGCTCAACTATGTAACTGTGATTCCTTTCTGAAATAAAAAAAAGTGGAGGTAAAGGGTGAGCCTTCAGATTAAACTGAAGACTGTGCAGCACAATGGTAAGGTTGGGATTTAATACTCTAATTGCGTTTTCCAAACACACATCCTTCCACGGGCATTTTTCAGCCCCACCTCAACAGTCCTCCCCATCTTGCTGGTGTATGGACCCTGGGGGTAGTAGTTTCTTCTCTGTGTTGCTTTTCAGTACCTCAGTGTTCCAGCTACTCTCGAGACAATGCAGACACCGCGTTTTGTAAGCTGCAATGGAGACCACATTTTATAAGCTATTATCATGGTAAGTCTGAATATTGCATTTTAAACCATTTAGCTTACAGACTGATAAATTATACATGCATTAACTCAGTTAACTCTATTAGCACCTTAACACAAAACTAATGGAACAATTGAATTATTGATAAGCCACTTCTACATAGTTATATGAAATTATAGCTAGGAGCAATGCAACTTAGGGATATGAACTTCTCTATCTGAATCTTGCTTTTCAGTCCGCAAGATATGTCTACACATGAAAGGTTCCTTAAGCATGTGCCTAGCTTTGAGAATGTCTTAAGCACAGGTTCAGGTAACTTTCAAAGCTGAGACAGATCCTGGTCAGTGCATATGGGAAAGAAAGTGATCCTGTAGAAATA
This sequence comes from Dromas ardeola, assembly GCA_013398915.1. NCBI lineage: Eukaryota > Metazoa > Chordata > Aves > Charadriiformes > Dromadidae > Dromas > Dromas ardeola. The sequence continues at coordinate 179,047 of VYZM01021331.1, read as the reverse complement.
GCATTAGTGATTCAATCGGTGGCACTTCATTATCGACTAAATGATTCATCTTAGTGCAAAGTATTGAAGGGCTCATTTTTCTACTGAGATAAAAACTAAGGGTTCCCGATGATTCCTGGGTTTTATAGCTCTCATGACAATTTGAAGGTACTGGTACTGTGGAAAACTGTGTATCAGCTGGGCTTTCATGCTGCACTATTTGGGTAATACTCAGTTTCAGTCAGTGGATAGATCTACAGTGTAGTGGGAACAATTATGTGGTACTAAAGTTGCTTCAGCTGTGGATGAAGCAGCACCCAAGCACAGTCCGTGTTTTAGCACAGGCCAGAGAGCAGTCCCAATAACCGCTGGCATGAAACTACACTGATCTAGAGAGAAAGCTGCATGAACAGCAGAGGACGAGCCCTCGCACTGTTTAGTTTTCTGAGACACAGCTCAATAGGAGAGGAGCTTTGTGATACACGCAGCATGGGACATTCCAGAGCGCTGCTGCAAGCAGCCTTTCCAGGGAAATGGAAAAGCATCTGCTCTGAGTACTGCAGCATTACGGCTCACGCACATAGCCCGTATTTGTTAGGAAAAGATTATTAAACTTGCATGCTAGTAATACTGGTTATTTTTTAAATATCGGAATTAAAGCTGTCTGTACAATCTCTGTTTAAACACATTTTTGGTATCGTATAACAGGTTCAATCACACACTATTTTTCCTACAATATGCAAGTCATTTCCTTACCGTGTAAGCAGTGGCCCTTCTTGGTCCTTCACCTTGCTCTGAGTACTAGCCCAAAGTCAGAACTATTTTCTGCGTAATTAGTTTCTTCTTAGATTTCTCCTATCATGTAAGTTCAGAATACTGATGCACTTACTGCCCTCACACTGAAACAGATATTTTCAAGGGCAGTTTCCTTGTATTTCCATTGTATTAGTGCTAATGTTGCAGCCTTTTTACTGAATCTCATTATTGTTGTCTGCAGAACAAGATCTTTTTCCATCCTGAGCCTTAACAAATGTTATTGAGTTTGCTTCTTTAAATCTTTAATCATTTTAGTGGCTGCCAGTGCATGCAGTTACAATGGGGGCAGGGGGAAAAAAAAAAAAAAAAAAAGAGTCAGGTTATCCAACCAGAAAGTGAATCTGGAAGCAAGAAGCCAGGTACTCCTCCGATTTCTACTTTGCACAATCATTTCACTGGTGCTGGCCATTACAGAGTCAGATGCTAATATCTTATGATCACTTTGCAAACCTTGCAGTTGCTCAGCAGAAAGGACTTTGAATAAAGTCAGTATAAGTCCCTGAGGATGCAGTTTTGCAATTGCACTAGGCATTCTCCACAGGGCCATTGAAAAGGACAGTTCCACTCTTTTCCCACCTTTCCTTGTCCACTGCACTAGTGTTTGATGAGTAACCTGTCCCAAGGATCTACTCTGCATTAGTTTCTAAACTCTTCCAGTTTCATGCTGTCTAGTAGCCTTAGCTTACTAAGCACAAGAAAGCAGCCGAGCAAAACTGGAGGTGGAAAGAGTAGTGTGACAATCTTGCAGTAACCAGAGGTAGGTGGGCTTGAAGGTACTGTAAAATCCCATCTGAGCCTACTCTATTCAGGTCATCTGCCAGTCAATATTCTGAAGACGCAGCTCTACATTACACCCAATTCTATCCCATCATGAGGTGCTGCCAGAAGTCGATAGCGCAGATCGCTAGATGTGGTGTGGTGTGGTGGACAGTGGGGAAACAATGCCAAGAGGAAGCAGAAAAGCAGTGACATCCCTTACAGCAGTTGCCTGCAGCGTGACTGAGGAAGGTGAACAGACAACAACAGGCCAGAAAAATTTTCTGTTTTGCTCCTTTTACACTACGGATTGATGTCACGGTACGTATAAGGTGTTCAGGCCTCCAGTCCCCTCATCCTTCACTTCCTCCCATGACAATGCCACAAGTTGTGAGGCTCTGCTTTTCGCATGATAGGGGAATTGATCCAGAAGAATCAGCACTGGGGTTTTCTGTGTTATCTTTCTCAGCTAAGATTATACCACAGGATCAGCCACAGATTGGTGAAGGTTTGTTCTGTAGAAGAAATCTCTCTGTAGAAGGGAAGAACTCATTAAAAACACACATTGTTAAAGACACAGATGGAGGAACAAGATTTTTAAATAAAAACTGCGTTTTTGCTAATATAAAATATCGTCCATTACCTAGAATAAAATATATATATATAGTAAACACAAACATAATATACTTCAAAGACTGGTTTCTGATGGATTTAGCTGCAATTCTAAAAGCAGCTCTGGAGACCCAGCAGCACCCTGTGAAGGGCTCAGAGCTGATACAAGTCATTGTAGTTACACGGGCATGCTTTAGCTACGCAGTTTGTGTATTTCAAAAATGCAATGCATCGGTTCAGTGCAGCTGAATTAGGGGCAAAATAATAGTTTTTAATAGCTGGCAGAAATACATTTCTTACCACTGGGCAGGTCCTGCTTGGTAGACTAGCTCTTGTCCCTGTAGTGGGACAGTTAGGGCGCACGTGCCCCTGTACTGACTGCTCCTGTGAGGCACACCAAGATACGCTTTGACAGAGGCAGGGAACTGCACCGAGCAGGGGTACCCTTGCTGGTGGTAGGACACTCAGGGACATGCTTCCGTGTCAAAAGGTAGGCTTGGAGCTGCCAAGAGCAGGGTCCAAATCATGCCTGGTTCCAGTTATGGTTAGGGAACAGGGAAAGTCCTCATCCCCTTTCCTGCAGGGAGCCGTAGTGACTGTGTCCATCCTTCCTGCCTCTGCTGCAGGAGCTGCTAGCTTGTCTTTCTCCCCATCTTCCCATCCCAGCTCAACCCTTCAGCCACGTGCCTCTCTTTCCCTTCCTGGGTTAGATGCAACCTTCAAACAAGTGCCTGTATTTAGTTTTACCTGTGGTGCATGAAGTCTTCTTTATTATTCCTGTTGGTTGAATTTCTTTTTAACTAAACATCATATAAAGTTTCCAGTCTTAGAATATCTTCTGCTCTTATTTCCCTTGCCAACATTTTTAATATCTCAGGTGTTGATTGGAAGCAGGAACTCAGCCTTACTGACATATTGGTCTCAAATTAATGTTATTAATGAAAATTAGCTACTGTGGCTACAGTTAGCACAACACAAACAACAGAATGTGTCAAAATCTTAGCAAGACACAAGAGAAGCCAGGGTAAAATGCAGGCAGAAAATGGAACTGCGCATGTACTTGTTGCTGAGCACTTGAGTATCTGCATTTATATTTGGCTCTGTTGGGCAGCATCCAATGAAACTTATTTTTGCCTTTGAAAGTATCATTTCCAAACACAATTGGATTCTGAAAGAACTTAAAATGAAAAATCTAAGGAAAGAGATTCCAACTGAGCCAAATCAGCACTGTGCAGTGTAAAGCAAGCATGACCAGTAGGATTAATTTCCAAGGAAAATAAAAAAGAATTTAAAGGTAGTATGTATCAAAAGATATATTGACACCAGAGAAATACTAATGCCTGGAAAAAGACTACATATTTCACTGTCATTTACCAAAAAAAGTATGTATTATTCATTTTAATGAATTAAGTTACAGTAAGTTAATGATGATTCCCAAACTCGATAACGATCACACAAAAGGACATTTTTTATAACTATTCTGTATTAGAATTTAGAGAGCTTATCGCAATGAAATATGAATGATGTCAAATATGCACTGAAGAATGGTGAATGAGGTTACAGGAAAGTCACACGCAAAGTGATGCTTCTACAAAGACAGTGTTTGGAGCTGGAGGCTTAAAGCATGCATGTTAACAACAAGTTCTGTTCAAGCACTGACAAGCAAAATGGTCTCTAAGGATGAGATTTTCAGGAGAGTCCAGCACCTATTAGTTCCTGAAGAAGTCATTTTGACAGCACTCGGTGTTAAAGTGAATTGATGGATGCCGAATGCTTTCCCACATCTAAAACTGGGCACGGGTGTCTGAAGTAACAGCCCAAGCTCTCCCCCCACAACTCACTCTTACAATGAAATAGACCTTGCCTGCCCTCCCCCTGCCAAAAAACAAGCCCCACAAAACAAAAACCACAGAGAAATTTTTGATTAATTTTCTTTGCAGAAAGACAGCAAAAATATTTTGTAAAAGCATTCTCTGTTTCAAGTCTGCTTTAGTTAGTCACCTCGAAGTTTAGTAAGACAGAAGGTCAGTTATCCAGAGTTCAGCAGTTAAAGTTCTTTGAATCAAAACCTATTGTGATTTAAAACCTGGCAAAGAATGTGCTAGGATAGGAAATCTGAATTACCTGAACATCCTTGGCACTGCAGACTCTTGAAATAGTATACATACTGTACAGGCTCTTCAAAGGCAAGTGCATAGCACTGACCTTATACTAAAGACTTCATTATGACCAGCAGTCACTTCTGCAGCAGTCAACAGTATTTATAAATCCAGCACCACATTGTGTTTTGCTCATAGGAATTTATTGTTTCATTGACTAAATATTTTTATATCTGTATTATTTTCTTCCTTATTAGCAACTTGCATAAAGGAGTAAATAATTTCCATTTCTACTCAAAACTATACACAGAAACTTTCAATACCTACCCAAGAACACTTCAGGCTATTTTCCTTCATAATTAGCCTTTTGAGTGAAGGCACATGAGGATGAGGCCATCTGGATACTCATGAAACAGTTCAGCTGGAGTACCAGGCCCATCAAGAAACGGTGGACAGAAGAGTGAAAGAGCACCTTAATAGGTGCAAGTATTCGTAAGTGTACATCTGGCACAATTAACTTTTGTATTTTTTTTTGCGAGTGTGTTCTCATGATGCACAGTATTTAAGTCTTCCCAGATGTCTTCCGACCCTCTAAATTCTGCACTCAGATTTATTATTACAGTAACTTAGAAACTCATGTAATTCCCTCCAGCTGTCCCCTGTCTTCAAGGACTTTTTTCCATGCAGGAGTAGTCTGTGTTGGACAAAGTAAGACCATGGGGTTTGCTGTTAGGTAAAGGTATAAAGACAAACATTTCACTGGGAAATCCAGAATGCAGTTGGTATGTGTCAGTCATAGTAACATTTCTAACAAAAACTCTTGTGTTACAAATACTCAAACTATTCCACGGGTAGGGATCAGGAAGACAGATTCAGTTTTGGTGCATCATCAACATAATTGCCCAGTACTCACTAACAGAAAGACATACAAGTCTAGCAATAGACAACAGAGAGAGGACATATCAATTTTCCATTGGATTTGCAGGGCTAGCAAGGCAGCCTTTGACCTGTAAAACAGAAGCAAATTTTTCATGACAGCCAGTGAGAGAAAATAAACCTGAAGCTCCCCATGTCATTTGTAGAGAGTCACTCTTCCAACTGTAAGAACAATTTAAGATTGGGTCTAACCTCCCAGCTGTCCATGGCTTTTTTGCTAGTGTCCTCTTTCTCATCTCTGACAAAAGTCACCCCTCCAGGATATGGAAATTGTAAAGTTAGAATTGATTGTGATGGAACAATTTCTCTGTTTCAGAGCCACTAAAATTTACTGCTTTGTCTTTCCTCATTATTCCTTTTTTAGTAGTGTCCCAGAATTTAATATTTTTTCCTTTTTTTTTTTCTAAATGAGATTTTTGGCAGTTGTTTTGAGAAGCAATTAATGAAATCATATTCCTCTTTTGCTCCTCCTTATACATCAAAGTGGGTTTTGTGGATCCATATCAACTTAATTTTTCCTCAAAGGAAAAAAAAAACAGGATGCTTTCTTTGATGGGTACTGTCTGATGGAAGAAAGAAAAAAAAAAATGGAGAAAGAGGTCCTGAAATTTCTAAATTTTTTCACTTTTCTGTAAAATACCAGCATTACTTTGACCATGTTTTGCCAATTGAAGCACCATTTAACTCCTTGCTGGGGAGGTGACATCTCATTGGAAATATCATTAAATCATCTGAGATGTTGATTTGCACCTATTCAGATGTCACAGTAAAGGATTTTATTTGCTTTTCTCTTTCTCATAGTCCTCAGTTATTATGTGGATCTCGACACCCACCTCTATCCAGGAGCACTGGGAAACAGTTATTCTCTCAAGCCAAATTTCTTTTCCTTCTTGTCTAGGCAACTTTATGGTTTCTGTCACTTAACCTTTGGGCACTAAGAGTACATGGATGCACCTGAAGGTGCTTTTTAGACTGCAGAAATGGCTGTGACACTGAGGTCTGGCTCCCTCATCCTGCTGGAGGTATTCCCACCTGTGAGAGGGAAGACTATTTGCTTTCCCAACAGAAAACAGCATGCAAATTCACTGCTGAGCTGTGGGGAGAAATGCTGTACATCTCCAAGCACTGCAACTGAACTCACTCAGGAACTGCAGGACAGGGCAGCTCCTCCAGCCCTCACCAAGGAGTGATTTCCCTGCTTGTTCCTGAAAAAAGCCATGCACATCTTGGAGGGTAGATGTCTGTATTTCTTACCTGCAGGCCACAAATGCCCGCTTTTTGATATGAAACTCCAGGAGAACCATCACCGTGGCCTGGATCTGAAGTGCAGGAGGATAAACAACCTCACAATTTGAACTCTGAAAACATACTCCTGTTGCACCTCTTGCCCTTGGTTATTTTAGACCCACCAACAATTCCTACTTCTTCTGTAAAGTGCCTGAAGAGTTTCAGCAGCTACAAAAAAAAGAAGAATTACAAAAAGCTACAGTAAGATTTTTTTTCTGACACAAGTCCCCTGAAAGTGCTGCTTCCAGCACTTCCCTGGCACCTCCTGAACACCACGTCAATGCAAAAGCGCTTGTTCCAGCTCCAGACAGGACGTACAAGGTGGTCTCCTCCTTTTACTACTCTGAAACACAGGGCAGTGAGCACACAAAACTAATGGGGTCTTCTTGCTGTGTTACCTGCAATAAAGCCTGCTAAAGCTAAAATGGAAAACATAAATGTTTTAAGAAGAAAGGGGGTTTACATGCACTGCCGAAGCAGAAAAATTGTTTATTTTGGTTTTGGGTAGGTTTTAGTGGGTTTTTGTTTTATTTAGCTTTCTGGAACTGCCTTTGTTATTTTAAAAATGATATTTTTGAGCCATGCCAGTAAGTAAATCTCAGAAGAACATAAGCTAAACAGGATAAAGATAAGAAAAAATTCATAGCATTCTAATAAAGCTGAAGAAATGCATGATCAGAGGTACTCTTAGTTGCTATCAATGTGAGAGGCTACAGAGTGAGATTCCCATCCTGACAGAAGTTGACACCAAACAAACTAAAATACTAAACAAGCATTGCCAGACAGCAGGGAAAAAAACCAGTGTTGTGGGCCAAATAGTAATCAACCTGATGCAGCTTCAGAGAAAAATGAAAATACTGAAAAGGAGGGAAAGGGCATTTTATACTTTCTCTCTAGAGGCCAAAAGTGGGAGAGAAAACTTGGGAAACTGTGCTGAGAAATAGGAATCTCTCTTAATGCCACTACACGTACAGCCATGTCCACCTTTAACCCTGCCTGCTGGAAGATGGAGCTCTCTAAACCCCTCTCCTACAAACTCTTGACAGTTCACATCTCTGATAATGCAGAAGTTTCATCTATTACTTTTATTTTCACAAAATGACAGCACAGAGTAAAATCTTACCCTTGCTGAGAAAATAAAATCTTGCATTTAGCATGTGATTTTTCCACTAATACACTGCAGCGCCAGAAGTTACTGATTTTTTTTTTTGTTGTTATTCTTTATCATTTTCTTCTGGCATAAACAGCTAAGGCAGCCACACTAAATCTTCTGTTAGACGGAAAGTCAAGGGTCCTGGACTTCCCACATCTTGCTGTCTCTCCTCAAAGGCTAGTCACACTCACAGACTGTGCTTGGCTCAAAACACACCAAGCTGGTATGAACATGAGCAGAAAACTTATCAACAGTTTCTTCACTGTGCTGCCAGTGCTATTGTCCCTAAAGAAGCAGAGGATGGCCATTACAAGGTTACCAAAAGGGAGGCAATTAATGAAGGGTACTATTCATGATGTCGTTATTGGTAAGAAAGACCCTTTTCCCCACTGCTAAGACAGAGATGAGGTGATGAGGAGAGCTAATAGTTAATTACTGGTGAGCTTTTTGCAGCACTTGCCCTCAAAATGCTTGGAGTCCTTAAAAGTAAAGATGGTGGAAGTGGATCCTGCAGGAGGCACAATGAAGGAAATTGATGAAGCTGCTGGAATTAAGTCAGAAACAGAATTTTCTTTTTTGAGGAATCATTTTAGAATTTCCGTGAATTTCAGCACCGAGTATGTCTCACATTGACCAATATCTATCTCCGAGAAAAAAAACCAAGCTTCTAAGAATGGTCAAACATTGGTGTCAGCAAAATCAAGAGTGTTTGCACATAGACAAAAATTGCCCATATAGCTCTGTCTGAAGATGTTACTAGATTTTCCCAACATTACAGAAAGATGAAAAACAATCCCTTGAATTTGCAGGACCAATATAATTTGGTTCAGCTGCTGCAAATGGATTTCTTTCTGAGGATTTTTACAATAACTTCCTGATTAATAGATCTGTGTCAGTTTATAAGGCTAAAATCCCCCATAGAGGCTTTGCCTGAACAGCAGCCCAGAAGTATTCAAAGAATGTTGTTGCAGTTGCAAAGAAAATCCAACGTTTTCTTCTACACACAATTGAACTATATCTGCTGTCTGTAATCTGAGGTGAAAACAGGGAAGAGCTTCACGTTCACAGCTGTAATTATTTCTACTTATACAAAGCATACTTTAGGTTAAGGAACTACATGTGCCATGAGAAAGACCCACCTCCTCTTTTTTGTAAACAGAATTTGGGTATTTCAGAAACTACAAGACTTATTAGCACAAAAGTACAATCAGGTTTCTAATTTTTAGTAATTCAAAGCAAAGGGAACATTCAACCCTGATGCTGTACACGCTAAGCTTGCTAACAGAAGCAAAATATGATACTCCTAATCAGCTGCATAAAACAACTAATATCATAATTACTCCCTTTTTTGATGGTTTATTACTCATGGTTAGTACATAGAGGTATATGGGAGAGCTCTTATGGTATATAAGAGCTTTCCATCTTCCCCAGTTGAACCAAGATTCTCGTGTGAACTATTCATCACGTCCAACCCTCAGCTTCTCAGTCTGGGATATGGAAACTCAACCCTTTAATTTCTTTTAAGGTTGCTGTGAGGAGTCTGCCGACAGCCATGAGATGCTCAGATACTATTTCAGAATGGGAGTTTATTTACAATCATGACAGTATATCACAAAAAGCAAACCAAAAAGAATTAAAGAATTATAAGTAAGTAGCAATATATGTACTGCAAACCCCAAGACAGCTTAAAAATACCTTGTAACTGAATCTGTATCTTTCAGTAGAGCTTTTTAGTTCACTGCTTTGTCTCTTCAGTGCATGACAGAAGTAGTTCATACCAAAGTTTGCACTTGAGTCTTAAGACTTCATGAGCGAAAACAGAAAGCAAAACCCTACTGCAGTCTTCTGTCTCAGTTTCCCCATTACTCTGGCATATTCTTTAGGATGAAATTGCCTGTTATCTTGCATATCTACCTGATGGCTTGTCTTTTTTAACCATGATGACTACTTCTATCTTGATTTTGTGGTTTAACAGGTGCTGCTTTTGCAAGTGTGTACTCATTTATCCCACACACCTTGTATTTCCCTATGTAATTTCCTCTAATGTTAGTGGACCAGCATTATCAAGTTCATATATTGCAGCCTGCTGCTGAGACAGTTAGAACAGATTTTCTTCCACTTGGCAATGCAGCTCTCATCCCAGTTAACAACCATTATGATTGTACAGCTGACCATAGCCCTTGATCTCAGAGACCTGTTCACAAAATCCTTATCAATGGTGCTATATATACATTCATTTATAGTCCTTTATATCAATATCACATTAAATATAGTTCTCAACTTACTCCAGAACTACATCAATCACCTGCTTATAGGTCCCCTTAAATGGATATGGAGAAAAAGAAGAGACATTTTCACCTACTATAGTTGCTCGTGAATTGTTCTAGCTATTTCAGCATTGCCACCAACAGCTTTGGGAGCAGGCCATCCCAAAGCATGAGTCAGACCATAAGCACATCTTTCCTTTTCCCTACTAATGTTCAGCTCAGTCCACAAAGCTGCAGTCATTCCAGTGCAAAGAAAATGAGACTCAATCAAATTTCCACAGAAAACTAGCACTTACCCTACTGTTCTTATCACTGTTCTTAAATACTAGAATGATTAAATTAACCAGCTGGATCAGTTTTCACTTAAGGAGGAGTTTCACTGTTTGTTCTAGTAAATAACACTGATGGTTTCTACACTATTAAACAGGTCGTGGGTTTTTGTAAGCACAAAAATCTTCACTAACCTTTCATTAGGGTTAGCAAAACTGACAAACCTCATTGTTTGTAGTGCAATCCTATCTTTAATGTAACATTTCAGAATAATCTTTTTTGGCGACATGGACAGTGGGATTGAGGGCACCCTGCACAGGTTTGCCGAGGAAACCAAGCTGTGTGGTGTGGTCAATATGCTGAAAAGGAGGCATGCCATCCAGAGGCACCTGGACAGGCTTGAGAGGTTGGCCCGTGCAAAACCCATGAAGTTCAATAAGGCCAAGTACAAGGTCCTGCACCTGCGTCAGGGCAAGCCCAAGCACAAATTCAGGCTGGGCGGAGAATGGATTAAGAGCAGCCCTGAGGAGGACTTGAGGGTGTTGGTTGATGAAAAGCTCAATATGAGCCAGCAATGTGTGCTCACAGCCTAGAAAACCAACAGTATCCTTGGATGCATCAAAAGAAGTGTGGCCAGCAGGCTGAGGGAGGTGTTTCTGCCCTTCTATTACTGTGCTCTGGTGAGACCCCACCTGGAGTACTGCATCCAGAGGATGCAAAGATGATCAGAGGGCTCAGCACCTCTCCTGTGAGGATAGGCTGAGAAAACTGGGGTTGTTCAGCCTGGAGAAGAAAAGGCTTCAGGGAGCAGCCTTACAGTACCTAAAGGGGGCCTACAGGAAAGACGTGGAGGGACTCTTGACCAGGGATGTTAGCCGTAGGACAAGGGTTAACAGTTTTAAACTGAAAGAGGGTAGACTTAGATTAGATATAAGGAAGAATTTCTTTATTGTGAGGGTGGTGAGACACTGGAACAAGTTACCCAGAGTTGTGGATGCCCCATCCCTGGAAGTGTTCAAGACCAGGCTGGGTGGGGCTTTGAGCAACCTTGTCTAGTGGAAGGGGTTGAAAACTGTATGATCTTTAGGTCCCTTCTTACCAAAACCATTCACATTTTCAGTGAAGTAAGTTAGAGACAATGTCAAGTTTCCATGAAAAAAACCCACCCTTTTTGGTATTTTCAGTTTGTGCCATTTCCTGAATGTCATTCAAAGGTAGTATTTTGTATTTAGTCCTTATGGTTTTCTCAGAAAACAAACAAAAGAACTGTCAGTGAAAGTTATAAAACATGCATTATTTACCTAAGTGACAAATTCTCAATAAGCAGGGTTTTTAGTCTAAGTATATATTATTTAAGAAGTTTGTTTTATTTATCATATATTTATGCAATTTTTAACGCAGATTTTTTTTCCCCACTAGTACAATATGCAAACTGGGCACTATCCTCTTATTACAGGGAACTGCTGCCTGAGAAATGGAGGACAGCAGTGACAGCAACAAGATAGAGCACTTTCAAATACTGGGAAGAGGACTTTGCTCAAGAAAGCAACCTCTACATCTCTCACAAATCTTGAGAAAAAGATTGCTTAAGCTTACAACTGAATCTCTCATTAATTAAAAAAAAAAAAAAAGAAAAAAAGAAAGCATTTGAGAGGGATTTGCTTAGCTCATAGGTCCTACTATCCACAGAGAAAATATCAGGTAACCACCCCACCATGTGGGACTCTGGTCCACCTGATGGTCTTCGTAGTTACCTGGGGAGGGTGAGAGCTCTACACTGGGAGGGAAAGCGGGACTTTGCATATGCGTGTGTGTGTTTGCTTAACACAAACATGCAATGAATTTTGGCCAGGAGTAGAAGGACGTTATCAAAGTCCTGAAGGGACTGAGGTAAAGTTGAATGCTTGTATAAGGAAATTTAAATAAAAGCAAATAACAAAGTAAAGACCCAGGTTTTCAGGAAAGATTTTGGCTTACTCAGGGAGTGAGTAGGTGGGATCCCGGGGGAGGCAACTCTGAAGGGCCACGTATCTCAGAGTAGCTGGCAGAGCTTTAAAGGCAGCATTGTCCAACAGCAAGACTGAGCCATCTCCATACTCAGCCAAACAAGTAGGTCTATCAGGAGCCCCCCATCTCCATCCTTGGACATTTTCAAGCCCCTGTTGGGTAAAGCCCTTGGAAACCTGGTCTGACTCCTCAGATAAACCTGCTGTTGCAGGGTGTTGGATTGGTGGTCTCTCCCAGCCTGAATTGTCCTAGGATCCTATGATAACAAAGTGTGGGACAAAGACAGAAACAAGAGTTTCCTAGAGAAAATTTCAGGTTTGCAGTATAGTCATGTTACTGAAAAAAGACGGCTGATGCACTAGGTAAATACATCAGTGCCTCTGTTGTCTAATCTGAGTTTTATGAGAGTCTTCTTGCCTCTTCTGAGGAGAAATACCTGCAGTGTCATATCCAAGTAACATATCTCAGCATAAATAGGTGTCAAACACTCCTAAGCAGAAGATTAATACTTATGCTCCATTGGCCATTGTATAATGATGGAAGGCAATAACACCCATATAATACCAAAGTAAAGCTTTTATTTTCTGAGAAAGACAGTACAAAGATACTATCAGATAAGCTAAGATATCTTTACTAGTTTAGTAGATACTTCATTCCATTTGTATGCATGCATACATACAAATTTACAGCTTGTGTCATTGGATGGCGAATGGATGTATCAATATTAACCATCAAGTTTCTTCATTTTTCTTCTTAACACTTCATTTCTATGAAAGGTTCCTGCTCTTACCCAAAAGCCAGACACTCATAGCACATAGTACAGCCCATTCAAAAATTATAGTCTCTTCAGCCAGTAAAGCCTTGACTGTCCTCTTGCTTCCCCTGACAAGAATCGCCATAAGCTTCACTGTCATCAGCGGTGTAACTCTAGGCACAAAAAGGAGTTGTGCTTCTATGTAGTAATTTACACATGAAGAAGCACCTTTATAAAGTTGTGTTCACTCAGAAAAAGTGCACAAACAGAGAAGATGCTGAACTTGTACAGCAGAGCAAGAATCGGAGAATAGGGAAAGTCCACAGATTTCATGAATAGAGCATGGAGATAGCTATAACCCAACCTCTTGGCTTACAGTACTTTACGCTTACATAGTGCAAATGCACATTTTTTAGTAAGAGCAGGACAGGAAACACTCTATTTTTTTACAAGATAGACAAATAATTTTAATATATTTACAATTATTCTGACCTCTCACAGTAGGGTAGCTCCCACTTTTTGCCTTGCTGCAGCAATCCAGCACATAAGAAATAAAAAGGAATTTTTTCTCCCTCTTTCACCTCACACAATTTAGTATTTTAGAGGTATGCTAAAAATAACCAGTCATTGGTGTTTAGGTCAGCTCCTCTGGTGGTTTAGATGAGCTGAGTTCCTTTTACTTTTGTGGAGATTCAACAGCACCAGTCAGATATAGAGAAGAACAGAAAAAAAAACCCAAAACTGTATGCTTTCTTTAAAGATATATTCCCTTGGTAAAGAATGGCCAAGAAAACTAATAAATGTTAACAACATTCCCCTGAATCTTTTATGGATTTAAACCCTGTTGAATCTTTATAGCAGTCAGGAAAGTAGAAATAGCTGAACAGCTAGGCAGAAGGACAATCCATTACATTGTTTTTCTGATTTTGAAAAATGCTGGAGCAAGTTAAGAAATAAAACCAGCTTAAATGTCAGTGCATAGGAACAGGGTAAGCACAGCAAGCCAACTATTAGCAATCCATCTCCTCATCTTCAAAGTAATGTTTCATTTTTGACATCCAACTTAATTGCAAGTAGGAATAACTATTAGACCAAAAAATTGGAAGGTTTAAGCTCAGTCCTGCCTTAAATGAGTTCTGTGGATCAAAGTTTGTCTTCTGTGTGATGCCTTACAAAAAGATCCTTTCAGAAAAATAAATCTTGTTCCTATTGCTTTGACTAGAAAGGTAGTGTTGCAGAAAGTCAGGGAAAAGGGGAGCTATTTGGTAGGCAAAATATGACTAACAGCTGATGCTCAAATCTCTGAATTAATAGAAATCTGATTGCTCATCTGTTCATGAAACACCAAAGAAAAAACAAATGACAAAAGTTTATCTTGACATGAAATTCAGATTTAATTAAGAAACATATATGTATGTTTTTCTACTCTGCAATAACTCTATGAATGAATTTTTTTCTTCAGTCAGATAACAGTTCTCTGAGCAGCCCATGCCATCTCACAATAGAAAATGGTCTTCCAGCCTCACTGCATCAGTTCTGATGAACTCCATTATTTCTAGCTTATTTTAGAATACATTTTGGAAATTAGGCACCCAAACACCAACTAAAATTGCCGTTGCAAACGCTCACAAAGTGGACATCCTAAAGTTTTCACCATGAACACATGAAGTCAGCCTGAAAGGAAAACATGGCAAGGAATTAGTTGTTACTGTCAAAGCTGATCTTAATTTCTCACCACCTCAATTTACTCATCTGGATGTATAAAATGGACATATTAACATTTGTCACATATACCTTGTAATGTGTTTGAACAAATTTTGACAAGATATCTTCCAGTTAAACACTGGAATTCTGAATATCATTGCCTAACTCAGTACTTTTAATTTGGTAAAGATAATTACAGTGACAGGTCTCACCCAGTAGAAGGAAGTATGGAGAATTTTAATTCAGTTAAAAATCTCTGGGCTTATAAATTTTAGGAACTGAATAGTAAGGATTCAGCATCAGATTTGGTCCTAGTGTCAGCACTTGTGTCCATGGGAAATAAGACAATCTCTTTGACCTCATTGCAGTACCAGGACCAGAACTGAAGGAAATGTTAGATTGCCCATCCTGGAAGCTGAGAGATATTCCAGGAAGAGTGAGACTAGAAAATGGGACTGTTGGAGGCTCCATTTTTCTGTGTGGCCTTGGGACTACAGAGCTGGAATTCTTCATCCAAAAGGTCAACAGTTAAGGTGTACATGAAAACAAAGAAAACTTGTTAGTCAAGCAGGGACTTCTATGATTCTTGGGAAAAACAAACTCACAAAAAAACCCCAAAACAAAACAAAACAAAAATGGGTCTGTAATGACTTACACTTCTCTTTTTCATGCCAATTTTGAATTAAATCTATGGGTCGTGTGGTACCTTGGGTGTAAGAATACAGCCTGAAGATTTGTGAGGTTTAAAATGGAAACTTTGGCATAGATCAATCTGATTTCTTTCATCAGGACAAATTGGCAGTTAGTATAAATTCTTCTGAGTGCAAGTTTAGGATACAGATGGTTCTATAGGATAAAGATATTTATTTTGCCTATTATTTATTATTAATAAAAGGGTTCATTAAAATTGTAAGAGCCAGAGCATGATATTTCCAAGTTAAAGAGGGAGCAAGGAGGTATTATCCTTCCACCTCAGAGGGCATCAAATTTCCATAAATTCAATTGCACTAGAAGAAGGTAGGACAATACAACATACAGGAAACAACTGGCATGGTGAACTTGGCCTTTCAGTCTTCCGCACTAGGGCAAACTCCATGCAATTTAACATTTCAGAAAGGATATTTTCAGCATGGACCTTAAAAAAGAAAGCTCCTCCCATTCCGTGTCCTGTGTGAAAGATGATACCTCAATACTTCCAGAAAGGCAGCAGTTTAAGTAGAAGTCTTCTGCAGTGTTACCCTTCTGTAAAAGTATTATCATAGAATCATAGAATGGTTTGGGTTGTAAGGGACCTTAAAGACCATCTAGTTCCAACCCCCCTGCCATGGGCAGGGACACCTCCCACTAGACCAGGTTGCTCAAAGCCCCGTCTACCCTAGCCTTGAACACCTCCAGGGATGGGACTTCCACAGCTTCCCTGGGCAGCCTGTTACAGTGCCTCACCACCCTCACAGTAAGGAATTTCTTCCTAATATCTAATCTAAATCTCCCCTCTTTCAATTGTAAACCATTCCCCCTCAGCCCATCGCCATTCCTTTCCCCATCTTTCCTGTAGGCTCCCTTCAGGTATCAAAAGGGGCTATACGGTCTCCTCAGAGCCTTCTCTTCTCCAGACTGAGCAACCCCAACTCTCTCAGCCTGTCTTCATAGGAGAGGTGCTCCAGCCCTCTGATCATCTCTGTGGCCCTCTTCTTCACTCCAACAGGTCCATATCCTCCTTATGCTGGGAGCTCCAGAGCTGGATGCAAAAATCCAGGTGGGGACCAGTATGACAAGATATATCAAAGGTAGTATCTGGGAAAATTCCATCTTATACTTCTCAGCTTTGAGGCATACATTCTTCAACACAGGTAGGATACCTAATTTACCCAGGGATGTCATGTAAGCTTCATCAACAAAAGTTTGTAAGATCTAGTTGGATCAAAGTCTGTTAGGAGTCACAGCTGATACTGCTTTGAGGGGCAGGGGTGACAGTCTAGAGGTTTTTTTGGGTTTTTTTTTTAGTACCTGCAGTTACTGAGTATAAAGACAAAGTTAAAAAAGAGAAAACAAGACTATCCAGAGGGGCAGAAAATCCCTCTGATCTAAAGATTTATGCCCTTGGTTTTCTATTTTCCCCCAGTAAGTGTCCCATAAGCTTTTCAATGAGTGACTTACCCTATTTAAAAACTCATACAAGTTCTTTCAAACTTCCATCTCATCAGCTACAAGCTTCAGTGATGAGAATTTGAGAATAAGTAGGCAAGTACTCATCTGCACACAGAACGGGTATAAAACTTGCTTTGGCTCACATCTAAGTCATGAAAATAAGGTTAAAATGTAAAGATAAATGAGCTATGAAACATCCAAGCATTTTTCCCTCCCTATTGTTCCTATAGCCTGGGAAACATGAATCAAGCTTATAAGGAAAAATTCCTTAAGGGGAACAAACTGTAGACTGACAGATATAAAATTAAATCTATTTTATGGCACTGGCATGACTGACTCATTTTTACATGGCTTAAAATAAGTCAACTTTCCATATCATAGAATCATAGAATGGTTTGTGTTGGAAGGAACCTTTAAAGGTCATCTAGTTCAACCGCCAAATTAATACAGTAAGTTAATACTTCAAATAAAAAGAAAAAAATATTCAAAATTGCCTTAAAGGGCAGGAAATCTCCTTTCTGAACATTTATTTTGGGGAACACAAGGAGAAACACGCTTTTCAGAATGATAAAATAAAAAATACATATTTCAACTGATGATATATTTCTCCAAACAAGCTAACAGCACTCAGAAATCATCCCTGTTTTGTTTTCTTCCTCTTTGGGTGAATTATGGGCTAAATCTATTACCAGCTAAGCCAGTCAGCTGAGTTTTTTCCTCATCTATTATAGGTTGCCTATTGAACTGAACAGCCTAAACTTTTTCCAGGTGGAAAATCTTTTTTGTAAGACTCTCACATAGGTAATATGCTCAGTCAGAGTGACCAATTTAAGTTGCTTGAATTTTGAAGATGAAGTCCTTTCAACATGTTGTTTGTCACTCAGAAGAAGGCAGAGAATTATAGATTAGACAGCTCTCAACTGCAAATCCTCATCTCGCATAGGTACTTAATTCAAGGCTGTTGGTGAATCTGAAGAATTGGAAAGGGGTGGAATTTCACATGTAGCACGCTCTCTCTGACATTTCCTGCCTGATGACTTAGTTATTCCTTTCCTGAAGCATAAAGCCCAGCACAAAACTGGTTTGGTAGTCACAAAGCGCATTTTGAGGACCTTGTAACTTTCCTTGTACTGAACAGGAAAATAAGGTTAATAATTCAGGGCTGCCATTTGTACTCTCTGAACCAGGTACTTGGAAGCCAGGCCTCTGTTCATCTATGGATCTAGACAGATTCATCCCACATAAGTGCAATCACCTCAATAAAAAAACCTCTTCAAACAGGATTCTAATTTTCCTTAGATGGATCACTTTCTGCAAGTGTTTGTATATTAACTTTAAAGAGATTGAAGAGCTATCGAGTAGCTGGCTGACTAAGATATCTCAAATAATTTATCTAAACTTTTTCAACAGAACAGAGACGCAACCTTCGTGTTTCTCAACAGACAGGAAGCTAAGCAGTAAATCAAACTTCTTCAAAATCCTTACTTCTGCAATAAGCAATAGGTAGAGCTCTACACAGCCACCTGAGTTACAAACTGCTGTCAGCAGGGGCAGGAGGAATAGGAGATGTGTAAACTATCATATCACCTGTTTTTTCTGTAACCTTTACAAAATACCGTTGTTAACCCTCCTTCACATGCTTTTCAGTTTGTTTTCCTCTTGAACTGCTGGGCAGCCATACTGCCAGAAATCACATTTGAACTGTAAACAGTCACTGTTATTTGAGATAAGGAGTACAATTCAACCTAAATTGTTTGAATGAATAAGGGGAACGTACCCTTGTGGGAGATTTCTTCGCTGATGCTGAACTCCTGTGGTCCTTAGAACAGAATGCAAAGCTACTTATTTAATGATGACCAAGGATTTGTTCCTGAGAAGCTTTACATGCCTGAGCAATCCTCACTTCAAACAGCAGCCCTGCTGAAATTTAGAACTGTTTTCATGAATCAGTTTGCAGCAGCAAAGCAGCACAGCAGCAAAATCTTTGCTGTGGAAAGCCAAGCTAATCAAAGGCTGACTGCAGCTCCCTCTCAGATCCTGTTGACTTCATGGGAATTTTGGTAATATCCATGGAAGTTTAAGTCGTGCTTTGCAGAGCTGCTGGGCATCCAGGGCCCGGCTGAAGACCCTGGAAACGACAGGAGTCAGCATCTCTGAAAATTCAGCAGTTGACATAAAGCAAACCTCATATGGGAGAAAAATGGAAACCAACTATCTCAAAAATATGTCATTATTGCTGTAAAATAATGGACATGGACCCATTTTGTCATCAACATGCAAGTAACGCAGACAGATCATATGTTACGTCGGGTCCGTATGTATGAATGTATGTGCAAGTTCAGTCAACAGATCAAGCAAGCAAGCGGCATAAAATATAACCCACCCCGGTACCATACACCTCGGAGGAAAGCAGGGAAGAACTTGCAGATTTTAAGAACTGTTTCAATAGGTTTTTATATGGCTCATGGACTAATATCTACTCGGTCCTGTGTGTAGTCTTGTCTTACATAATTATTGCATTTCCCTTTGCATCTTGAGTAGGAGAAATGGACATCTGTGACAATCATCTACCTATACAAAGGTGAGCTGTTCCCAAATTACTGTGCCAGCAGTAGATGTGGTCATAGCAAAGCCATCTAAAGCTCAAACTTTCATCTCAATTTTTAATCTTATTTCTTTAGTCCCACTTCTGGCGCCAGTTCATCTTGTTAGGTGCTTCAACAGATTCATGAAGTAAGATTTATTTTCTATAAAGTTAGCTGAACCATAAAACCAGATTTTATAGTGTTTTTTTCATACTAATCCCCTTTCCAGGAGAACTGCCATAGAGTCATTTAGGCAGCAGAGCTGGATACAGGAAACACTCTGGAGATCTCTTACAGCTGCTTCTGAAATTTCCAGTTCCTACTATTTAATCAAAAATTAAAACCTGGACAGTGGGGGTTTTAAAGCATTTTTTTTATGTGAAAAATATACAATGATTGTAGAAGAACAAAGGTATGCTTATTTTCTGAATATTCTAACACCAAAAAAATTGAACCGTAGCAGTTTGCCTGGAACACTAAAATTAGAGTCAAAACACACAGGCCTGAATTTTAAAGGCATTTAGATTGCTAATTCACACTGCTTTAAAAATAAATTAGAATTCTAAATACTAACACAATGCACAGAGGAATTCAGTGTGCTGAGTTCCATGAGATATACTGATATTTCTCTGTTTGCTGAAGTTTCTCAGAGACTAGAACCAGACTTTTAAGTTTATTAAAAAATGAATTTTTGTTCTTCCTCTATCAGCATGGCTATTCTGAGGTATCTGGAACACTGAGCTCAGGTCTCAGTGGCTACTTGTAGGCACGGTTTGCCCTGGCTTTAACAGAGAACCTGAGCAATGTTGAGCTGGAAAAGCAGGATCTACACGCACGTCTTCATGGCACAGTGGTACAAATTATCCAGTGCACAATAAGGCACAATTCCCAGACTCATTCTTGTCTGCAAAAATATCTGTTTACCACAAACATAAAACCAGACCTCAATGGTTTTTCTCTTTACAGCTCTACAAAGAAATGAAGGAAAGGACATGCCACAAGCTTGCTGACTTCAGTGGACTCTTCTTTAAGCCATGATTGCAGGTGGCCCTTACAAACAGGCTTTTTGCAATTTGATGCTGAAAAAGTATTTTTTTTAAGAAGGAAAAAATCAGGATCAATTTGTCATATCTGTTCTGATTGATATTTGTTTTTTACGGAGTTATAAGAGAGATTTTATAGGTTTGAGTCAGGAGGTTGACTTGTTAAATTGATTGACTCTGGTTAGGAAAGTATTTGGCAGGATTTTCCTTCTGACTAATATAACAGATCCAAAGCGCTGGTGGAAAAATAGATTTATGAGTAGTTGTGCTGGTTTTGGCTGGGGTAGAGTTAATTTTCTTCATAGTAGCTAGAATGAGGCTATGTTTTGGTTTTATGCTGAAAACAGTGTTGACAATACAGGGATGTTTTAGTTATTGCTGAGCAGTGCTTACACAGAGTCAAGGCCTTTTCTGCTCCTCATACCACCCCACCAGAGAGTAGGCTGAAGAAGCTGGGAGGAGGCACAGACAGGAAAGCTGACCCCAACTGACTAAAAGGATATTCCATACCACAGAACACCATGCTGAGCAATAAAACTAGGGGCAATCATCATCATTATTATTATTACTATCATCATCATCATCATCATCATCATCATCATCATTATTATTTATTTCAATTATTAAAATGTTCCTATATCAATCTGCGAGTTTTCTCACTGCTACCCTTCCATTTCTCTTTTCCCCACAAAGCTGCAGCATGGGGAAGTACACGAGTGGTTCTGTGGTGCTTAGTTGCCTGCTGGGGTTAAACCATGACAACAGTATAAAGTATATATGCATGTGTATATATGAATTGCACACCTAGTTTCTGAAGATGCAATAAGAACTTGTTTGACAAATAATTTGCATCTAAATTAGCTATAACACTGTAATTCTTGCTATTGTCAGACGCACAAAAAAAAATGACCCTCATGTTCTCTACAGAGATTATATGTATGGTTAGGCATTCATTGATTTTTTTCCCAAGATCTGTAATACCTTTGTATTTTTCCAAAGCAGTATCATGCTTGGTTTAACTGCTTTTATAGACATAAAGCATGTGTTTTTATTAAAAGTAATCAGTCAAAATAGACCCCATGTAGAAAGAGTAGAAATATGGGCAGGTTAATACGATTTGCATGATATCATAAAAATATTCCTCCAACAATGACTATAAAAATAAAGCGATATTTATAGGCAAATTAAAATATGCCCATTTTACAAGAACAATTATTTGATGACTATACATCAATTAGGTGTTCATGCATGTACATAGCCCAACAGGTACCTATGTAGCAGCTATAATGGATACATGCCTGATTTTCATAGTCACAGATAAAAAAACGAGTAATAAGTCAGATCTCCGTATTTGTGTATGTACACATAGGTAGGTAAATGCATGAGTTTTAGCCGAGAAATTTGAAATTGCTTTCAAAATTTATGCCCATTGTTTACCATTTCATTTCACATTTGAAAACCTGAGCATACACCAAAGCATCTAAATAAGATTCTCAAATGTATTTAGGGTCCTTTGAAAACTAGATTCCGCATATTTTCTAGGAGGTGAAATATGCTGAGCCAGATGTAACTGAGTGTTTCCTTTTTGTCCCTTTCAGACAGAGCCATTCCAGTCCTTTTTCAAACTACATGCTCATTATTACAACTCATACTGCAATATGCACTCCACTAACGAGATGCTCCATTTCTAGCAACTGAATTGTTCCATTTCCAGTAAACACTCTACTAACCAGATGTTCCAGTTTTTTATTACTAGTCTGTTGCTCTGGAAAGAATAAACCCCGTAATTCTCATCCTCTTCTGGGACACCAGAGCTTGGCACCCTCAACACAGGCAGAGCTTTGGCTGTGGGGAGGTGATGCAACAAGATAAAAGGCCAGGGCTTTTCCTTTGAAATGCCTTCTCATAAAAAAATAGTACAGAAGATTTTTGCCACAAATTTTTAACTTTGTCAGGGAAAAAAAAATACCAAAAACAAAAACAAAACAAACAAACACGTATTTTCCTGTCTTTTTTTTTTTTTTTTTTTTTTTGCTCAACTATGACATTTTGCTTAGTTTATGTTAAATAAGTTCAATAAAGACTGAACTTGCAAGTCATGTCATTGGCTCTTCTGAACTGCTGTTGAATTCTCTGGTCTCTCCTACACACTAGACCTCCACAGGAAAAAAAAAGCAACAGGGATTATCTTCTCTCAAAGGTATATGATGTTGAGAGAGAAGCATAGCTCTGGATCCATGGCACTGACGTATGTGCTATATTTCCCTCTTAAGTTCCTAAACTAGATACATTTATGGATAATTATGCCCCAGGAGGAATTAATCTGTTAATCTATTTTGGTTTAGTTTCTGAAAATTAAAAGGATAAAATAAAAAGTTTTAATTTTAATTCAGTAAAATTTCACTTAATTCAGAATTTCATTGGGAACTTCATGATACTTCATTTTCACCAAAGATTACAGTATAACAGGTTTTGTCATCTCCAGACTGACATTTGTAAATATTTAAATGCAGGAATAATAACTAATATAAAAATTTTTCATCCCTAATCTTGATGAAAACTGGAGACAAACTATAGTAATGTTCCAGAGTCCCAGCCTCCTGCAATTCTCTGGCTAATCCAGATACTCTCTATTTCAAACTCAAATTACATGGTTCAAAGCAGGAATTACTGCATAAGATTTCATAAACTTCATTCTGCAGAAGATCGCAAAAGACATTTATAATGATCACTTCTGAATCAAGGAGGAGAGCCAAGACGCTGCCCCTCCCTGGAGCCCTGGGAGCAGCTGACATCAGTGAAGGCCACTTGTGTTGTGTCCCAAACGGTTTCTGAATCTGAGCAAAACAAATTCCAAGCATCACAAAGGTAACTTGAATTTATTTCACCTCCTTGCAATCCACATCTCTTGACTACTCTAAAACCACATTACTGATTTGATTTCTTTAGATATAATTGAAAAAATAATTTTTATTTTCCCAAACATATCAAAACCCCATTAATGAAGCTGTCCAGTTAGACTAGTTGCTGGTTAATCTCCCTGACTAAATTTGGTTCTAGAACTCATTCTGTGCAAACCTGGTTTATGAAAAATGTAACCTAAAGTGAATCCATTTGTTCTGAGTCCTGAATGTCCTGCCTGTGGCATTTCCTGCAGATTTTAGCCATGATTCGATATACAGGGATGCCTAGAAAGGCGTAGGAATTAAGTTTGGGACTCATCTAAATGTGTAACTAGGCTATTCTACCAATGAAGGACAGACAGAACTCAAAAATGCGGCACATGGGTTAATGATTTTTTAATTTCTGATTGAAACTTTTTTACCAAATGATAGTGTTATTTAAAAATATTGTTTCCATTCAAAGAGATCTAAAGACAAGGCAAGCCAAGCAAAAGTAACAATCAAAAACTAGAGACTGGCCACAACTGTAAAGCTTAAACATGGATTGGAACAAAAAATGTAATTTTCATAATACATGTATGCCTTTTGATATGAGTTTTTGGTGTAAACCTCCATTAGAAATGGGCTTAAAATGTACTTTCAGTCTAAAGGGAAAATTTTCTTATTTTAAAGGGTCTAGAACATTGACTTCCATGCTATTCAAGTTTTTTCAAACTAAAAATGGGAGGGAAAGGACAAGGGGGGGAAGGAGATGGAGGGGAAAATAACGTTCAGCAAGCACGCACAAAAAAAATTTGATTAAAAAGAATCTGAGTGCTTCTGTGTAAGGCAAAAGTATGCAGCTTTGGTATAGCCTTCTCAGGAATCTAGGAACATCTGTTGAAGCTGTGCAAGCTCACGTATATAGTCCTTTTCTTCTCACTATCATGACATTGCCTTCACTAGGAAAGTGGGAGGACTACATGTTCTTAAAAATTCTAAAACCAATGACAGAAATGCAACTGCTTTTTCTTTATTGACAGAAGTTTTACAAAATCACTATGTTTCACCTGCCATCAGCAGTTTTAACTTGCTCCTGGTTTTGGCCACAGGAACACCAAATAACCTTGGCACCTTGCCACTGCTCTGTCAGAACTGGAATCCAAAATTAAGAAGGTGGATAAGTGACATTCCTGATGCTTGTTTAGTCTTAAAAGACTGCATTTCCACCTCAGCAGTGGTCCTACCATGTTTTAGCTATGTCTGTCTTGACTTGAATCCTAAGCATTTTCCAAATGTGTTTCCATGTTTTCAGTGAAGAAACATTTAATACTAAATTTAGAATAAGCTGTTAATCACAATTACTACAGGTCACTTTGGCATCACAAATTATTGGTCTCCCCCTACCCTAGCACTGGAGCTGCAGCTAAAAGGTATTAATTGATTTTAAAATATCCTATATTTGGTATGCTATTCTCTCTGAACAGCAATGGTACCTAACTTTTTTTTTTTTGTACATAATAACACATTCTTCCCATTTTACCTTCCTGAACAATGAATAGTCTCCAATTGACAATCTGATTTAGTTTTGTCTGCTTGGATGCCTTTTAGGTAAAGGACACCATTCAATACTGGATTTAGAAGCATTCTCTTCTTTTGTCTTCTTTACCCCCATCCTCTCCCCTGTAGCTAGAGGAGCAAGAGAAGGAAGAGAGGAAAGAAGTAGAAACTCAAACAAATCTAGATGCAGCAAATTCTCCAACGACTGAGCAATATGGTTTTGTACTCTGCTGGAGAAGCCATTCATCTTAATCCATCTGGAAAGAGGTCTACTTGCAGTATTTCACAATCTAAGTACTTTCTGACAAATCTATTAATTATGCACTCCAACAAATTATTTGCTGCTGTGGAGAATTGCTACTGGATTTTTTTCTTGTGCCAGAATCCTTGCTCTTTCCTCTCTTTTTAACGCACTGTTTTCATTACTATAGTCCAATTACCATCATCATTTTTTCATAGTATTCTCTTATCTCACTCCACAAATTCCTTAGGGAAAGAGATCTAAGAGATATAATAAGTAAAGTAACAATTGTCCTATCAAATGGGAATAAAAATACTGTACCACCACACACTTTCCCTTCCTCCTTACTTTTCTTATAGGTATAGTACCCTAGAATTCTAACATTCACTGGCTTCTTTATTGCCTAATTTTAATACGCAGTCTTTAGGCAAGTTCTTCTGCAGTTAAGATCACATTAGCGTCAACAACAGTTATAAGATTGTGAAATACTTTTGTCAGGACAGACCTGCCAACCCACTTAGCACCTCAGGAAATTCAGGCCAATGGGGACCTCAGGAGGTCTCCAGAACAACCCCCTGCCCCGAGCAGGCCGAGTCCAATGTAATGGCAGCAGCCTGAACAAGACAGAGGAGGGAGCTGTACAATACCTTCTTATCTTATGTGTACCCCTTGCATGTCCAGGAATGAAGATACAGGGTTGTTTTTTGTTTATTTTGTTATTGCAGATTAGAAGTTATATACCCTATCTACTTACCCTTATTTTCCTATTAGAAAATTTTTCAGATTAGTTGCTATAGCACTCAACTAGGACTGATCTTCTTAATATGATCTTACTCTTCTTTGTAAAAGCAACCAATTGCAGTTGTGTGCCTGTGTCAAGGTAGACATCTTTACACACTATCACCACCTGCCTTTCTGTAGGTGCATCTGTCCCTGAAAAATGCATAAGGAGTTCAAGTAACAGTATTGAAAAAGTCAGGTTTTTGCACCACGTTTTTCTTTGTAGCATTCTAGCCAATTCACGTCTTGGTTGCCTTTTGAGTCAGTGTAACAATACTTGATGCACTATGTCTAAGATGTTTGCAGAAAGTTCAGGGCAAGTATTAGTACCATTATACAAGGCACTGATGAAACATGCTCAGGTAACACTGAGGGTAGTTATATCCAAGTGTGTTAAAGAAAGGCAACTCCAGCAGAAATAATGCAGAGAAAAAGGCTCCAAGTCAATGGAGCTTAAAGAGGAATCTAAAGAGTCTTTTTCACCTGCTCAGGTTAGCAAAAGGAAGGTCATGAGGGATTCCACAGTTAAAAAAACAAGGGAGGAAAGAAAATGTTGCTTAAACATTAGGGAAGGAAAATAACTATTTTGCTAAACACCAAGAAAAGCTCTCCACATGTATGGTGGGAATTAGACCAAAATTCCTACCTGCGAAGGAAGTGAGGTTTGAAGTAGAGCACTAGAGAACAAAGTCAGCTTACTACTTTCATAATAACTTTTATCAGCCATGAGAAAGGATTTCTGGTTTATTGCAGTGTCCATAGTAAATGGAAACTGAACTCAGTGGTCATAGAAGTCCTTTCCAATTTTGCTTTTGTTTTGTTTTTTTTTTTAAAGACTGCCCACACTTACAGCAGAGATTTTATCTCTGTGTTGAGACTGAAGACATCTGGCACATTTCATTTCCCTTTCATCTGTGCTGCTACCATCTCTGGCCCTCCAAGAATAAGCCATTAATATCAGTGAGATTGGCTCTCCAAAAATCTGCCAGACTCCAGAGTGTTCTGGTGTATTTCTTCTCCCTTCAATCCAACTAAATGTGGCAGCATTTCAACATCTATATGTAATCCTGATTTAATCATTCCTAGTTGTTCTTCCTCCACATCCCTTCCTGAGTACATCGCTGCCAAGGAAAGGAGGGTTAATGCAGAGCAGCCAAGGGTCTTGATGTGTTCAAGCTAAGCGGGAAGTGGCAGCTGCCTGAAAGAGGAGAGTTGGATTTATGAGTATTATGGAGGAGTGACACATGGGGACCAGCCACAGAAATGTATGTTGAGGCCATGATCACTTTGGTAGACATAACAGATACCACCAAGAATGTCAAGTGAAGGATTTTGATTCAGCAGCCAGAGTCTGTTGAGTGACTGGAATCACCTCGGTCCAAAGTCTTAGAAAACAAAAGTGAGAGATTCAGTGAAGTTCAATGCTTAATTTTACTGCTGATTCAGTGGTGAGATACACAGGTCATGCGCTGAATACTACCTAAAAGGCTTCAACCGTAACATGCTATTGATTCCCCTCTACCAAGAGAATAGACATTGCTTCACACAATAGCTACATCTCCCTCTCCACCCTGGCCATCCCAGTTGTGGTGGGTTTGACTCTGGCTGGATGCCAGGTGTCCATCAAAACCACTCTATCACTCCCCTCCTCAGCTGGACAGGAGAGAGAAAAATATAATGAAAGGTTTGTGGGTCGAGATAAGGATAGGGACAGATCACTCAGCAATTACCATCATGGGAAAAACAGAGTCAACTTGGGAAAATTAATTTAATTTATTACCAATCAAATCAGAGTAGGATAATGAGAACTAAAACAAAAACTTAAGCCACTTCCCATCTCTTCTTCCCAGGCTCAACTTCACTCACGATTTCTCTACCACCTTCCGCTGAGAAGCACAGGGGGACCGGGAACAGAAGTTGTAGTCAGTTCATCACACATTGTCTCTGCTGCTCCTTCCTCCTCAGGGGGAGGACTCCTCACATTCTTCCCCTGCTCCAGCACGGGGTCCCTCCCATGGGAGACAGTCCTCCACAAACTTTCCAACATGAGTAATTCCCACAGGCTGCAGTTCTTCAAGATCTGCTCCAATGTGGATTTTTCCACAGGGTGCAGTCCTTCAGGAACAGACCGCTCCAGCGTGGTGTCATGGATGGAGCAATTCACTTCACACGTAGAGAGAAGCAGTGATACATTTATTGATATAAAACAGGGATTTAATGAAGTTTGACGGTAAATGTAACAGTGTTTTACCAAGATTCAAGATGGCAAGGCACACTTGGTTATTAACTGCATAGAGGACAGGGTCAAACAGACCTATCAGGGAGACCCTCCTATTGAGTAGCAAAGTTCAGAAAGGGGCCTGTCACTTTCGAAACTTCTTCTCAGAGAGGAGTCTCGATGCAGCTGGATCCAATCCTCACCCCAGTCTTGGTCAACAGTTTATGTCTAAAGGATTATTTACATGTAATCAATCCTTTATATCACTTATCTAAGATTTCAAAGTTTAGCAAGCTACTAGTCACTTACTGAGGATCTGTTGTGGCAAGGAATTGCCAAATCTCCAGAAGTAGCCTTGAGCGGGAGTCCCTGCTCAAGGGGAGAGCCTGGTGTGCAGCCCACTGCTGTCCAGGCAAGCTCAAAGGGTCCTTGGGCTGTTCACTGTTTCTGGAGGTAAGATGATTGACCTATAGTCATATATGCATATTGACCACAGTACCAGTATTGCTCAAGTTAGCCCTTGGCTATTGTGGTGTTATCTGTCTCACCAGAACCATGTCGACCCCGGTGCAGACACCACGACTACAAACACCCTTTGTGACCACCACAGGTGGTTATCACCTGGGCGCGGTTATGGGAGATAAAGGTCCAGTTGGTGTCAGGGGCAGTGGGAGCACACTGTCACACAAGGGTCGCCCATGGGGTCACAAGTCCTACCAGCAAACCTGCTCCAGTGTAGGCTCCTGTCCACAGGTCTACAGGTCCTACCAGGAGCCTGCTCTAGCACAGGCTCTCCACGGGGTCACAACCTCCTTTGGGCATCCACCTGCTCTGGTGTGGGGTCTTCCGTGGGCTCAGGTGGATATCTGCTCCAGCATGGACCTCCATGGGCTGCATGGAAACAGCCTGCCTCACCATGGTCTTCACAAAGAGCTGCAGAGAAATCTCTGCTCTGGCACCTGGAGCACCTCCTTCTCCTTCTTCACTCACCTTGGTGTCTGCAGAGTTGTTTCTTTCACATATTCATTCCTCTCTCCAGCTGCAATTGTGCCATTGTGTTTTTTCCCCTTCTTAGATACATTACCACAGAGGCGGTACCACCATCACTGGTGGGATCAGCTTTGGCCAGCAGCTGATCCATCTTGGAGCCGGCTGGCATTGGCTCTGTTGGACATAGGGGAAGCTTCTGGTATCTTCTCATAGAAGCCCCCATGTAGCACCCCCACTACCAAAACCTTGCCATGCAAACCCAATACGCCAGTATACACTTCTTTCCTGCCAGTCTTCCACAGTCCCTGCATGACTATATAAGGAAAAACATAATGGCATGAAAGATGGAAATGCCAGCTGCAGCTTTTACTTAGGAGTATCTATTGATGTTGCTGCTGATCCTCATGCGAAGGCTGTGATGGCTTCCAATTTTGTACTGCCCATCCCAATATACTGGGAAAAGTTTTTACTTAAAGCAGATGACACATGCAGTTCTGGTATTGAGGGATGAAGTCTGATTCTGAATCTGCATTTGCAGACTTCATAGAAGCAGCCTAATGTTAAAAAATTGTAGTTATGTGTAGCTTCTGCTGGAGTCAATGGAAATTTGAAGTGTTAGGCATTTGTGAAAATCAGTGTATTTTAGACTTAAACCTTCCTTGCATTATTTTAAGAGCAGAATACAGAAATGTAAGTAGCATTAAAGGACAAGAATCTTTCTCCTCAACGTCAGAACCATTTTCACCTGAAGCCAATTGCCACATTTCCATATTCTTTCACTGAAAAAGGAGCAGGCTCATTTTGCAAAGCAGGCAAGCTTTTAAAAGTTGTGTATAATAACAGGAAGGAGCAGAAGGAGAACAGGCAGAGGTCTGAAAAATGCTTCTGAACTGGGGCAACACAAAACTGCTGGACAAGCATACTAAAGTATCACTACAGAGAAACTCTTTTTATTTAAACAAAACACTGAAATCAGCCCAGAGATAATTGTTTGGGGATTTCTTAAACAATTAAGCAAATTTTTTGATTTTTCAAATAGAAATAATTTTTTAAATTATCCATATCATCCAGATGAAAAAGGTTTTTCAGTCCAGGAAGGGGATATTTGAAGCAAACACATTGGTAAACACTATATTCTGCTTATGGTTGAAGGTTTCTGGGGACCAGGGTTCTTTCATGCAAACCTTGGGGGGAAAAAAAAACAAAACCAAAACCACCTAAAATATTTAAGGGAGATTCTTCTAGCCATGGTCACTTCAGAGCTAACCATAAGGTAACCTCTTAGTTTCTATGAATGCTTGGTCTAATTCAGCTTCCACTTGCAAAGGAATTACTGTGTGCCCTGACGTGAAGCACTCCCCCTCACTCTTGTTTACGAGAGCTCTGCTTGCTTGGCAGGGTAACTGGGAAACCTGAAAAACCCAACATGAGAAAGAGAGCGAGAACAGCTTTAAATTCAACAATCATCTGCCTACCATCTAACTCAAACCAGGCAGGGCGGGAAAAGGAATTGCCATGTACTGTCAGCACACACTCTGGGCTGGCAGCCAAGACAGCAGATTTGTGAGACAGAGATGAGAAAAAATGTTTTAATATTTTTGTTGAAATGGTGACAAGCAAGGGCTAGGCACAGGGAAGGGAGAGTGTGGATATGAAAGTGAATGCCAGCGTCTGTCCTCCATAAGGTGCGCCCTTTCTCTGGAATAGTAACAAGAGAACTAAAAATTTCATGGGTGATTTAATGACACTTCTTCAGGTCCTGTCTACGGAGGGCAGAGAATTTATTGACCATACACAGAGAAAATACACAGGAGAGAGGGGTAAAGTCTGGGAACCTTACAGTAGCTTTTCCTTCCTGTTTCATAAAAACATAGGCTTGGACCCTGCTTCCATGTGTTCAGTCTCACAGTTGAAATCTGCGTAAACTAAGGCACCTAGTGCTGCTAAATCAGTCCAAAAGACTGTCCAAAATAAAAGAAAAGAAGTAACCACAAAAACAAAAAAAAAAACCAAACACCAAAACGCACAAACCAAAACAACCCAAAATGAAATGAAAACAAGTGACTGAAAGGATGTGCTGAGATAGGGGTCTCGAAAAATCTGACTTTTTAAACAAAGCAGTATTTCATTTGAACTGAAATATATCTCAATAAAGGGAAAAACTGACAAAAAGCATGTGGTAAAAAGGATGTTTAG
This sequence comes from Dromas ardeola, assembly GCA_013398915.1. NCBI lineage: Eukaryota > Metazoa > Chordata > Aves > Charadriiformes > Dromadidae > Dromas > Dromas ardeola. The sequence goes on along the minus strand of VYZM01021331.1, from coordinate 147,764 downwards.
ATACTTTTCATAGAATCATAGAATCAAAGATCATCAAAGAAATAACATATAACAACAAAAATCAACAGGTAGCGTATAACCTATTTACACCATCCGGAAGAGAACTTACAAACATTCCGAAGAGAAAATGCAAATGAAAAAAGATAAAAGTTCTAATGAAAAAAGCTATGACAAGCTAGTAAAAAAATCAGTTTAAAAATTTATGCCAATCAAATGCTTAAATCAGGAAAGAATAAAGGTTGCAGTTATTTTTGACCCATAAATTGAAATAATTCATGTTAGTATTGATTTATAAAACTAAATTCTCGCACACCTATCATCCCAATGTATTTAAACAGATAACACAAAGAGAATTTACCACGTGGCAAAATCATAAAAATAGTGTCAAAACATCCTTACCTATGTTTCATGTCTTGCTAATTGCCAGTCTTTATGTCTTTCACAGACATGTATCTGATTCTAGTCAGAAACACAGAATGTTACTCAGAATGGCAGCCTTAAAGGGGCTTGTGAAAAAATCTCATGAAAAGTTAGAATGAAGCAATTTTGTACCACTAAGCAGAATTCACTTAATGGTTTATTCATGCAGGCAACAGGGAGGGGGAGAAGCAGACTTACAGGTTTTTGCTTCTGAACTTTCTGCTTCTGAAGGGCTTGCTCCTTCACCTAATATGAAGCACTGATCAAGCAGAAGGTTTCTTACTGACATTCTCAAAGTCTAAAAGCTTCTCTGCACCAGTCTTGGGAAGGAGAAGCAGCACACCAGTTCAATTGAGCGAAGATGACCTTACAACGTAGACACACCTATCTAATGAAAATATACTGCCAGCAACCCAACTGTGGCAGAAAACTACTCTTTCTGATGTATAATGAAGGGGTCTTTGCTTCTCTAATGCTTGTACAGGACCTGAAAAATATGGACCATTTAATGTGCAAATTGTACCATTTTATTGTGTAGATTTTTTAAAAGAACCCCAAGATAAAATCAATAAGGTTACTCCAGATGCAAAGAAGTAGCCAGGAAGCTACTACTCAAGTCAGTGGGATTATGTATCTAAATAATCTGCAAAATCCTTATAGGGCCTATCTGCATCTTCAGCTCTTCCCATATCTATAAAATCTTTTTCCTCTTTTCAAACTGACCCACTGAGCCCCCTTTGTTAAGCTACATATGTTAAGTGAAATTTCATTCATATCTTTCAACAGAGGTCCAATCTTTTGCAAATCTTTCCCAGTACCCAGAGCCACTGGATTTCAGTGAGCCACTTCAGCAGTCCCTCACAGACATAGGTATGAGGAAGCTTCTGGGGCTAGTCAGCACAAGTAAGTAGCAGCCAGAGGCAGGGAGCAAATCTTTAGCAGGCAAAATTACTGTAGGCAGTAAAAGTTGACTGACACTAATATAATGCAAAGGAAACAAAATGGTTCCCTGACCTTCATTTTGTTTCATCCTCAGCACCTGCATGTAGAGCTGTCCTTGATGGCATTCTTCTGAATCCTCCATCAGGTTTTTTCTTAGGCGCACAAATGCTTATCCTTATGTTGAACGCAGGTTCAATCTCTGAAAAACAAAGAAAAAACATTCATCTTGGTCACGGTCTTATAAATATTGGGGTGAAGAGGAATACCTCTTCAGGTCATTACCTGATATATCAACCCAGCTTCTTAAAGGCAGAGGCAAGGGGACTTCCTGAGCTGGAGGCTGAATTCAAAGCACTGTGTTTCACAGCTGTCAATGGACATATGCTGCTACCTTTCTAGAAATTTAGTTAATTAAGCAGGGTCCATAATGTTAGCTTGCCAAGATGACCCAGTCCATGACAGGTATCTAGGCTCTCCATGTAGTTGGAGAGAAATGGGTACCCCAAAATCTGATCCACTCCTGAGGCCCCAGTCCTAAGTGTTCAGCTTGGACACTCTTCAGCACAGATAAAGTATAAGGATGCCCTGCCATGGAAGATGAAATAAGTTTCACCTTGATAGCAATGAAGACATATCTGGGAAGTGTGGACATATTTACATAAATCTGTATTCATTCAGATAATGTTGAGAGATATGGTATGACCCCTTCCCAGACTGCATTTCTTGTCTCTGCCTGAACAACTACCATCGTGGTTGGTTTATGGAGGAGTCCAAAGCAGAAATCCTGCTCTGTTCTAGTGGCATCTTCTGTAGATGTTGATTTCCTATGCCTTGCCATCCATCACCAAATTTAAAAGTAAGTATTCATGTCGCTTCTCTGCATTCAGGATAACGTTATGATGATTCAGAGCTGCCATCTGTAAAAAGAATCCCCCAAAGTCCCCCAAAACTGAAACTTCTGTATATTTGGATATTTTCCTGCTGGATTTCTAGAAGAAGAAGAAGAAGAAGAAGAAGGAGAAGGAGAAGGGGAAGGAGAGGAAAAAGAAGAAGCAGCAGCATGACAACAACCACCACAACAACTACAACAACCACAGCAACAACATCATCAACAACAAAATAATAATAATAACAACAACAACAACAACAACAACAATAATAAAAAATAATAATGATAATAACAACAGAAAAAATCTACTTTTCAAAAAAATGAAAGTATAACACAGGGTCTCCTGAGAACTGTACCGGTAGCGACCACTGAATAAAACATGACCAACAAGATCAGGACCATCCCGATGGTTCAGTTTCGGAAGAAATGGCTCTTTGCAGCAGGACTGACAATAGCACCAGAGTTATAAAATGAAATTTAGGCTTTTATTAGAGCAAAACCAAGTCCAGGCATTCCCCCCTTCCCCTCCAGCACCTGCCCTGTTTATACTTCAGTGATGAGCACATTATGCAGTCCTCTGAAAAAGAGCTAGATCTCTCATACAGTAGTTTTTCCTGTTACCATTTCTGAGGTGATTACATCTGTCAGAGTGAGAAGAGTAAGATCATGGAAAGTTTTAATAAATATTCTTAAGGGTTCTAAACGTATCTTTATACTTCAGGAGCAAATCTTATGTCATACACATGAAACACTAGGCTACATTTACATAAAATCTAGGGAATTTGTGTTCTGCAGTAGGAAACTGCAGGAAATAAAGTAAAAATACTGTGGATAACAAATGCAGTTCATTTCAGGTAGAGTTATCTAACTACTCCCTGTGACCAAAACCGTGAGCCCTCTATCTAGTTGCAAAAAAGAACAATTTAATGAAAAATATAGCAACCTGACTATTTGCATTTTTCAGCTATCATAATGAGGTTTGTGTTTATTGTTTTAAACTTTCTTGGAAAAATTTCAAATTCTTAAAATTTACTAAATGTTTTCTCCAAGTTTTTTTCCTTACTTTTATTGGCATTCCATGCATTAAAATGGATTACTTCTACAAACCTTTTCCACCATATTTCCGAATTTTTTTAGCCTGTAAATTTAGCCTGAAAAAAATATAAGATCATAGTAACATATGGAAACTCTGAAAGAGAAAGAATGTAGGTGCTATAACTATTCAATCACATGTGATGTCAGGAATAATATAAAAAGAAGGAGAAAATGGAAAAGAAAACAAAATTTCAAAATTTTCAGATCAGCAAAAACAGAAATATTTTTTTTAAAGAAGGAAACCTTTTTCCTACAATTTTCAGTTTTTAAATAAGATTACTTTTTACTGGAATTGTTTTTCCATTCAAATTCCCAGCCAGGTCTACTTATTATCTAGAATAACATTCACTACAGATGATGTGCCATTGGGACATGCAAGGTATCCTAGTGATTACTTCACTGCATAGGGCTGATATTGATGCCCTTCTGTGGGTAAAGCCCCATAATAGTCAGCTGCAGGTTTCCATTCACAAAGGAGTATGCATAATGAACCTTATTATCCAGGACACACTCATAAGGACTACTCGGAGGAAAGAAAAAAATAACTCTAGACTCACAATTAAGGTAAAAAAAATGACAGCAGGAGTAGATGCGGACTGAAAATGTCCAGTGCATTTAGAATAGCCGAGTTCTGCCTCCAAAAGTGCAGGCAGAAGCCCTGTAACTTGGGATGAATACCTAAAGGAAGGAGAAAATAACATATCTGTAGATATTATAACTGGAGTATTTTCAGCTGAGACAGACAATGTTGTTTGTGTTCACTTCTAACGCATAAGAATTTAACAATTTACAGAGCCATCTTACTCGTATGGTATGAGGTAGGTCAACAGCCAGGACAACAACTGGCCAACAAGATGCTGTAAGGATTTCTCACCCCCATCATGAGATGAATTCCCAGTCGGGCTCTCTGTGGGCTGAAGCACCCTTGCACTTCATGCAAAAAAGGCTGAGTGCCTTCTTGATGTTATACGCTGTGCAAGAAAGAAAGCAGCTTACACTTGGGCAAGTAACAATGTGCAAATGCTGCTAATAAAAAACAGGTAAAACCAAATTCAAAACACTGCATTGGGATTTCTTCAGACATTCAAGGGAATGTTCGGACATCATGGGAGTGCCATGCCCTTAGCTGAGATTTTACTATAATCTCTTCTCCAGGTTTTGCTGGTGTTTCTACCTACCTTTTCCAGCAGTGTTGTGCACACTGCTGAGGGGCAGTGGTTATCTAAAGAAGACAGGGGGGATAGACAGGCTCTGTAAAACACCAAGGAACCCACTGAAGTTCATCCTTTTCACCCACTTCAGTGCTCCCACCCCCCCGAAAGGTCCCAGGCATTTTCATTCCTGCTGGATGTCTGCATCTTTTCAGTACTCCCCCTACTCTGTTCAAGTGGTAGAATTTCTTTCCCTGACAATTTAATTTTTAACACACTGGGGAGAACATTCTGAAAATCTAAAGCCACTTAGACAGATTCAGAGAGTTTTCTAAGCAGCTGACAGGTGTTTTTTCATCTAAAGAAAGAGATGAAGTGTGTGTGGAAACCGGCTTAAGAAAAAAAAAAGATCTTTTTCTTTCAGAGTCCTTATCTCATAATGTAAAATATTCATGAATTCTGCAGCTAGCATACACTACACTAGATACAATCAAAATCTTTAACACAGAGTGGAAATCATTGAAAAGTGTCTTGTTGTTGTACAGTGACCCTCAGCAAGTCCATGAAATCGAAATTGCAATGCACAGTCTCGTACTGCAATATCCTCCCTGCCTGGACTTGAGGGAGTCAGGTCCTTGTTCCTAATAATATGTCTAAAAGAGGTTATGTCAGTCTCAGCACAGCTCATGTGTCAGTAACATAAATTCCCAAAGTTCCCTGTCATATTTTAGTCATATTTCTGGTCTGCTGTAGAGCAAGCACATTTTCTATGACAATTCAAATAATACACTAAGAAACCCCCTGAGAGAAATTAAAATACACAACTCATTTCCTGGCAGAATGGATTCTGCAGGATCAAGACCACCAAGTAATTTTTCCTGCAGCAACTTCCTGCAAATTCCCATCCTGCAGTTGGTTTGAACTGGACAGACTAAATTCGCAGCGAAGGATGTCCCCAGACAGGTCGCCATGCGGGGGAGCTCACACGGGAAGGCTTTGTGCGAAACATGCAGTGTGTCCACCAGAAGATGTGATAAGCAGTGGTAGCCAACAGGAAAGAAAGCCGTGAGGAGGAAAAAGGGAGAGGGGGGCTAACTAATTTTGTCTTAAATCTCAGCAAATGAGTAAATATGTCAGCTCCCTGCTTTTAGCAGACAAAACACTGCTTTCTATGAGATTGAGTTAGGTTAGAGTATAAATGGAATGGAAAAGACAAGCACAAATGGCACACAGGTTTTACAAGGTAATAATTCTGCAGGAAACCGTCATTGACAAAACAAGCCACCAGCATCAAGTTTGCTTGTTTTTAAAATTTTTGGTATGGCTTGTATGGCCTTTTATTTACTATGTAGTGCATTTGGTTGAGCTTAGTAACCGAAGGACAATTTTGTCTATTTCTCACAGAAACTCACCTCCGTGCATGGAGGCAGCAGAAGGATTCTGAACCCTTCAAGTTTCTTCAGCTTCTTAGGTCAATGACTTGAGTGGCACTTAAGCAGGGCTCTGGCCTCATGTCACTCCTTTGACCAAGTGTTGACTTTACAAACATGTGGTGGTCTGGATCACTATCTGTACGCATGCACACTGCCAAATAAACCCACTAAAATAACCATTAATCCAGAAATTATTTTGTCCAGTCCTGGTTTATAGTGAACCATACTGTGTCTACCTTTTTGCAAGAGGAAGCTATAGATATTTTATGATAAGGTTAGAAATATGCATTTATATCAGCTTTGAATTCTAGAGGATCACATAATATATTCTAATTTTTTTTTAAAGCCAGATCATAAACCAATGTAAATTCCCATTGTTCCACTGGCAGAGGATATCTCTTCCAACACACAGATTTATTTGGCTAGACACCTAATTAAAATGGATTTATCTTGCACATCCATAAATCATGTAATAACCAGTCTTCAATCACTAATAACGTGGAGTCCACAAGAAAGTGATTTGTAAGTCTCTCGAACATCGATATCATCTCTGAATTAGTCTGTTTGCACTTTCCAATGCTTACACAGTATATGCTCCATCCTAATAAGTACTACCTGCCCGTGACCCATGGATCTTAACAACTAATTGCACTGTAACTGAATGAACTGGAGTACTATGACTACAACCCAGACTCAATCAGCAGAAATACTGATGCACTGGGGGAAAATCCATGACTTGGCATCGCTTCCTGTTTGAGTCATGTCAGTGCAACATACCTTGCCCCCAAACCCTTCTGCAGTAACACAAATGGCTGCTGGCCTTGAAGGAAAATTCCAAATTACATCAAATTCTTTTTCTTCTCAGAAACACAAGCTACCGTAAGCATAGTTATCATAGTTTGCATCTTGAAATTTAACTACAGCCCTCTGGTGCAAGCATGGCTTAATCATGTCCTTTCCCACAGCAGCAATGTGCATTTTATGAAGCTGATTAAGGTAAAAGAAGCCTGTTTTTACATATATTTTTGTCTTCAGTTGAGACATTTAAAAGGACATAGTCTCCAGTGCTTAGCAATTCTTGGGTTCCCACTGCAGCTCTTCCCTCAGCTGGAGCCCTGGCTGAGATTGCTTACGTGGCTTTTCAGCTCGTCCTGAACACCCTTTTTCACAAAATGCTTAAGAACTCCATTATTTTGGAGACATCTACTGCTCTGTTGATCCATGGGTTCAAACATTATTTGGATACAGGATGGCAGTAGAAATTGGGGGAAAACGGTACTCAGTGTAATTTCTTACAGGAACCAAGAAATTAGGTCAAACCCAAAACCTCACCAAGATAAACTGCTACTCTGTACAGATGTAAGAGAAAAAAGGAAAGAAATCCAACTTCTTATTGCAGACATTTTTGTAAGAATATGTTCAGGCATCCAAGGTTGTGACATAAGTGGAGAGCAGAAAAGAACTGTAGTGAAGAAGCAGACACATGCGAAATGAATTTGTAACAGTCAGCGCATTAGGAAACAGAAAATACAGAAATACTGAAGAAACTGATTTAACTTAAATTAAATAGAGCCATGTAATTCATCCTCACAGCGGATGAGTGTACGTATTTGAATACATCTTACGTACTTCAAAGAAGTGTTAATTCAACATACTAGTTGCTTATACAAAGTGAGAATAATGAAACAGCTTAACAGGTTTTCATTCCTATACTGTGAACAGGGCACTAACTGTAGGAATAGAAAACCATCCTAGAGTTTGCCCGCAGTTGTAGCTGTAGAAGTCAGGAAACCAGGGCACGGTGATGGAGCTAAAGCAGGAATGCGCACTTCCTCTGGAATAGATTTACACTAAAGACATAAGAGGTGCACAAAAACCAGCAACAAAGGAAGCAGCTTAAAAGCACTACAGCTGCCTTACAGGGCAGATCTAGTGCGGAGATCGTACGATTTTGCCACGCTTTGAATAAGACCAGGAATAGATTTGGGAGAACTCCTTTAAGAAGGGCATGAATCTTCCTGAGGTCACAGCAATGCAACAATGGCCTTATTGGGAGCTGACCCGTACAAAGATGTTGTGAAACAAATAGTCCTACAGAGCAAATCCAGTCAGTCATGTCACTAGGGAAATTTGCAACTTTACCTGTGCTGTTGAGATCTTAGATGAAGGAGCTGACATGATTTATGATTATCTTAAATTATTCTAGGTGTATAGAATATAATATAATCATCTATATTATTAGACACTTGAAAAGTTCTGCTCCCATCTTCAGCAAGATGTCATCAGCCAGTGATTACTCTAAAAACAAGAGTTATAAGCAAGACTGCTCAACACTGTCAAATTAATGCAGTTTTACAAGATGTTGCACATTATCTCCAGACATGTTCCACTAGTGTTGAATAAATACCACATTTCCTACATATGGATGTGTCTATAGTCCCATGCCACACATGGGAAGAAACATAGGCATGTTTCAAATCTTCAGTAATACTACCGTGGAAAAATATCTAGGGGAATCTTCTCTTCTAACCATTTTAATGCTGTATTAGTTGCCAAAGTAAACTAAAAGAACTTTCTTTAATAAGAATTTTACCACCCTTATTTCATTCCTTCAATTTGTCCTTTCTCTCAGAGGCATAAAAGTATACACACATACCACTTGGAATAATGTCTTAGCACTAACATGGAGGTAAAACACTGTTTCAGTAGGTCCAACCTACTTTAAATCATAATTTGAGGGATATCCCAGCCCTGCAATAATGAGTCTGCTGCAGAAGGAAAAAGAGGAAAAAGAAAGTCCTTTCACTGTGACAAACTATTACAGTTTTAACTTCATCATGGGTTTCCTGTACAAAAGAGCTAGTACCCCAAGTACCAGATGACAATTAAATTGATGTTAAACGTGCGCAAAGTAATTAAAAAAAATCTTAGGACTTTCCAGACTATAAAACCTTTCAGTTAAACTCTATTTAAACTGAAAATAAACACTATTACTGATCCAGCTCAGGGAATTTATTGTCTGAAACATCCTAAAATTTGTTATGAATTACCCTGCATGCATTATATATACTGAAATTATCATGTGAAGATTATTCTATGTTGAAGGGAGATTTTCAGTTAATTAACTCTTCTGGGTACAAAAGATTCCTCTGTGAGGCCTTTTTCTGTATAAATAGCAAAATACTTTTGTTTAGCCTCAAGTAAAAATTCTTGAGCAGCATATTAAGGCAGGAGGGTAGCAATAAAACCTTCGAATAGGTGTTATTTGTGAAAATAACATATCGTTAATTTGTTTAATTACTAAAAATAAGAAGTTGTGAAAACATGATTTTGGGGCATTTTAGGACAGCTAATAAACTGTATTGGTGCACCTCATTCACTCTTACCTTCTAAAATATTTATTTTCTCTCTTCTCCTCTCTTTAGCGGTACAGTAAGGTCAGAGGAAAATCTTCTTGGGAGCTCAATTCAAATGAACTAGCATTTACTTCTAGCATCGAGTGGTCTAGCTAAATGGTCTAGCCAAGGATACCTTGGCTGTAAAAAACCCATATGTAAAACAACGTGACCAAGTATTCCACTTGCTCCGATCAGAAGTGCACATTTACTCACAAAACCAGGAGGCCTCTAACTTGGTACAATTTATGCAAAATGTCAAGTTTTTTGCAGTAAAACCATTACTAGTCTTCTCTCTGTCAAGGCAATTGAATCTTCATTTCTCTGGTGCCTCAGGCTTACATCCCTGTGTGTCATGAGGAACGTTCATTATGACTGAAAAATATGATCTCATTATAAATGTCAACAGAAAACAGACAGAAAAGCTGTATGTATGGATAAATCAAGTCCTGTACACATACAGAACTCCGGATTACAGAGGTTCTGAATTTCAGAATTTAGTCCTTAAAAAAAAATTAAACAGAAGATGTAGCTGGAGATTTTGCTGAAATCTCCAACACTGGGAAAAAATGGTAGGAATCCAATGAGACAATGCACAAGAAAAGCCCTAGCAAATGGGTACTTTTTCACTACTCCTGGGGCTCAGGAACCTTGATAAATGCAGAGAAATTAACTACTGATGAAATCCACTGCCATCAGTGATCTTCTATCACAGATACATTTACCTCGAAGTATAGACTGAAAAATACCTAATTTCTGTCCATTTTTGAGCCAATATAGCAAACATAGGTAAATATTATGTTAAAAGCAAGAAAAGCATCCTTTCCTGGAGAAAAAATTTCCCTATGGTAGGCATTCGTTCCATTTCCCAGTATATTTTTCTATCTCTACAGGCTTCCTCCTTCAACCCATCTAAGAAAGAGTTAAAACTCCAGGCTATAAGGGAACAGTCAGTTTTCATATAGAGATGTTTCACGGTGAATGGCACAGCAATATATAAGCATCATTTTTTTCATGGTGGGCAGGTACTTCTCAGCCTTTATAGAGACATTTTTTTAATTTGGAACATAAATTAAATTAAATATTTATGCCAGAGCTGCCAAAAGAAAGACAAATAAAGCTGGCAAACAATTCTCTTAATAAAGTTCAATCACTGTAATGCACACTGTTGTCAAAGGGTAAGTGCAAGTTAATTTTTCCTTTAAAAGTTTTGCACTCTTTTTCCTGACAGTCATGTCGGAAAGAACTGATAATTTGGAAGGAGATTTATTCAGGGGGTAAACCTGTGCTCAGCTGAAGTGAATACATATCCTTTTCCTTTTGGCAACATCAGCAGCTGGTGAGGTCCTGTACCTACTTATTTATTTTTACTAGCTGTTTTGAGGGAAGGTTATTTCAGTAATATGTATTTTAACACACAAACAGATTCACAGACACAAATGAAAAGAGAGAAAGACTCCTTAGTTCAGTATCTTTTTTTTTTTTTTTTTTAACTATTCAAACAGAAGACCAAAGGAAATGGGCAAAAATCTAAGAATAGCCAACCACAAG
>VYZM01021331.1:80848-125829 GCA_013398915.1 Dromas ardeola | reverse complement strand
TCGACAATAAACACTAGCAAACAACAAACAGCCACAGCATCCAGCCCTTAATAAAGCTCCATTAATAAAAGTCACACATCATAAAATGTCAGGGAAAAGTAAGGAAATATTTCCAACAGTTCAAGCCAGGGAATAGGAGCTTTTGCTCCAGGTCACCCTGACTAAAAAAGGATGTTGCTATATGAGACATCATTTCAGCTGTCGTCACAGAGGCTTGTACATCACCCCTTTTGATACAATTCAGTCAAAATGTTCTGAGAATTTATGTGCATTATTATTAAAGAATGCAAGTTCAGCAGCAGTGGGTGTGACACACAGCTTTGATTAATCAAATATAAGACAAATGACTTCCTAAAACAGAATGTTTTGATTCATTAACTTCTTCCATAAAGCAGTGAAACACAAAGACACAGAAAAGTATTTGTTTTACATATTAAAATACCAGAGATGCACGCAAACCCTGCTTACACCTCTGTTCTGAAGGCTTAAAACATTTGAATCTAGAAATCCTGGAATCAAGGATTTTAAAAGGCTAATCTTAACACATAGTTTCACTCTTCCACTAATGCCCTGATTCCAATTAAATCTTTTCATTCCTTACCCATTTCTTAGTCAATCTTTACCTATTCCTTAGTTTTCCATTTCCTACCTGTCAAACCTCAGCCAAAAGAAGCAATGGCACTTGTCCTTCTCGTTTCACCCAATTAATGTATTATTGGTTCTTTCTATTCATGTTATACACCTTCAACCCTAACTCAAGGAGAAGAACTTGATGAAAAACAGCTTGGCGTTCAGACCTCCAGAGAGGAGATATCAATACAATGTTTGGATACATTCTGAGTAAAATTTCCCCTACTTATGCTGCATTAGTGCCTGGAACACAGGGAGTCGGGAATATACAGGTTGTTTACTGGTTCTGGACTAAAATATTTTTTACTTGGAACTTTGCCAGAAGAGCAGTGCAGAATATGAAATCAATCTGACAATTAAGGAATAAAACAGTTGATCTGGCTGCTTATAAAATTATCTATGGCTGGAACTTCAGATACTGATTTTTTTTCTCACACTGGTAATTTTACCATGCTCAGATCATTTGTGACAAGATGACCCAGCAGACCCAGAGTCTTTCCTTAGAGCAAGCCAGCACAATGCAGTGGTCTTTCGTGTACTTATAAATCTGATAGAGGGCAGGAGTGGATTGGGAAGGTCTCACTCACAAGTTTCCAGTGTTTCACAACACTCTTCGGGTTATTTCTGCTGGCGGAAGATACACACAAATATGTAAGAAAAAATACCAGCTGTAGCAAACTAACTAAAGGAGTCGTAGTAAAATGAGACTGTACTTAACTGAGATTATTGAACTGCAGTGACTATGAACTCTAACCTCTTTCCTTGATTTAAAAGTGTGAACCAGAAAAAGTCATAAAGAAGAAGCTGGCAGAAAGAACCTCTCTTCTTTAGGTAATTCCTTGTAAACATGACTGGACAGCGAATGATAGGGGAGCAGAGGGAGAGGAAAGACACCAAGAGGGTTATGAAACGGCAGGTGCACTAGAAGCCAGAACTTCAGGGCCTGCTGTCTTTCACCTGCAGTTGCATCCAAAACTCAGAGATCTCAGTTACATAGTATTCAAGATCCTGGAAAAAAAGCAGATAGAGCCCAGCAAGGCATTTGCGTTATGCCAGAATAATTCTTTCCAAAACAAAAGTTGGTTGACTGAATAGGACAGGGAACTAGCAATTCAGTCATTCAACAATTCTTTGTGGCCATGGTACAAATTTGAAAAATCAGCAATTAAGGTGAAAATTACCAGCTGAAAATGTTGTCAGATGTACTTGGGGAGGAAGCACATCTGAAGCTGGGAATAACCCTTCTCTCAGCAGTCAATAAGGAGAAAAAATGCTTGAGAATCATCATCAATCTGGACTAGCCAGCCATAGTTCAACCTGCATGGTTAGCATTTGTCTCTTTGTAACTGTAGCAACAATTAGTATTCACTAACATTGTGACATCAAAAGTTTTGGAGTTTTAGATTTTGAAAGTGTTTCAGAGGAGTGAATGAAATAATTTCAGTGCTGAGATCAAATTCAGCAAATCATTTAGGCCAAAGAAAGGGAATGAGGGATTTTGGGGAGAGAAGGGAAAACCCCAAACACAACAAATGCATTGTCATACTTAAAAAAATAAAGGTAAATTAAACTAAACTAAACATTTGGGCTCAGGCACAATTTATCACAACATTTCTATTTTTTGCAGTGAATTCCGTTCTAATTAATTATTTCCTCTTTTTTTTTCTTTTTCCTTTTTTTTCTTTTTTTTATTGATGGTACTCGGTTCCTAGGAACTCAGATTACATTACATTTTCAGCTAAATCAGAAGTTCTCAGACGATTTGAAATAAATTTTTGTTGAAAATAGATTTCTGAAAAAAAAAAAAAAAACAACAAAAAAAAAACCAACACGGCCAACCTTCTGCTTAACTCTGATCCAAGATGTATATTTGACAGGGTTTTTTCTTTTTTCAGTTTGGTTACAAAAGAAGAAAGACACCAGTAGCTGTACTGCACTCCACATCCCACCTCTGATCTGTTTTGAGTTTGTTCTGGCACAGATCCACTTTACTGATGTTCACTATTTGCTGAAATGAGGGCTAATACTCTAAAAGAAGGTCTCAGGATTATGAGGTGGTAATTACTGTGCTCTACTGCATCTCTTCTGGCTTTGCAAAGAAGAACCTCAAAGCATCATATGACTACCCTAATGTGGCCTTAAACTGATCATTAAAACCTAAGTGGCACTTAAAGCCCCAGGAACAGGGACAACCACTACCTCTGATACTGGAAGACAAGCATTAGATTTGTACCCACAGTGCAGAAAGCTGAGATTCATTTTACTGTGACTGTTTGTTTTTAGCATTACAAATGAAACCTTTTGTTTTAGCTTTTGTGTTTTGTGTTTGCTAATTTAATATCTGCCTTTCCAATGGTTGGCTTACCCCTGGGGTATTCAACAGGTTAGGTTTTTACAAGGTAGGCGAAAGCTCCCAAGAAACAAATTCCCTACCTCCAGCACCTATTTAGACAGTGTTTCTAATTTCTCTACTCAGAACAGAAAAGTATTTTTGAGCCAGTTCTTACTTTTTGCTAAAAACAATTTTATTCATTTCTATTCCTCAAGAAAAGAAACTTTTCCCATAAAATTCAGCTGAACTGGTTTTTGGGTTTGTTTGCAGGGGCTTTTTTCCTGTTGCTGTTTATAGGTTCAATTTTTATAGGTGGCTATCATCAGAAGTTTTTGATGATGCAATATCTGGAAAGTTTTTGTATTGATAACACCTTCTAAAAGGTTTTTATTGGCTATTTCATTGAGGCAGTTGAGGTTGATAATAAAATTTATTGGTGGTATTATGTTGGTGGAAATGCTGGAAGCATGGGTGAAGTTTCCTTTGTTTCTTGTATGGTTTATAGCATTGATGATTAGATGTCACTAAAATGTCATGATCAGCATAATTTATTTTATTGGAACAGCCTCATATACTGGACTCATTTTCACAACTGGTGTCCTTCATCATTTTTGTTCCAACACTATTTTTGCTTTCTCTAATGTCCCACAGCTACTTTTAGGCAGTGGTCTGGGTATATTATGGAGACTTCAGCTTCTTTGCTGATATTTGATCAGGATAGTTTCCTCTTTTGTCTCAATTTTCAGCGAGGTTTTTGATGTGCTGCTTGCCAATGAGACTTCTGAATTTCGCAATGCATAGATCACAGTTAAATTCTAAATATAAAATTTTTAGGAATATTTACCATATGAGCTTTGTATCAAACGAGTCATCTAAATCGAAGTGCTTTTTCAACTCCTGACAAATTAAGAAGCTCATCTATTTGGTCTTTTATTATCTCAAGACATTAGAAAAAGAACATTAGTCCCAGAATATCCATTATAATCAGTCATAGCTATCAAGTAACTCCACTGATGTTAAGTATGAGGAATTTGGTTTTGTTGCCCAAGCAGACAAGTTTAGATGCCTTATTCAAAACAACTATGATTTGGGGGGACACATTGTCTAATATTTAATTTTAAAACACCTTTGGAAAAAAGGGGAGACAGGAAAGATGAGGAGCAGTTTTTTGCTCCATGTGACTTTTGCTGCTGAGATGGGAGGAATACTCTAAAAACACAGCATGGTATCGTGACTGCAAAGTCACACAAGGCTGGCTTGCACTCCTTAAACGACACAAAGAATATTTATGACTTTTTCATTTCAAGAATATGTTTTAAGAAGGGAAAGCAAGCAGGCCAAGACTTAGCTAGATGACTAACTTTCTGCCACAGGGAACAGTTTCAGGAAGCATTTGTCATGGTAAGTTTAAAACTTGCTCATCAGCAATCTCGTTCTTTGTTATACTACACCAAGACAAGTTACAATACAACATAACTGCAAATATCAGCACCTTTCCTTTTGTCAGAATAAGCAAACTCAAAAGACAGGAGTTGTTGGGTTTTTTTTTTCCTCCAGAGGACCCAGGAGACTGAATGACACTTAATCTAAAAACTCACTAGAGTGTTGTCTGAGAATGGAGCTCCCCAAATACTAGACCAGAATGGAAATTGTCTTTGACACTCTCTGTTAGGTAGCAAAAACATTTAGGGTAATAAGTGTCTGGTAGTACCTTGGTTTCTTGGACAAGGTTGATTAGGAATATGAAGTTTCCTTCTCCTGGCTGTGCATTTGCACTCCCCCACAACTCTGCAGTTGTGCCAGAGCAACAATTTCTGGTACTGAATTGTAAATCAGATCACAGAAGTGATCTATGCTGAAAATAAGCCTCCAGAAAGGGTGTATTATCACTGGAGGTGATAATCACACCATTCAAAACCCTCATTTATGGTTGAAGAATGACACCAAAACCTCTCTCTTCAGCGAATGATAACACGATAAATGGGAGTTAAAGCCAACAAAACTGCACAATCAGTCCTTAGCTGAAAATAAATTCAATACTTTCAATTGTTTTAACTAAAACATTCCTTTCTCTCCCAAACATTCGGTGTTCTTTCAGTGACAAATATTTTTTTTACTGTTTCTGTAAAATTATTTTTTAATGTGACTTCTGATTTTTGAGAGGGAATTTCTGACTAAAATGACACCCTAGCCTATATCTCAGTGAAAGATGTTTTTTTTAAAAAAAAACTAATTTCTGGATTTTTCACCCATCTGCCAACTACCCTCCTTCCCCTCTTCCCACTCTGTAACCCTTTAAAAAATCTTCAGCATGAAAGAGCTTGAGGACAAAGAAAAAGACTAATTTTGTGATTCTGTCTTACCAAAAAAAGGTAAAAAAACCCCAACATAACCTTTTACAGTACATGCTGTCAAAAATTAAGATATATTCTTTTAGAATTGAGGGTTCCCAAGCTTAATATATTTTTTTCCAGGGTCAAGGTTTTCCAAATTCATACTTATAATAGTGAGGAACATGGAAAGAAAATAATACACAGAACACCTCTACGTATATTTGTTTTATGTCACCTGGATGCAAAACATTTAATAATAATAACAATAATAAAATAAAAGCAAGGAAAAAAGAGCATTAAAATTCAAAATTACTCTTGTAATTTAAAAAAAAAAAACACTAAACATTAAAACCTGTTCTACTTCAAACACTGTAAAACTGTGAAACAGTTTCTGCTTTCAAGTTTCTGCGTGGGACTTATTTTTTCCATTTCTCAAGCAGCTCTTTTATGTAAGCAAGGGTAAGTAAATTCAGAGAATAGCACTGGACCTCATCCAGATCAGATATGAAATCTGACAACAGTGTATGCATCATGCAAATATTGTACATGGTTGCTTTTTTTCTTTTTTCTTTATTACAGTTCTGGGGGAGTTTGTGCTATATTCAAGTGGTCATCCAAATCTTTAATACCATACCTACAACTAACTTAAAAGTCTCATTTTTTGTAAGGTGCCCCAATTGGCCAAGATTACATTACCTGAACCATGACCACTTAAACCGAACTATAAAACTTGGCAAGCTGAACTGCTATCTCCTGATGTATTTGAATAAAGGACAGTGTCACATTTACTAAATTCCTTGGTGATGGAAAGGGTGAGACTATGTGCATGTGTGTGGAAGGAGAGAGAACTGTAAAATAGGGTTTTTTTTTTATTATTTAATATGTCTATACTTTTCCAACAGCATTTTTACCATGGGAAGATTTTCCTCTCACATTGTCTCCAATTCTGTTATACGGAAAATGCGTATTTCCTGTTTTTAATATTCATTAAAAACGCATTTATGCTCCAAGCAACAGTAATGAAAAAGAGAAAGAACCAAAGGGAGGACTGGTTTGTAATGTCCCTTTCTGCTCTTTGCCTGTGGAAAGGGAACATCGTGCAACGATGCACAACGCAATCAACTGTTTAGCAAATAAACACTGCCCTCTGTTGGAAAAAAGGTCCCTCCTCCGCTACAGCTTTCTGCAAGTTTTTTGAGCGTATTAGCAAAATATTAGCCATAGTACGCCTATACGAGGAAATAAATGGTCTATAAGTGTAAAACTAGTGGCATCACCTAGTACATAGCTCCAAATTTGTCTCTAAGACAATAGCACAATATTACTATCACAGGTAATATTAGAGGGCCAAAAATACAAATGAGGTATCATTTTCTTTGATTAAAAAGGTATGTTCTGACAGATTACACTGCAGGTCCAGAAACATAACTCTACTGTTTCCAGCCACAGCAAATGCTTTAGGAACCTTTCTGAATGTTAACTTTTTCTGAACACAAAATGCCTGCAAGACAGAACATTTCATCCTGTCAGACAGATGATATTTTTCTGCCTTCCCTTCTGCCCGTCCCTCCCCCCCACACCCAAAGAATAAATTTCTATACTGGTCTATACTGCAGTATTTTGGGGACAGCAAGAGCTCTGATGCACCATTCTCACCAGAGGAGAGAAAGCATAAGGCAGCAAACTAACTCCTCAGTTCTCTAGAGACTATAGGACGTACCTAGCAGTCTTCAGAGAATGCCAATTCAGCCCTAAATTATGAATCTTCCTGTCTTCAAATCCAGTTTCATTATGTACTGGTTTTAAACAGAAGGAATGAAATTATACAGTTTTGCCACCCGTGCGTTTGGACAAGACACATCCTTACAGACTCAAGTTGAATCCAGGAAACACATTTCCTACCACCCTGTAGCACACACTTTGGCCTCCAGAAGACAAGCCATGGCTTTGCTGTCTCCTCCATCCTTGTCTTCAAGTCATCTGAAGTAACAGGGGCAATAGGTCAAAAGAGCTTCCACAGGTCCTGAGACGTCTCAGACAGAAGGTCCTTTATGAACACCATATGGTACCCCTGTCTTGTTCATCAGGCAATGCCAATCAGTAGGAGGCTGACAGCATATTTAGAAATAACCTCTTTACCACCTTTTACTGCCACTGAGCTGTTATAGAACTTGTTAACAATGTCAGCAATGTCTGACCATGTTCTTCATGAGTGTATCTACATTAATCTTATGTCACATTTCAGGGTTATGAAAGAGTATAGGGTTGACTAACAAAGTTGTCAAAGAGGACAGACATGAGCAGTCTAACGTGTTAGAAGCTATGTTTCAGACTTCATGTCACAGCACTTGTGAGCCCACATTGTGAACCCTGTGTCCAGTTTTGTGTCCCCAGGAACCAGAAAGACATTGCTGTTCTAGAATGAGTCTGGCAGAGGGTCCCTGGGACAGTCAGGGCTTGGACCACACAACAAACAGGGAGGGACTGAAAAGCTTGTTTGGCCTGAGTAAGGAAGTTGTTGAGGGATCTAAATATTATCTTCAACTACCTAATGTGTGGTGGATTACAGAGAAGATGGGACACAGTCTTTCTGTAGGTGCAGAGCAGAAGGATAAGGGGCAACAGCCATAAGTTGTAGTACAAGAAATTAAGCCCAAGTAGTTACAATGAACTTACTCTTCACCAAGAGAGTAGACAAAGACTGGAGTTGTCCAGAGAGGCCGTGGGATCTCCATCCTTGGAGACATTAAAAAACTGAATGAACAAAGAACTCAGCAACCAACTGTAACTTCAAAACTGGACGTGCGTTTGAGCTGGGGTAGAAAAGGGGAGAGGCCAATATGACCCCAGGTGTTCCCTTCAGACTTAACCAGTCCATGATTGTGAATCACCATTGATATGCCTGAAAAAATGCCCCAAGTAAGAAAAGATCTTATTGGAATTACACAATTAAAAAAGAACATATTTATAACGTATAGGTATTTCCACAGGAAGATGGTATTCCTGATAAACTACAGCTTCCTTCATCTCCTAGGTTAAGTAAAATGTACTCCTTTTTTTTCATTTACATGCTTTTACCATTCTTGGGCCAGGAATTTATAGTCATGAAATACAATATTCATTGTCAGCATCCTACAGAACATGATTACTGTTGTCTTTTAATAGATTTGACTAACTCACTTCAGATGCAAACCCAGTGTTTTAGACAGTTTCCAACTAACACTATTTTGATGTGTTTGCTGCTAATACTCTTTCCATAAGAATTCTTTTTCCATAAGAAGTAGCTTTAAAGTAAGGACTTGTAAGTTCTCCACATTAAAAAGAGATCTCTTAAAATCTTGCTTCTTTCCAGGCATGGATATGCTCTTACAAGCAAGTAGGTATTGGCAACATTCAGTTTAGCAGCACACGGCGAGACTACAGTTCCCATGGGTCATCTTGTACTTTCTCAGACAGAAGTCTGTGAACAAATCATACAACACATAAACACTGAATCTGTACAAAGCACAGGTAAATGTCCCAAACATATCAATCAGAAAGAAATGCATGCTGTAGAGTGGGTCTGCAAACAGACAGTATTTGCTTCCTGAGACACATGGAAGTTAAAAAGCGCCAGACAAAATTCTCTCTGCTCTGGAAACCACGTATTTGAATTTTCTCTGGTATAGCTTTTTATGGCGTAAATACAGTAAAAAAGACCCTGGTGTTACTAGACAAAATTTTAATATTATATTTGCTCAGATGTTTTCTGGATCTTTATGACCCAGACCTGGATATAATGATGTTTATCTTTTTTTTTCATCCACAACGGGTAAAATTCTGCATTGTTCATCACCAGAGTGGTTCTCATAGAGAAGTTTGTAAGGAGCTCCCAAACTAAATTGATGAATTATATAGTTAGACTGCAGGAGAAGAATCTCTGTATCACCTGGCCTGCTGCGATAGAAATAGAATCCATCAGACTGTACCATTTCCTGCTCAATTTGAATTAACTGTAGTTTTCTAATTTGTGCCTGAAAGGGGAAGAAAGCTGCAAACTTAATGAGAAATTATAGGTCCACTGCAATCAGTAACAAAACTCCTCCTGTCTTTTCTTATGTCCAGTTTTGTATCTCTATTAGTTGAGATATTATTTTCTGTCTTCATGGATCATCAAAGCTGGTTCTGCTAACAAAAGACCTCTCAGTGTCAAGAGTCTGGAGCTAACCTAGCAGAGGATTGCTCTATTATCTCTTTTGGAAATATTCTTCCAGTTCTAGTTAAAGTGGAATAGAAAGACTATGACATAGCATTTTGTAGCTGTTCATATGTTTTCTTAATCTCCTCTGCAAGGGACACTGTTGATCAGTAGTGCTGCAGAAGCTGTGAAACACCATTGCTAAAGCAAGCTTGTGTGTGTGTTGTTATGTGTCTTTCTTTCCATTAGTGGATAAACTGAGCACAGGTTTCCATATTTTAAGTGCCTTTATTGCCCAAAAATCTAGAAGAAACAGAGAATGGTCAACAACAAAAGGACACAAGCCTGTGTATTTACATAGGAATATCTAAAAGCATATTTGGATATCCTCTGCACTTCTGTTAAGAGGTCAATAAATCCTTATCATGTTCCTCTAATCTGGGGAGAGAATTACTTCAGAAATTGTATGGCATCTTTCAAATGATGCTAAATTACCAAAGATTCAACAAAATAGCAAAATAGTTGGTTTATATTTTTTAGCATGGATGTAAAAGTGTTCCTCATGAAGGTTTATAAAGTGTTTCAGGAGATTCTTTGAGTTTGCTATCAATAGTTATCAGCTCTAATGACTTCACCCTGTTTTTACTTCTTTTCAAAGCGAGACAGGCAAAAAGAGGGCAACTTCACATGGAGAGATTTTGAGTTCCTGTTGCCATGGTAACCACATTAGGAAGCTTTTCTGAATGTTTTGGCCATTTTTCAATCCTGCCTTTGCTTAATAGATCTTTAGTGTCAGACCTTTAATTCACCTGGCAAAAGCTTTTTGACTTCTGAATAAAGCCCTGCTAAACAGAGACTAAAATCGTAGAATCATAGAATGGTTTGTGTCGGAAGGGACCTTAAAGATCATCTCGTTCCAACCCCCCGGCCATGGGCAGGGACACCTCCCACTAGACCAGGTTGCTCAAAGCCCCATCCAGCCTGGCCTTGAACAACTCCAGGGATGGGGCATCAACAACTTCTCTGGGGGGGGGGGGGGAGTGCCTCACCACCCTCACAGTAAAGAATTTCTTCCTCATATCTCATCTAAATCTCCCCTCTTTCAGTTTAAAGCTGTTATCCCTCGTCCTGTCAGTATATTCCCTGATCAAGAGTTCCTCCCCATCTTTGCTGTAGGCCCCCTTTAAAATCAAATACTGTATGTGCTTATTTTGTTAGACTTCAAAATATTGCCTTGCACAGAGGGAGATGTCCTTTGTGTAAGGAAGCGTTTCACAGTAACTTTCTTCCCCATCTTGGAGAGGAGCAACAGTGTCCCAACAGGCTTTAATCCTTACCCATTTCTTGCAATTATCCTCCATTTTCATAGTTTTTCCACGTAAGTATGTGGAAAGCTACCCATGATGGCTTATATGCAAGCCAGTACAAGAAAGATTTGGTCAAGGAGCAGAACAGGAATAGCGTCACAGTCACAGGCCAGCGCTTGGGAAGAGCTCAGGGCTGAGAGTCAGGTGCTGTAAATCTGCTGGCACAGTGCCCACAGGTAATCCTGATAAAGCCACTTCACTTTCTATCTCAGTTTCCTCCTGGGTCAGCCAGAGGTGAGAGCTGCTCTGGGCACGCACAGTGTTCCGTGAAACACCTTTTCACTGTCAGCAATTGTGACCATCCCTTGGG
Organism: Dromas ardeola; assembly: GCA_013398915.1. Classification (NCBI taxonomy): domain Eukaryota; kingdom Metazoa; phylum Chordata; class Aves; order Charadriiformes; family Dromadidae; genus Dromas; species Dromas ardeola. The sequence continues at coordinate 114,680 of VYZM01021331.1, read as the reverse complement.
AGTGTATGCATACCTTTAACCTGAAGCCCTCTAAAACCGAGGACTTCTAATTGAGACAGTTCATAATCCATTCAGAGATCTTTAACACTCAGAATCAAAACCGAAAAACAACTCCAAATTTAAATTTTAACTTGCTTAAGCGCGTACATTTGAATCACCTCAGGTTTCAGGAGTGATTTTCTCTGTGAAGGGAGTGGAGCTACACCAACAGCTGTCCTGTAACTTCTCTGTGCCTCATTTCCCCATCTTTAAAACAAATCATGATTCTTCTGCATCCCTGCCAAGAGTGTTAAGAAGTCTGGGTAGACAATGTCAGAGATCAGCCAGCAAGACAAGGCTTCTGAGGAGGAGGACTGTGTTTTATTTAACAAATTGAAGTGGTTTGAAAAAAAGCATATATACTATTAAGCACATAGGCCTATATTCAGATCACCTTACAGAATTACTATTGTTTTGAATGCATATCACTTTTGTCCTTTGTCTTTTCAAACAAAATTCTCATTCTTGAACTATTCTTGAAACCTAAAATAGCATGCATATGCCATCATTGTTATAGTACTTTGAATGTATCTTCATTTTTCTATCTATTTCAGTTTTAAGAACAACCATGGAAGTATTGCAAAGGAAACAAAAATCTCCAATGCCTAATAAAAGTTCTAACTGTAAACATCACAAAAAAAACCCAAAACATTTTCATAAAGGAGTGATTTAAAAATCCCAGGATTTTGAAAGCACAGAAGAGAAAATTAGCTTCTGCTTAGAACTCCATTATTGCAGAACACAAATTCTTAACTGATTTGTTATAGCTCTGGTAAATTTAGTAGACTGTAATGGTTACTATCATGATAAAGGAGAAGGAGGTAGCTGTGTTTCTGCTGAAAAGGTAATTTCAACCCTGCAAAGACTTCTTGATCATATTGCTTGCCAATGCACCAAGAGCTCTAGAGAGACATCACCTTTTTATTTTAAATATACATGAATAAATAAAAAACACTGATTGATATAAACGCCTTTACACCATTTTCTAGTGTTCTTCACTAATGTAGCAGGTGTCTTATTTTCTTCTTAAACTGCAGCAGAGAGATCCCAGAAACCTCTCCATAAGGACTTGTCAGTCTGTCTTGGGAGAATCTAAGCTATTAGGAATCATCAGGAAATACAGTAGTGCTCTGCCTGCACTGCATCGGATTATCCTTCCTGCTATTGTAAGCCCCTCACTATATTCCAATTCAGCATTAGTTAGAAACAATTTTAGATCTCTTCTGTGCATTTTCACACAAGAAACAGTCCAGCAATCTCAAAAAGATCAGAACTGCCATTGTCTGTATCACGTGTCTTTAAAGAAAAAGAAGACGGGCAGGTTCCTTACAAGTGACGGGGCAGACTGGTCCTGAGTGCGGTGAAGACAAACAATTTTGTTTGATTAATGAACTCCCATATGACATACACACAGAACAATAAGTCACAAGGAAGGAAAGATGGGGACATTCGCAACCCCGTTCTAATTTCTGGCCAGGTCAAATTACAAGTTTAATCACTTGCCCCCCATGAATATATTCCTAAAACTCTCAAAGATTTCTGGTGACTGCAGTGTTGCGCTTCCCCCCCGACACACGCACAGAGGTGGAAAAGACATTTCTGAGTGCACAGATGTTGAGACCATGTTTCTGCAATAGAGCAAACTTGGATTTGCAGCTCCCACCATAACTTCATGACACAAAGCACTGATCCACTATAAACTTACTCCAACATTAAATTAATTCTAATATAGGTGGGTTAACTGTGTAGCATCTAGCTTTATAAGTGAAGCGTCATCTGTCTATGCCATTCTAATTTAATCTGATAAACTGTCCTCCTGTACTAAGCAAGAAGTCAGAGTAAACTCTGCCTTGGATGTTGATCAGCACTGGCAACATAAGGTGATGCTTCTCAATTCTTGTACAGTTCAATTCTAAGGCCAGTTCTGTTCAATATTTCTATCAGTGATCAGGGTGCAGGAGTTGAATGCATCGTTAGCAAATTTGCTGATGATACCAAACTGGGAGGTGCTGTTGAATTTCCTGAGGGACAAGCAGCCTTGCCTCTCTAGCATTGGGCAATCATCTATGGCATGAAATTTAACAAGACCAAACGCTGGATTCTGCAGCTGGGATGCAGTAATGCTGGACACAAGTATAAACTGGGAGAGGAGTGGCTGGAGATCAGCCCTGCAGGGAGGGGTCTGGGGCTGCTGGTAGGCAGCGGGCTCAGTACGAGCCAACAGTGTGCCCTGGCAGCCAAGAGGGCAAACCCCATCCTGGCGTGAATCAAACACAGCATAGGCAGCTGGTCAAGAGAGGTGATTGTCCCGCTGTATTCAGCGTTGGTGTGGACTCACCCTGAGTGCTGTGTGCAGTTCTGGGCTCCACAATTTAAGAGGACATGAAGGTGCTCAAATGCATCCACAAAAGGGCATCAAAGCTGGTGAAAAAGCTGGAAGGTACGTCCTGTGAGGAGTGGCTGAGGACTCTTGGGTTTGTCTAGTTTGGAGAAAAGGAGGCTGAGGGGTGACCTCATTGCTCTCTACAGCTCCCAGAGGAGGGGAAGGGAGAGGAAGGTGCTGAGCTCTTCTTTCTGGTATCTAGTGACAGGACACATGGGAATGGCTCAAAGCTGCATCAGGGGAGGTTCAGACTTGATGTTAGTAAGCATATCTTTACCGAGAGAGTGGTCAAACACTGGAACAGTTTTCCTAGAGAGGTGGTTGATGCCCCATGCCTGTAAGTGTTTATGAGGCATTTAGACCATGTCATTAATAATGTGTTTTAACTTTTGGTCAGCCTTGTATTGGTCAGGCAGTTGACTGGATGATCGTTGTAGGTACGTTCCAACTTGAATATTCTTTCCATCCTATCCTATTCTACTCTAGTCTATTCACTACACCTAGCATAACCTTTCTTAAAGGTGAAACTTGAGTGCAGAATGTGTTTGCCTTACATTGCATTAATAGAAAATGTGTTCTAGTAACAAACACAGCTTGGTAAGTCTGCTTATCAGCTTTCTTAGTATTCGATGTTCTTTCCAAACCTACTTTTTTGTCTTGCTGTATCTAGAAACTTTGAAATATCTACTTTACAAACCTTTATATTACAGATGTCACACTAGGAAAGTTACATTAAACACCTGCACCTATGACCCTAAGACATTCTCAACCATTAAGGAACTTACAGGATCTGCATCTGAAGTTTCAATGCTACCATTCTATTAACAGGGAGACTTCTTTTTCTTGTGTCTTCTTAGAAAATGATATGTAGGTATCTTGATGGCTTTTTAAGACCAATCAGAAACTGTTCAAGTTAGACAAAAGCATCTATCAAAGTTTATTAATAATTCATATAAGAAAACCTCCTCTTTTTTTCATGCTATCAATATCACGCTAGAGAAAAATCTGTACAAAATTGTAAATGCAGCAGAGATAGTTCTGCTACATCACAGAATCATATCCTAGTGCACAAACTTACCTTTTTTTTAAAAAAGACTGTATTCATTGTCTTCTTTCTACATTTTCACCTGTAATGTTGAAGTAGTGAGACAAGCTATTCATTCTAAAGATTTCCTATTATGGTTAGTCCCTACGCAAAGGTATAACATGTAACACAGGATGGCTATAACCTATCTGCCGCTTAACTGACAAAAAATGAAGTCAGAAGAAGGACTGGAACCCTGCTTTTCACACATCAGAGTTTGAATTGTTCAGAGTAATCAGCAAAACATCATCCCCTTCATATGCAGAATTTTGTGATGCTTTGAGAAAGGAAGGTCCTTGAAACTAACATTACAGTGATGAATTTTGACTAGAAAAATACAGACTCGGATATTGTAAGAAACCTCCTTTGCAAAAGGAAAATATTTTGCCTGCTAGATTTATACATAATCTACTCAGGCATTGGGTTCTAACAGTGGTTGCATGTAAGTGTAATTTATTACAGAATGGTATTACTGCTACTGGATAGAGTATGATATCATCCATTAACTACAGTTTACAAGACTATTCCCATCTGTCTGTGTTATCTTCATTGTGTATCCTTAAAGTATACCAAAAATTTCATGACTATCTATTCATTAACCTGTGTTCTAGGAAGAGGGCTTAACTGCAAAAGTTACAGTTTTGGTTCTCCCTGCTTCCTTTGCTTTAAAGAAAACTATCATGCTTCTGTTCTCTTGTAATTGGGCTTTATCTTGCATTGATTTTTACTCTGATGGATATTTTCCTCTTGCCTACAGGCTGGAAAATAACTTTCTTACTCATTCTGCATGACCTTGCTGCAGAACTTCATTACCAAATTACTCAATTTACTAAATTAATAATTACTAAATTACTAACTTGATTACTAAATACTCTTGGCTACCTCCATAAGAATGTGGAGGAAAGACCTTGACCTTAAACGAACTTATTATTTATAGGCATGAATTTTTTAAACGCAGTTTAAAAGAAAGGCACTAACAGAAGGAACATATTTATGAATGTCAAATATTTTCCCAAACAGCTGCCCTACTTTACACACAGAAGTACTAAAAATGTTTTCACAGATTATGAAATTCCTGTTACAGCAGTTGTCAAGGACTTTACTACACTGAGGACAAACTATAGAGCAATGTTTGAGGGTTGCCTCAGATCATATGTGAGATTAGGGAAAGACTGGTACCATCAGCAATGTACGCTGTAAATATCTCGCTGATATTTAAAGAGCATTTTTGTGCCATATTTTCAAAAGTGCTTGAAGATGCAGATAGCCATGGTGTGGGATTTTCAGTAGCTGAAAACCCATCTGTCTTTGAAACCAAGGGGATGACATTCCCATGCCCTGATGGAAACCCTACTAGATACCTCTTAGCCTAGTGCATTTAAATTCTGGCCCTCTGACCAGTGAAAATAAGCTATTATTCTCCGTTGTTGATTTTACAGTTCTGATTAAATTGGTTAGATGGCTTTTGACAGAAATGCCTAATCCACTTCAAAATGTATATTCTTACTTTCTCTATTAGGGTGTTGGTAAGATGGCACTTCACTATGGCATCCCTGAATGCTTTGAAATTTTCTGTAAATACCCTATTTAACAGCTGTTGTTATTTCTGTCATTTTTTGAAGACTGGATTACCACTCCACAAATAACATGGTTGTCTTTGAAAGCGATTACTGGCCTGAGCCACTAGGTACAAAGTGGAAGCATCTCTCTTCTGTAGGCTTGTCTGCAATTGCTCATGTTGACATTTCTCCATACTTCAGAATAGCTGCCGATGTCAATCACACATCTGGACTATTAGCCTCAGGGTTGGAAACAAGTACCAGAATATCACCCAAGTGGTTTTAGGAGGTGTTTTGTTCACCATAAAGATGTGATGTATGCTCCATCAACATCATCTGTCTGTTCCCATTCAACCTCCATGGTGTCTCTCTCAATCAATGTTTTTAAGATACCTTCATTCAAGACCAATGACTTTAAAATACATAGCTTTTTGGCATCCTCAGTTCCATCCATAGGTGATGCAAATACATACTTCACAACATTTTGATATGTAAGGAAGCATTTAACACCTTTCCTAGCTGATTTTGAGGAATTCTATTCATCTGTGTTTCTAACCTCCTGTACTGATATGATGTTTTCTGTACTTCTGACAGGGTTTAAAAAAAAGCTTCCTTCTCTTTTCTCACTTTTTCCATATGTATTTATATATGCTCTATCAATTTTCTCGTACTAATTTCCCTCATTCTTCTGTATATTCTATAATGCTTTTTTGCGGTATTTCTTTGTTTGTTTCTGCTTTGCTCCCACCATTGAACCTGAGGGATGTGTTAGCCAGAACTGACTTTGACACAATGATGCATCTGAATACAGAGAGACAGCTATTGCTAATGATGCCCTCAAAATGTCACACAGAAGACTTTTATTCCTATGTATGTCCACTAGTGACCTACTTCCTGCCTTGCTGTAGTGGTGTCATCTGACTACAGCCCCTTATCTAAGCAAGACAGGACATAAAAAAATTGTGTTCTTACAAGCTTGGCCACTGCAAGGAGAAGAGGTAAAGTGGTAGGGTGGCTGTGAAGACTTGAGTAAAAGTGTATGTGAGTGGACACAGTAATTACAGGAGAGACTAGCCAAGCACACTCTTCATCTGCAGTCTGACAAGTAAAGGGAAATTAAGCAGCAAGCATTTAAAATTTCAAGCAAACATGAATTCCATAAGTGAATTCCATACATACTGACTTTATCCATTGCATGAAACCCTATTTCAGTGTCTCATACTCATATTTGGGTTTTGATGTGTGTTTTGATATGAAAGCCTGAATTCCCCCTAAATTATAAACATCATAAATAAAGATGTTTATCTGAAAACTGATGTAAAAAAATTTAAAAGACCTTAAGATATTACAGAAGCACTGATTAAATGCAAGAGTTGTGTATTAAAGAGCCCATGGATCTCATAAAAAACTCAGTTTTATTTTCTTACTAGGAGATATCTTTCTGCACTAATATAATTAATATTAGTAGGTCTGAACAAAGGATAACAGAAAAATCATGTAGTCTTATGTTATTAAGAAAGTGAATAGACTAGAATAAGCCTAGACCAAACCAAAGGAAACCAGCTTTTTGAAGTGTCCCTCTCATGTCACAGCTGCTGTAAAAAAGATAGCTTGAGAATTAACCAAAAGTGCTATGTGAAACATGAGTGAAACAGAAAGGATAAATCCATTTAAGTAACTTTTGAACTTTATTGATCTTTCATAAGCTCAATGGTCTGAGCATCCTAACAAACAGGAAAGCCAACAAGTTTCTTCTGCTTGCACCAACATCTGTGGGTTGGCAGGGGAATCACCTTGCAGGAAGCTACAAGAGTGGTGACATATGAAAAGCATCAGGACGGTGACAAAGAACACTTGGGAAAAGCCAGACTGAAAAATAAACAATCTACCCATTTTATCCGTACTAAAATACAGACATCTTCACAGTCACCAAAGCTTGCCCATAGACACACAAGATCATTCACCAACTCAGTGCTTCAAACTTGAGGGTAACTGGAGTCTAAACTGTGAAATTCAACCAGCTGCTAAGACCATATCCAAACAGACCTGTGGTATCAGTCTCGTAACAGTCTTCTCCAATATTGCACAGTGTTGAAGAAGACATAAAAATCCACTCAGCTTTGAGTAGACAAGAGCTAAGTGCTCTGAAAATCAAATAGTATTCCCTTCACCTCTATTGTAAAACAGGTTTCTTTAAAGCAAAGCTGTCAGATAATGCCCAGGCTTGGCTTAATGAAGAGTTTGCAAAATATAATGTTAAAAGCAATCTGTTCTTAACTGCTCTTTAATCATTAGAAATCTACTCTACATTTCTGGAAACACTAGCAGTATCTTCATCTATGAGAATCAGACAGTGAAAATGGCTGTAACTAATGAATGTAATTTCACTTTTTTGGGGGCTGGGTAAATGGATGTGTTGCTGAGTCTATACCTCACATATGCGAGAATAATGTATATCATACCTGAGGCAGAAGGCAGAAGAGCCTTGGATCTGCAGTTTTATTCCCTCTTATCTACCTCCAACGCAAGCCAGCAGCCAGTTTTTTAACAGTTCCAGATGTGACACCCGAGTATTACTCTGTGATGGGAAGCTCTTCTATTCCCAGTTTTCGAAAAGTCCAAGTTACCTTTATAACACTGATATTGGCAGACCCTAAGATGAATCTGGATCTAGTGTTATTAAAAAGCAATGTTTTAAATGTGTCACTTTCTTTTTTTCAAGAAATGCCCTGTTGTGATTTATTCAAATTAATATGTATTACTGAAGCTATTCAGTCTTCACCAAGCATAGTCATCAGTTATCTTCCACAGCTCTAAGAATAGTTCAAATTTGACTAAACCAAAACACTGATTTTTTTAAATTATAAATATACATTATGCTTGATTGCATCCCCATTAAAGGATGAATAAAAGCTGAGCAATAACACTGGGAGGAGAAAATACTCCACTCAACAATATTAGTATTAAAGCACTGAGCTTAGCAGTCTACTCAGCACTTCCAAACTATCAAAGAACAAGAATTGCCTTAAAATCAACTACTGCAGCTGATGGGCAGAAGCATCGTTTACAGACAGAGTCATGGTTCTATCATGAGAAGCATGCAGGTAGATCAGATTGGCTGTAGATACCCAACTGACTTCAAGGGAGCCACGTGTGACAGTAACAGCAACAGTAGCTGCAATTCTTTGCAATTCAGTACTGAACTTTTATTTGAAAAGACTCATCAATAGTTATCTTCCTACATACCTACAGGACCTATGAAGAAAAGTCAGTTTATTTCTTTTGCTGACTCTGTAATGGTAGTTAATTAATAAATACACAAAGAAGCTAAAAATGTTAATTTCAACTATGATTAGGAATAGAAACAAAGAAAGTTATGTTTGCCAAGTGAAAATCAACTAAATTTTTACGTTAATTCTTACTTCCCAGCTTCTAAGGAAACATTACCAACAAAGCAAAGCAAATAACAAAATTTAAAATATTTTAAAAATACTTGCAAATGTGCCTTCAAAGGGAGATAAATTATGTTGCCATTAAACTTTCAGAGCTCTTCCCGGAAGGACTAGCTCTGTAGTTCTCTTAGCTGGAGTTTTGCCAAGTCGTCATGGGATTACAGCATTAAATGCTGAGGAAAAAATATATTTGGGAGAAACGCAATGCATCAAAATGAATTTACAGGAAATACTAAAAGGAATAGAGAAAGTACAAAAATGATTATTTATGATTTCCACTCATGTGTCTGAAATGAATAGTTATCAAAAAAAGTCTTCATTTGGAACTAAATAAAAGTTTAATAAATGTGCATATTTGTATTTTTGAAGATGCATTCGTGCAGCAAACCTGTATAAACTGATAAAATAAGTCTTGAGGTTTTGTGCACTCTGAAAATAAGGGAAAAACAAGTGTTTATTCCAATTAATTGTGGAAGCCTGGTTCAGCGCTGATTATTTCTGTCACACAGTGGGAAATCATGAAAACTGAAGAAGTATTAGTTACAAAAGTACTAGAAAAGGAAAATGAAAAGAGGCATAAAATTTAAAGAATTGCTGTCTACTTGTGAAGCAAACTTCAGAAATGCCTTAAAGAAACTCAGTTTCCTCTTCAAGATTTCACTTCAGACTTTTACATGAAAAGAATATAAGAAACTTCAAATGAAATATATCTTTATAAATTTACACAGTGATTTAAGCACTTGTATATATCACATTTATGTTGGTCTATTCTATAAGGAGAGCTGGAGAAGTTATATAAGCATATATACAAGAAACTAGTATCAACTCTCACTCCTATAGTGGACAATAATCCCTAATCACTGAAACCATAGCAAAATGGTTCAAGTGACAAGAAGGAGACCTTCTGTATCCTGTAAATATCATGAAGAGTTCAGGAAAACTAACAGAATCAAGGCTACGGGATGGAAGAAGTACAAAAAATCTTTTCATGTCTTTTGCAGTAGATACAATAGAATTTAATAAAGATGAACACGTGAAGGTTCAATATAAGTTGAATATAGTTGTGCAAAAATGACCCCCAAAAACTTCATAATGTAATAAAGAATTAATGCAGAGTCTCATTGCCATTTAAAAAAATATATCCAATACCAAGGACATGCTCTCCACAGAATTGCTTATACAATTCATAACACCTATATAAGCTGATATTTTTCTCCTCAGTTTTTTTCATGTAGAGCATTATCTCAATTCCACAGGTGAGCTGTCAAGATACAGAGATATTAAAGATAAAAAATAACATGTGTAGCTATAAAGAAACCCTTGAAATTAGTACAGCGTAACAACTTCGAACAAATATGCAATTTAGCAACAGGTAACTTGTATAACTTGATTTCAAATCAGAAAAATAAAGTACATACATGAATAAATAACTGAAATTTCCCATTAATTGTGGAGGAAAAAAGGTATCTAGGAGAAGAAGCAGCTGACTAAAATACCCATGTTGGAATCTCAGGTATGCCATTCTCTGCCCCTTGACTTTTGAGTAAGTTTCTATTGTGGATTTGACTTTATTTACAAAAAAAAAAAAAAAAAAAATTCTGGAAAGAAGGGCATCATATGGTGGTTGGAAATAAGCTCGTACCTGAGAAAGGAATATCACTCTTCCGTGTCAGCATCCTCCTGCTGGGTGTCACCTTTTAGAAGAGGGTTAGATCTCTGACAGAAAGATTTTCCTCTGCCAAATATTAAAGAACAGAGAAATACGTGAATAAAACATGTTTGGCTACCAATATGACTCTTCAGGCAAGGTCAAAAATTTGCTCATTAGGTAGTGATGACATAAATCTGGGTAAAATATTTAACTGTATTAAAGCCACTCTTCCATCCACAACACACACATGGCTATGTAGTAAACACTCCCTGCACTTATGAATTACACCTTTGATGACCAACGCTGAAAGAACAATATCCTCCTGTACAGATCAGCTCAGCAGATAAGTCCCTTATGTGCTTGCCTTCATGTCCCTGCTGCTTTTGTACTTTTTGTATGCAAAGGGATCCCCTTTCATTCTACTAGAGGTATTACCACAGCCCACTTTATCAGACAGATTTTCTCAGTTTCACAATCAAAAAGGTAAAGGAAAGGTTCAGCTTAGTAAACACAGAAAACTATAAATATCCCAGTGGCAGCACTCCTGCTGAAACTTTTTGTTGCAGTGAATGTACATGAAATATTCAGAATTTGCTAGAGCTCTAGTAGGAAGGCTCTTATTCCAGCAAAAAAGAATGTAGCCAGGAGCTGCCTGCTGGCTATACACTCTGGGATGCTCTGTTGTGGGCCATGGCTCCCCTTCCCCTCGTACTTCTCACGAGCTGTCACACACCAGCCCTTCCCTGAAAGTTCCTCTGGTTGTTGTATAGCAAAAGTGGAATTATATTGCCTTTCATCTGGGCACTAGAGGCAGTTGGATAGGGTTTTTTAAGTGCCTGGGACACCTCACTCTGTATATCACAGACATAGAAGCAGGGCTCTTGCAAATGAATACAAGACATGAACAGGAAAAAATAAATAAAGAAGGAAGTCTGGTGGACTTACATATTTTCTTTCTTGTCTCATGCATTGGCATTTCAGTTTAGTCTGTGACTTCTTTTTTTTTTTAAACTGTCAGAGTAGATATTGTGAAATGTCAGGAAAAAAAAAATCCAATGACTTATTTTCTGTTTCTTCTGAGACAGGTTGGAGCATTAAGGCAGTGTTGTCATGTTCATCCAAAGCAAGAACACAACCAGCTATGAACAGGCTGCTGAGAGAATGATGGAACATATGTGTGCAATTCCAGTCACTTGTGTAGTCAATCGGAAAGCATATGAGTTATGAACAATTTGATAATATCTTTCTAAAGCCTGCTACCTTTGCAATGCTCATTGCTGGTCAGTAAAGAAGAGAACACCCCAACATTTATATCACTATAAACACATAAACGTGAAGTTTTTAACACAGTTGCCTCTGTTGTGAGAATGCATTCTTGTCACTTTATGTGTAAACTGCACAAATATCAGATGTGCTCAGTGTTTTCAGCAAAAAACTTAGGAACATCTTTTACAGCTATCTGTAAGTACGGGCTCATCTTGCAGAAAAATACAAAAAAGAAAATGCCTCTGGTTTCACATGGCAGATGTGGCCTCGTTTGAGAGAACAGAAAAAAAGTCATAAAAGAGAAAGTGTAGGATTATTTTCATGTTTTCTACTGAAAATCCATATGCTTTCCAAACTTTCCAATAATAAAAAAGCATTTCAGTAAAACATTCTAACATAGACACTTGTGAAATGCCTTTTTCTGTTTAACTCTGGTTCAAATTTGTTCATTTCCCATGCCTTTTTAAAAGAAATCTGTACAAAATAGATGACTGCAACTCTAAATCAGAGCAACTTTAACTGTGATTTAAGAGTTGCTATTCCTTTATCTCCAGGATTAGCCTGGACATAATTTCTACCCTTGACATTTGAACAGGTGACAGTGTTTTTTCATCAATACCTGAATGAACATCAGACAGCAGCAAAGCTTATCCAACAGTCTCATACACATATAAATGAATTAATTAATGATCATATTAAAGCAAATCTCACATCAAAGCCCCTCAAATATTAAAAAAAAAAAAAAACAAACCCCCACCTCCAGAAAACCACAATTTAATCAAACTCTTATTTTTTTTGTTTGTTTGTTTGTTTGTTTGTTTAATAGGGACCTCACAGCCTAATCAGACAGCATACCTTATGATCAATGTTTTCCTTCCCACTCTTTGGTTCTACCATGATTACACAGTGCAAAATCCCATGGGCTGCTACAGTAGGACATAAGTGAATCATAAGAGATATAATCCAGGTAGACAGAAAAGCTTTCAAGGGACAGTGCAGGACTCTGTAAATAAGAGCACTTTGTTATTTAAAAAAAATATTTTCTACTTGGGGTTGCAGGAGAGATTCAATACTGGTAGGGCTGCTCTGCAACTCTCTAGAAGAGCTCTACAGGTTCAGGTGCCTTTATCACCTGATAAGGACACCCTTATCACAGTTTTCATCATGCATCCAATGGGCCATGACGGAAAGTCAAGCCAGCAGCTGCCAGAGAAGTAGGCAAATTCCCAGTGGATTTGAGGAGATGCAGTTTGCTACAGAATCTTGACAGGATTCCACCAGACCTTCCTCAAAACCAAGCCACCTTATAATATTGCAAATATTGTGAAAATTGTAATTGAAGAAAACATTATTATGTTGTAATTTTTTTTTTTAAAAAAAATAACAGTTTTTAACGAAATATGTCAAAGTAAATGTCAACATTTTAATTTTTCTCACCAAAAGTCCATTTCAAGGCAAAGAAATTACCCAACTAAGATGTCTCTAAATTACTGGGACTTCCTTGAATATTTACTCAAGAGAAGTTTCTTGTGATTTGAGTTTTAATGACTTACTCCATGTGAAATGCTAACAGTCAGACACCTGTCACATCCCTTGAACTGTGATGAGGTTAGTTGTTTTGCTAGCTGCAGAAGTTTACTTCAAAACCCCAAGGAAGCATCCAGACTGTTAGTGACAGTTTATTTCAGACTTGGATGAAAATCCCAAACTGACCCTGAGCTGCCTCCAGCAAATATGCAGATTCATTCTCAGAAATAATTCCTGTTGATAGGAGGTCATTTTAGCTGTGTTACATTATGTAGATGTTTGTGTTCCAACTGACCTGGGAGAAGGGTGAAGTTTTGCCACTGCACAGATCAGCTTTTTGATTTTTTTTCTTTTTCTGTATCAAATTATTGCAAAAAGAAGAGAATTAGCAGAAGAGGTTAAGGTTGCTGACAAACACTGATTGTTTGGAAGGGTGGTTTCAGCTGTCTCGCCCTAAAACCTCCGTGCATTTTATCCACAGAAGTATTCCGTCACAGCTGTCAAGTTTCCTCTACCTTCCCAAGTAAACAGTCGGAATGATTTGTAGAAACTAGCTGTAACTCCTCGCTCAGCGATGCAATATGTAAGGAAAGGTACTTGAAAAATAGGAGATTAAACTGATGGATTGCTTGAACTGAAAACTGCAGGGTCAGATCCATCCCCTGTGTATCTCTGCTCGCAGCAGATGAACTTGACCTGCTGTTGTTCAGCATACTTATTATCGACCTGGGAGTGTGGGCTAAGGGTTAAAGGCACAGTGCAAATACCTGCTGACAGCCCTGAGCTCAGTCAAAACAAGGGGAGGACTACTCACCAGTTGTGTTCATGTGAACTTCCTAAATTAGCAGATGAAGAAGAGTAGAATTTGGCCTACTGTGCAAACAGACACACAGTAGGAAATGTATAACTGGATATACACATAATTCAACATAGAGAAGGACGTGGTGGGAAAATAAATGTTCCATGTATTTGATAAATGAAATTGTAGGTTCTGTATCTGGAGGAGATCTGCAGAGGAAGAATCCTGTATCTAGGCAGAGCAGTGTGAAGCTGGCAATGAAGTACGCGGTTCTACTTTTTTGCCTGTCCAGAACACGTTAGCTTTCCCAGTTCCTCCTTTGCTTCTGTCCCAAAAAATGTAGGATATTTTCATAACAGGAAACTAAAAATCATCTACATTTTTAAAAGAAGCTGTCCAGCTTTTTAAGTTAAAAAAAAAAAAAGCCTCATCTCTTGAGAGCTGTAACTTCTACAGAGTTTTATCCAGTGTGCCTGCAAGCGAACCCATGGTGTGTCCTTCCCTGCACCTTCCTAATGCTCCCTATCTCTTGGATGCATTCTGCACATTTCAAAGCAACTACCCAGTTCCTCCATGACACAACCTGCCTTTCTCTGTCCATATCTTCCCTGGCTAAAGTGCAGCTCATTCATCTGCCTGATGCTCTGGGTCCATCCCCTGCCCTGCTGAAGGACTGAGGACAATCCCCACACTGAATTCCTGTACAGTCTCCAATGCTACAGCTGGGGGTGAAAGAATTGAATATAATAAAGAGCACTGGTTTAAAGAAAGGAGGAGCATTTGAACTAATGGCTCTTATCCCTATTTCCAGATATCACTATTTCCAGAGCTGCTTGACGCACAGCAGGACCTCCCCAGTGCATTTTGCCAGCTAGAAAGCAAACTAGAGGCAACATGAAATATCAGTCAGGAAATTACATGGAAATGCTCTATTCTCTATAATCAATGCTCCATTTGAATATCATGTTCATCTTCGTTACAGCATTTCATATTTATAACAAAGTTGCTTGTCACTCAAACGAAGGCAACCAAGCTTCAGTTTAATTTGGTTTTGGTTTAGATGAATAGAAAAACATCTGTTTGAGGTATGCTTATCTCTGACACTGGCTGGTAAATGCAAAAAAAAAGTGAATTTCAAAATGTTTATCAAATCTCAGTGGTTCATGTAGATTGAATTTTCTCTGAATTCAATGTCACTTATTTGTATAAATAGTAATGTATGACACATTATTTCTCTCCTGCTTTTTTCCCCCTCTCATTAGGATACCAAATATACTATCCTATGGCCTCCCCGCTAAGTCAGGGACATTTTCAAACTGAATGTTTTTCCCCCCTTTAGCAAGGAGGATGTCTGAGAACACACTGTACAATACTAAATCAGAGCAGTGAGGTAATGCTGACTGTCCAATTTCCTTTTCTTGCCTTCTTTTTGGTCCAATTTGCTGCTAGTGCTTGCTCGGTGAACTACTAAATTGAATACGGAGTTCTACCACTCCACAATCAGCAAACCTGGTTAGTTTGGGTTTTAAAAACATGAATAGGACCTTTGTACTGTGACACTTCAAAAGTCAAATATCCTCAATATAATGGTAGACAACCGTGGCCACAATACTAATCCACATAGTTCAAAACAAATCTCGCTATTCTTCAGGTTGGGCTACAGATGATTTATAAGCTTTTATGCTGGCTGAAGACCTAATGAAGCAAATCTCTCTTGCATGAAATAGAAGAGGTAACTGCTGTCTGAGTAGCATTCTCCTCACCTTTACCTGAAATCCCCAAGAAACACTTTGTTTGGCATTTCTTCAAAAACAAATCAAGGCATAAGAACTGAGTAAAAGTAAGGAAAAGACATTCCTCACTTTCTGTGTTCCAGTGTCATCATAGGCTCATAGAATCATAGAATGTATCAAGTTGAAACAGACACATAAGGATCACCAAGTCCAACTCCCTGCTCCTCGCAGGACTTCCTAGAACCAAACCATATGACTAAGAGCATCATTCAGATGCTCCTCAAACTCTGTCAGGGTTGGTGCTATGACCACTTCCTTAGGGAGCCTGTTCCAGTGACCGACCACCTTCCCAGTGAAGAACCTTTTCCTAATGTACAATCTGAACTCCCCCGATGCAGCTTCATTCCATTCCCTTGTGTTCTGTTGCTGGTCACCAGAGAGAGGAGATCAGCACCTCCCCTTCCGCTGCCCACCTTGAGGAAGTTGTAGACTGTGATGGGGTCACCCCTCTGACTTCTCCTCTCCAAGCTGAACAAACCAAGTGACCTTAGCCACTCCTCCTAAGTCTTGCCCTCAAGGCCTTTCACCGTCTTGGTCAGCCTGCTCTGGACACACTCTAATAGTTTGATGTCCCTCTTATATTGAGGTGACCAAAAATGCACACAGGACTCGAGGTGGGGCCACACCAGTGCAGTGCGGAGTGGGACAATCACCTCGCTCACCCGGCTAGCTCTGTTGTGCTTGATGCACCCCAGAACACAGTTGGCCCTTTTGGCTGCTGGGCCACACAGGACATTCCTTCACCTCTTTCATAAGCTCTGTTGCCCTGCTGTGGATGCATTCAAGCACCTTCATGTACCTTTTAAATTGTGGGGCCCAGAACTGCACACAGCACTCAGGGTGAGGCCACACGAACACTGAATACAGCTGGATAATCACCTTTCTTGACCAGCTGCCTATGCTGTGTTTGATGCACCCCAGGATGGGGTTTGCCCTCTTGGCTGCCAGGGCACACTGCTGGCTCGTACTGAGCCTGCTGCCAACCAGCAGCCCCAGACCCCTTCCTGCAGGGCTGATCTCCAGCCACTCCTCTCCCAGTTTATACTTGTGTTTGGTGTTACTCCATCCCAGGTGCAGAACCCAGCACTTGGACTTGTTAAATTTCATGTCCCTGATGATTGCCTAATGCTCCAATCTATCTAAGTCCCTCTGCAAGGCCCTTTATGACTTAAGAGAGAGTCAACAGCATCTCCCAGTTTGGTATCATCAGCAAATTTGCTAATGGTGCATTCAACTCCTGCATCCAGATCATTGATAAAAATATTGAACAGAACTGGCCCTAGGAGTGAGCCCTGAGGAACCCTGCTGGTGACTGGTCACCAGCCAGATGTAGCTCCATTCACTACAACCCTTTGAGCCCTGCCATCCAGCCAGTTCTTCACCCAGTGCACCATGTACCTGCTTATCTCACGGCTGGACAACTTGTCCAGAAGGATGCTGTGAGGGACTAAATTACGAAAATAAAAAAAAAAATACAACCACCACCTTCCCCTCATCCACAAGGCAGGTGATCTTATCATAGAAGGATATCAAAATAGTTAAACAGGACTGTCCCTTCGTGAACCTGTGTTGACTGTGTTTGATGATTGAATTGTTCTTTAAATGCCTTTCAATAGTACTCAGTAAGATCTTCTCCATAATTTTTCCGGGAACTGAGGTTAGACTAACAGGTCTGTGGTCACCCATTATGTACTTTTCTGGCTGTGTGCTGGACATTTTGTCCAGAAGAATACTGGGAGAGACAGTACCAAAAGCTTTGCTAAAATCCTCAAAAAACACATCTACTGTCTTCCCTTGGTCAACTAGATGGGTGACCTTCTCATAAAAGGAAATTAAGTTAGTTAAGCACGACTTTCCCCTCATGAACCTATGCTGGTTATGGCCAATGACTACATTGTCTCTCGAGTATTTTTCAATACTCCCAGGATAACCTTCTGCATAATTTTACCAGCACTGAAATGAGACTGACAGCCCTGTAATTACCAGGCTCTGCCTTCTTGCCCTTCTTGAAAACTGGGACATTTTCCAGCTTTCAGGCTCCCAAGACCATTGCAAAATAATGGAGAGAGGTCCCATGATGACATCAGACAGCTCTTTCAGTACATACCCTGGGATGATCCTATCGGGCCCCATAGATTTATGTGCACCCAACTGGAGCAACAAGTCTCTAACAAGTTCTGGGTCAGGTGGGAGTTTATCAACCCCCCAGTCACTGTCCTCCAACACAGGGCTCTGGGAGTCCCAGGGCCATCATTGGTGTTGAAGACAGAAGTGAAGAAGGCATTAAACATATCTGCTTTTTCTACATCCTTATTTCTGAAGCGGCTGACCTCATCAAGTAATGGACCAATGTTATCTCTGATCCTCCTTCTGCTTTTAATATATTTTTAACAGCATTTTTTGTTGTCCTTCACAGTGCTGGACAGCAGTGGTGTTCCTACCTGAAATTGTACCTTACAGAAGCCAAATTAAATGGTGCAGTGTGTTGCTGGGACAAGACCTGCATCTGTGAAGGGTAGGGAATCCCACAACTGCTGCAGGAGCAGCACTACAAAGGAGAGAGGAATTGACCAGAGCAGGGATTTTCCACAGTCTCTTGAGAGATAGTCCCCAGTTTCATCCTGACCATCCTCAGAACTACAAATTAGACATTTAAAACTCGCTGAAGTCTCTGGAATACCCAGATATTTCTACAGAAAACAATTTAATTTTGTGATTTTCGAGCAGCAGTATTTCAGGAATAACATAGAAATGCTACATTTACTTATAGTGAGGATCAGCCTAACCTGATCAATAATGATTGATCCTTAAATGGAGCTTAAGAAGTTTTCTCTAAAATTAACTCACTTCAGTGTCCCACACGAAGTATGATAATGCTGCAATTTATGACACAATTCCCACGGCTTAAATCTGATGAGAAAAAAGAATGAAAGAGCACAAGTGTGAGTTATATAACTGTTTCTTTTCCAGAAGTTGAAATATTAATTTTGTTATAACTAAATGACACACAGAAATGCATGAAATAGTCAAAAATTATGAGAAAAAATAAAACCATGAAGAAATAAATTTACTTTTAACTTTAAGTTTCTCTGTATTTTGGTACCTATTTTGCAAATTCGTATGAGGCATGCATCACTGAAATGGAAGCTTTACATTTAATGAATACCATTACATAGATAAAAAAATAATTTAATACATTAAGGCTGTAATAATGAAGGGGAAGGCTTTGCACAAGATTCGAGATTTACCTAAAATAACTCCATTACTTTACCTATAATTACTATTAAATTGATTTTACCCACAGCATAATTGATATCCACAAAAAAAAAGACCATTTTTCCATTAACCCACTTTAGGAATAATTTGTACTTATCTCTCAGATACATTTGTGTTTATATTGCATAATTGCCAAAAAGTTCTTAATTTCATCCTCAACTTCACATGGCAATTTAAATAAGAAAAGTTATGTGTAAGAAAGAATCTGTTCTGTTTTAAGTTGGTCTGGGCAAAAATAGGTGACATTTTTATTTTTAAAAAAACATGCTACTTAAGTATCAACCACCCTCCCTGACACTGGCCTGTGACACCACTCACAAACAAAGCAACAGGATTCTTATGAAATCTGGGATCTTTACAGTCGCTATCCCTGTTGACACAGGTGGTACACCAAACCAGATTGCAGAGAGCGTCAGAGCACTGTCAAGTCGTGGCATTCTTCCTCCATCAGCTGTGATGGTACTGACTCCAATGGCCACCAGGTTTCTTCATCTGCAGTAACCCCATGACTGATATTCTGCTTGCTTCGAGTCCACTATGTACCTTGCAGGCTTAATTGTCCCCTCTTCACTTTCACCTGACCCCAACCTGAGCTGCTGCCAGTTTCTATCTTCAGAAACAGTCTCAGAACTCCTGCACGAATATGGACAGGATTTGTAAAAGAAGTATTGAATTTTTTGCACAGTTTCACTTTCTCTCAATCTTCCACAGCTCTGGGGTTTTCTGCCAGGTCATGTCTTGCTTGCTCTGCTGCAGTTAGCATATTAGCAGTTTAAAAGTACAAGGTTGGTAAATTTCCTACAACGTACACTGGCTAATTTGACAGAAGTATGATTGTGTGCCTGCCCCTGATTGAGATATATTTGTATTGCCAGGTATTACTGTGTGAAGATCACTTATGAATTCTTGTGAAATCATGGTTTAGATCTCAATATCTTGGGTTAGCAAATGTTGTGAATGCTAGGGAGATCATGGCATACTCATTCTCCTCCTGGGAATTCTTTTGGCCAAACCAGAAGGACTTTGAATAAAATCTTTTCAGTGAAACCAAAGGCAGACCAATATGACATAGAAGGATGAGGTTGAGTAACAGCAAAAATTGTGCCGTAATTCTTGTAAAAACAGGGACTCAAATTCTCAATTGGGGGAAAATGTTTTTAAACAAAAGAGATCTAAAGGAAATTCTCAATATCTTCTCCTGAAATAATATGACATTCAAGGAAATATAATTCCCATTGTTTTCTTAATTGTTCAGAAGTTATGGCCTTAACATAACAAGGTGAGATACAGGAAAGCACAGAGTGATATCATACGGAACAGTACCTGGCTGCAGGGAAAGCTCTTCTGACATTTGATACAGTGAAAGCAGGTGAAGGTGAATGGAATTAGTGGAGGAATATGTCTTGAGTCCTGTGCTGTATAGGGTTTTTTTGCTATAAGTGAGCAGAGAGAAAATAAAAGGAAATAAAGTCAGTCTCCAGGATGATTGCGATTATCTTGCTTTTTTAATGGGGTTTTCTTCAAGAAGATGAAACTTCAAGTCTAAGCAGAGTTCTGAATAAATATTAGTCATGAGGACACATGAATATAGCAGGAAGGAAAAGTAAAGATCTGCAGTCTCCTGTCTGTAAGTACTTGAAATGAAGACAGCTCTGTCAGAGGCATCATATGCACTTATTTTCTAGGCTAAGGCAGCAGATGATTAAGAAGGTGCTTGAAAGGAAGACAACCTCATGTAGTTCTCTCTGTGCTACGTTAGCAAATAAACACTTAATTCTTCAATTTATTGCCAAGAGCCCGCAGCCATTCTCTGTCATGAATAATACATGGATTTTTCAGTTTTTCATATCTCTGCATCAAGTCCCTTTCACAAGCACCCACCTCCCCTGTGGTTGCTCACTGTGTCAAAATCACCACCGATTTGTTTTGCCTTCAATGCCTCACGCACATGTGATGAGCACAGACCTTAGTTTAATATGGGAAATGCCCTGGACACACAACACAATGATCAGCAAGTGACTACAGAAAGCAGTCTACAACTTTGTTTTTCTGCCAGTCCCTGAGAGATGTTACAGACACCATCAACTCAGCTACAATACTGCCCATTTTAATAACATATCACATTTTTCACTTATGCCTGATGCCACCATCAGAAGAAACATTTCTATTCCTGACTGTGTATTCTGTTCAGTCTAAATGGGGAGCCACTGACGCGAGCACTGCTTCCCATCCTCATCCTAAGGGACTTCTTTTTCAGATGAGCCTCCACTGTTAAGGAAAATCAGTTTCCTTAACTTCTCCACAAACTTTTTCTTTTCCACAAATCTTAACTCTTTTCCAAAGATATTAAAAATGAGGAAATAAAGGTTCCCCTTCCTGCAAGTTTTCTATTATCAAAATATACATTCTCATGCAGAACTCACATTGGAAAAAATACTGACCTTAAAATAAAATCAAATGAATGTATTGAATATACCACAAATGGTACAACAGATTTTCCCATTATTCTTCAAATGTTCTTACTGATATGCAGGCAGTCTCACACAGATTTCACAGACAGTTTTGGATCAGACACATAGCTATTACGTGGAATTCCTCAGCATGTGAATCTTCAAGCTCTACAATGCACAAAGCTGTACTTCTAAAATAAATATATGCATAGCTGCACAATTTTCATATTTGCACATGCACCAAGACCTAATGTTTCCATTTATTGTCATATTTCATTAAGTGTGTCCTTTTTAATACTGAGCATATGCTCACTTCCAGGCAACCCACTATGTGCACCTTTTCCCTTCCTCAGCACAGTGTTCGTAATGTTAATAATGTTCTCTCATAACAAGTCTTACTTTTTTACCTGTGACAATTGACTAGATTTAGACCACAGTTCTTTGTGCCATAGAAAGAACCTGTCTTCTTCCAATACTCACAAAACCAGGCCACCATTGGCTTCTACTATTACATAGGTAAATTCAAAATACTGAGGTGGGAGATAAAGTCACCTTACTACAACATCAGACAGTATTTAAATATTAAAGAAAGGTAACCGGACATTGATCACATGATGTACCTTAGGCATGGAGCTCTCATTTTCCAGAACAGTGAGACCTGTTGGGTAATACTAGTGGTACCTAACCTATTGCCTCATAATTTGTCCAACATACTTCCAAAATGCCAGAGACTAATTCAAAACTCTGCTTGGTGAGTAAGAAAGATGGACAGTCAGTATTCATCACAAAGATCTTGCTCACGGAAGAGCAGCTGCCTACCAGCATCTCTGGGACCGCTCACTGAAGAAGGGGTACATAGGGCCTGTTTGTCCAAACTTCAGTGTCTAAAATACAGAAGTCTGCATCTTAACCAGTTGCCAAGTCTTCTTTTGTTGCCAGCAAAAAGTAAACAACACTTTTAAGGCATATTTCGTGCTACAGCGATGTCCACAGTAAATCAGATTACTCTTGAAGAAGCTGTTTTTCTACATCAGCTGTGAAGTGAGTTGAGGTAGTAAGTAGGAACATGAGAACAGCTTTCCTTCATAGATCAAGGTCTATCTATAACAGTGCCACTCTCGCAGTGGCCAATAATGGATTTTAACATTTTGGTTAGGACATTCACCCTCTGATGGACAACTGAGACCTTTCCATGGATAAAGCAAAAAGATACCTTAAAAAGGTACCACTGCTGTCACTCTGTTACCCACTGTAGACTAATTGGTTTGAAACTAATCTCTTTTTGGCTTTGTTTTTTGTTTTTTTTTTGTTTTTTTGGTTTGTTTTGTTTATTTTGGTTTTTTTTTTCTAATTTGGAAACAATAAAGGGGAAAAAGATTCTCAGTATCACTTATGAGAACACAACACTAAAACTATCAATTTTTATTTTATTCACACTGACTTTGTATGACTTTAGCATAAATTATACCATGTTAGTCTTAGAAGAGAGCTCTTTATAAGACAAGGTTCTCAAACTGTTTTCAGGAAATGCTTCCCTCAGACAAGAAATCAGTTTGCAAGCTTGTACTGAGCAATTTGATATGAAATGCAGTGAAACTAGTGCATTTGAAAAATGTGCAACAAAAAAATGTGCACTTTTTCTTAAAGATGGTGTTAAATGCAAACATAATCCAACTAAGTTTGGGCTTGTAATGCAAAGAAAGAGTGTGAAGCACTGCTATTCTTTTTAAAATTAAAAAAAAACCACTGACATCTACATTTACAACAGTTCCTTTCTCACATGCATTGCAATTACAATTCAACTCTACTAACTAAAGAACTCAAAATTTACAAGATCACAGTAATAGAGAGTTTAAAAAAATGTAAAAATTGTTCAAGGGATAATGCAATTTGTAAACTTTTGGCATGTGGTTTAGTATAAGATCTCTGTGCCTGAAGAAATAATATTCGACTATAATAACATCTTTGAGAACTTCAAGACTGTATTTGAAGGCAAATTTAAAGGGAGAGCCACTAGCAGTCATCGGGTTTAATTGTAGAAAAAAAGCCTTCAGCAAAGTTAAACTTAATCAAAACTAAAACTTGTGGTATTTAAACTTTGAGACTTCTCAGAGATATTTTGTTTCTGATTGTAACTGAAGACCCAGACTCTCCATTCACATAATCATGTGTGAGATTAATATTTCAGACAAAAAGATATATCTTTCTATTTAAAAAAAAAGTCTACAGAAAACAGCAAGGGTCAGATATGGCAATTTGAATATGAATCCATTACCAGAGAAGTGGAAAAGAAGACAAGTATGTCAGGCTGAGGGTTGCACAGCAGAAGTCATCTGCCATCCTCATGCTGTTGAGCCCACAGCCAGGCTTGCGGCAACAGCTACTGAAGTGGCTCTATGCAAGAAGACTGACATGGTCCCCTCCCCTCTGCAGGGGATATTCAGGCCATGCCAAGCCCTTCAAGCACCCAAGTTTTTACTTGTACCTCAAACAGGAGGAGGAAACTCTGTTAATAACTCTTCTTTTCCATTCTCCCAAGCTACAATAAAAAATTCCTCTGGGAGCTACATCACTCAAAAGGATCCTTATCCTTCCTGACTCTACCAGTAACCTCTCTACTTTTATTTCTGCACCTTCTTTCATTTGCATGTGTGTAACTCATCTCAGTTGCACATGAGGATTAAAAGAACTTACAGTTGGACTCAATGATCTTACTGGTCTTTTCCAACCTAAATGATTCTATGATCCTATGATAAGGATCTAGATATCTTCATTTTTCTTCCAGATTGTGTCAAAGCCAAAAACTGGCCAGTTTCAGACGGATGCACGTTGCTTGAGCCCAGTATCAAGAAAGAAACTCCATTCTTCAGAGATCTTACCATTTCTTATGCTTCCATCTGCTCACAAGCAAAATCTATTACTAGATAGACCCTCCCCTTGGTACTTAATGACAAACACAAATTAATTTTTAAAATTATCCCTTTCATTGGTCATAAACACTTTTTCGTGTCAATCTCTCAAAGAAAACATCAGTATGCACTGCTGGGAAAGTCATAGATTCACTAGTACGAGACTATCTTACACCAGCTGGAAACAGATCCTCACCATCCCAAGGACACAAGTCACCTTGCAGCT
Organism: Dromas ardeola; assembly: GCA_013398915.1. Classification (NCBI taxonomy): domain Eukaryota; kingdom Metazoa; phylum Chordata; class Aves; order Charadriiformes; family Dromadidae; genus Dromas; species Dromas ardeola. The sequence goes on along the minus strand of VYZM01021331.1, from coordinate 90,266 downwards.
CCTAGAAGTCACCTCTAATGAGACGTGAAAGTTTGGATTAAAAAAAAAAGAATTTTCAAAAAACCCAGAAGGATTAGCAGAGACATTCATTTCAAAATAAATTCAATGACTTCAAAGTACCTGTACACAATCTGAAAAGTGGAGGGATTAACGTCTACGTAAACAATTCTGTCAGTATTCATTGACCTCAAAATCAAGATCCTACAATCAAATTCTTGGTCAAGAATTTGATAGACGATCACAAAATCCTCTGGAAAATATTACTGATATCTGCAGAGTTCTTACCCAGAACCCCCTCATCTTGGGCTTTTACTTTAAGGGCAAGAATGTTAGTGCCTTCAAGAAAAGAGGACAATTAAACTTAAGGAAAAGAAATTAAATTTGATCACCTTTTTGTGAATGTTTGGGGTTTTTTTCCTAACATTATTCTAAGCAGTACTTGAAAAATGCCTGAAAGCTTTTAGAATTCTTGTATGTAGCAGAGCTTCCTTGCTAGGAGCATTACTTGCCATTTTTTGTTCCTTTTTAATTACTTTCCTACCAAGATCTTAAGATCCCAAATACTTACATTCTCAGCATTTTACTCTGTGCCATGAGAGTTTCATTAAATAAACCCAGGTGAGTGCAGCCTTTCAGCCTGATATAACTACAGAGAGAATTAAAATAAAACTCAAAGATCTAAGAAAATCTTTCTAGCATTCAGGTAGAAAAGACATAGATCATCAGTTAAGGGAAATAGTTTATTCTTTTTATTTAACAGTTGAAATAACTCTGCATCAGCAGGCAAAAAGTTGACCTTATACAAGCCTGTCCTTCTTCCTCCGCACCTTTTCAAGAAAGAAATCACATAGCCACCATTACACGCAGTGTAATTATCCACAATATACTTGCATTTTAACAGATCGCACTCCTGCCCAGTGCTGTTGTTTCCACTGAATTTATACCATATGTAGACAGATTGAGAAACTGAAAAATAAATAAGAACATAAATGTAACTATAAGAGACAAATAAATAATACCATAAATGTAAACATGATGGACATGTCCCACTAGCTCCTATGTCATTTGTTTGGGAAATAGTTTTTCTATCTTGTTGCACAGTAGTTAGATCACTTTCAGTAAGTACTTCTGGAAATAAAAGGCAAATTATATACATGTTCAAAGCTTTTAGAATTGTGAAGAATATTGATCTGACCTAATTCACAGCATGACAAGTATCACAGGATCCTGTCAATGGGATATGAAGGGGGCAGGAGTGTTGTTTTGACTTTGAGGCCTTAAAGTCTTCCTGATTGTTCTCAATCATAAAAAACCTCACTAATTTTGGTCATTATATGACTATTTTTGGTACTTCTCCTTCATGAACTGCAGCATCATGTTATGGGTATAGAGATCCTCCTCAAGGTCAGAATTCATGATTTACAAATTTGTGATTTAATTGTAGGCAGGCTGATAAGACATTGCAGTAGGAGACAGTCAACTATCCTAGAACATAAACAGTATTGATTCGGGGGGGGAAAGGGGGAGAGAAAAAAAATATAAAAAGAGGGTCTAAAATCTGCACTATCAAAAGGACAACTTGCCAATAACTAGAGTAAAATCTGAGTAGTTTTGAGATTATAGGACATTGCAATTTGGGAATCTCCACAGAGGAAATCATCTACCCAATGCATATAATGCTTCAAATTTCAGTCTCAATCCCTCTTATAGTCACATATTCATCAGATAATTTTACTGTCTCTTGATCTACTTACTTCATCCAGACTTCCATTTCATTATTATGAAGGTGTTTATCTTCTGCTACTCCTGGCTGAGGTGCTCACCAGCCCAGGTTTATTTTTTCCTGTTTCTATGAGTTTCTACAGTTAATAGAAAATGATCCTGACTGAAGGGCACATATAACTCAGTTAATTGCTTCACACTACAGTACATTGCCATTTAGAACCAGTCTGTTTCTTTTCATTGTAACAGCATGGAAGTAAATAAGTAATTTTCATACATATTACAAAAAAAAAGCATGTCAGAGCTTAATTCAGATTCTTGTGATTAATAGTTCAGAGTGCCTGGATAAAATACACCTTCCCTTATAAACACCATTCCATTAGTCCACTCATTTAGGTGTGAAATATATCTGGAATGTGACTTACTTGACATCTGGGGGAAAAAATAACTAAATAGAATAAGATATGGGAAAAAGGTTGAAGTAGTCTGCTTGGATCAAAATAACAGGTAAAAGGGACCCAAAACATTGTCTGTATTCATTATTTTAGGTGGCATCAATCTTAAAAGACCTACAAGCACATCGTATTACTCCAAAAAAGTATATTTTCTATGCCTTGTTTATTAATGGACAGAAAAGCCAGGCTGAAATATGAAATTGATATTATTCACTTAGAATTTTATACTCCGTTGCACAACCACTACCTAACAAATACTTCATTAAGAGAGATAATTACTTTAATGAAGATTAACTATAATTTATAATTCACATTCATCTTTATCTACCTATTGAAGGTCTGAATTAAACCCAAAATGGGGGTTCTTCAGTGAGATGTTCCCTTCCAATCAAAGTCCCGATCTGGTTGCCTTTGGTTTCTTGCTTTCTTCCTCCTTTTTTATACGTCATCCACCAGTGCCTTTCACATTGTCCTCAAACTAAGAATTTCCTCTGTTCAGTTAATACAGCATTTCTGGTGCTCACTGACACATGCAGAATATTTGGTAATCAAAATCAGAAGAGCAGCAGTGCTGCACAAGTTGTTTGTGCATCCAGATGTTTAGAAAAAAGCCCTTCAGTTCATTGCTAAGGCAGATCTGCTAATAGGAACATACGTGGTCTTCCCTATTGCCAGTTTTTTCCTCATAGCAGAAACTGCTGAGCAAAAAGTAGATTAAGAAGAAATGAAATTCAGGTACTAATGACAAGTACAGTGTAAAAACAGTTATAGAGGTGTTTTAATCACATTCAAATAAGCATTGGGCACAGGTACTACAGTGAAATACAGAAGAAATATAAATATGTTAAAGCAGGCAAGTGTGTATTTGAGATAAGCAGGCACCTTTAGAGTGGTATTCATAAAATTAAGATTGAAGGTTTCATTGAATACAACTCCAAGTCAAATTAAACAGATGCTGAAAAAAACTCTGTTATATTTCCTCATTATTTTTACTTCTTGTCTTTCTATATACTAGCAGTGGAGTTATTTTTTTTATTTTTCTTCACTAAAATCATTCTGACTTCTTAAGCACACACCAAAAAGTCCTTTCCTCCAGTAAACTGAAACAATAATGCCTTCCCCCAAGTGACCACCAGTACCCAGGTAAGTGAAGCTGTTCACTTTCAAAAGGATTTAGCCCAACCTCTCTGATGCTCAGGGAAGACAAGGACTCTTATGATTCATTCCTGTGTGAAATACAAAATTTTATTCTGATACAACAGATGTGACATTGGTATAACAACATTATTTTGGAATATAATCATGAGTAAGTAGGGCTTCATTGCTGAAGGTATTTAGCTAAGACCAACTAATAACAGAAAATTTGGGAGAAACGCATCGCATAGGCAATGTTGAGTCGTATTGATAATCTGTGGCAAATCCCCACAATTAATTTATTAATTTTTTTAAGCTTCCAGACTGGTATCTGAGCCATCAGATCATCCTTCTATTTAATTTCCATTTTTTTTTGCACCAGCACATGAATCTCAATCTGAATTTAAGCTTAAAAACTGCCTAATCAGTCAGTACTGGAGATTGCTACATACACATTGCCAAGCACCTAATTTCTGCTTTGAACCTACTGTATTTTACAGATGGCAGGTCACTGTTCACAACAGCATTGGGTCAGGTTTTGCTTTCACTGATCCACAGAAAAAAGTTACAGAAGATCTGGAGAGTACTTACTAAACTGTATGCTTACTGACCATTTTTGGAATCATTATAGTTAAGATATCTGATTAAGAAAAGAGCTAATGAAATTTGAGGGCTTGCTCTTGAGGCTGGCACTTTGCCCAGTAGAAACTAGACAGGGGCAATAAATTACATTTTTATTTGATTCAGTAATGAAGAAGCGAAAGACTCTCTATATTGTATTGCTTATCCTCCAGAACAGAAATATGCTTTATACCAATTGTCTCCATTACTTCTTCCCCTCTTCTTATGCCTTTCAGGTATCCATATTTTCTTTTTTTTTTAATTTCTATCACATGATGTCTTCTAAGCTTTTTTAGTAATCAATAACTTACATCCAAATTAAAAGCTTCAGAAATAATGTATAATGATATTACGGAACACTTCCTGAAATTAAGCTCCCCCTTTAAAGGATATTTGCACTTATTTTCTTTATGTGGCCTTCCTTAAGGGTTATGCTGATGGAACTGCAGCTAGTGAATGTGAGATTCCCAGAACTTGAGAAATTTGTCTTCTCACCCTGATGAGGCCATTGTCAAACTGTGATTACGCAACAAAAGGTGCTTTAGAGAGGAACAGAGACAGAGGGATGTGGCACCATCCTTCCTTTAGCAGCACCCACCATGGTGCTGCTGTTTCTGCTGCATGAGCAGTCAAATGCTCTACAGCTGTGCAGAAGGTCTCATGCATACAAACAGGCAATTTCACAAGGCAGTTTCTCCAAAGATCAGATGCAAAATGGAGATAATAATGCATAACTACCCTAAAAAACCCACACTGAAACATTGTAATGACAAATGCAGCAAGTGCAATGTAATTATCACTATTAATTAGGCTATTACAAACCATGAACACATATTCTTTTCACCTAAACCTGTATTTCCTCGATTATATTTTGTTCTTTTGTAATGCATTTGCTACCACTAAATGTAAGATTTAGCATTTAATATTAACAGTGATTAATAGTTTGCATTTATGTGGGTTGAATAAATTATTTCTACTCTTACAATCCTTGGGAATACATCTTCCTACTCTTTCCAGACATGCAGCTTCTGCAAGGTGAGCCAGCACTATGAATAACTTATTTCCAAACTCTTCACACTATAAGAATGCTAATTCCTTTCTCTGCAGAACAGATTCTTTTAATAGGCGGAACAACTTCAATATAAACCTTTTAATTGCCTCCAAAATGTTGATTATCTTCCCATGTCACCTCATGCAGAATGCAAAGATGGTAAGAAAACCATCAACATAATACAATATTGAGCATTAAAAAACAAAGAACCATAAGCTGTCACTAAAATTTACTTGTCATGTTCCCATGTGAAGTCAAATTGTGTATTCAAGAACTAGCAAAGAAACATGTTGAACCCCATCATCATATGAAAATATCTTCATTAGTTTGGGGGTTTTTTATCCAGCTGCTCCAAAATCTATAAAACACCTGTCAAAAAAAGGAAGTAATTATTTGTTATTTCAGAAAGACACAAAACACAGTCCCTGAACCTACACCAATCTCTTCTGACAACTTCTTGGTCTTGGGAAGTTGTTAGCTGAAGGTACGTTAAACCGGCTTGTCAATCCTTCCTCTCACAACTACCTCTCGGAAGAATGCAGTACCTATGACTACTAACAAGAAACTACAGCTTCCAAAATGTTAGCTACAGGCAGATATTCAGCTTTGAAATCTCTGCCAGCTGCCTGCAAGGTCTAATAACCACGGTCTGTCATCAGTAAATGGGAAAAAGCAAACAAAAAAACCTTAACCAATACTGCAACTCTTTACTGGCTAAACCTGGAAGATCAATATTTAGACTGTCTCTTAATATCTTCTCTGTGTTTTAGTACACCTTCTCGTGCGTGCTTGTAGCTACCTTAAATCTCGCCTGTTTACTTTCTGCAGGTATTATGTGTTACCGTTTAACAAAATGATAGGTGGGAAAGCATAGAAAAAGGAGAAAAGACAGAACTTGAATGTTGACGTTGGGAAATCAGCACACATTTGCGCTTAAATATAAAAGCTTTAATGCGCGATGCATTGGACAGAGTCCTACCGCCATAAGCAGTTCTACTGGGAGTCTGCAAAGGATCCACACGAGCTGATTCCTCACGTGCACTTGCACTGGCACAGACCCCATGAGCGTCGGCATGGGGCACCTCAGCCCAGACGGGGTCCATGCCCCGGCCCGACTCTGCTGCCCAAAGGTGGCCCCAGAGCACTTGCCTCCCATGACTGATGGATTGCCATAAGGCAACACTGCACTGTTTCTTGTCTCATCACCAAGGGGAAACTTCCCTCCCTTACCAAGACTCTTTCTGTCTCTGGCATTCCTGCGTCCAGCCAATGCAACCCTTTCTGCCATTGGACCTTATTGCCCTCCATGCCAGATCATTCCTTGGTCCCAAATTACCAATGCTTAGCAGCTACAATCTGAATTTCCCCTTGACCAGATACTACATATTCCAGGAAACAAATCATGACAGGTTGAATTACATTGCAAACATTTCATCGTATATTTGGGAAGTGCAGGTCAAGACACGGGAGTAGAAGAAAAGGAGGCAGAACACAAATACTATGGGTTCCTTCCTTTAAGTGGTACAAGCAGCAGTTTTATGTTTGGAAGGAATGGAATGTGATCACAGGGTCACAATTGTTCCTGTTGCTCCTTAGAAAACTTCAGTATACAGTTATCGAGCTCATTCAGTCACTTTCTCCCTTTTTTTTTGTTGCATCAAGGCACTGCATGTACTTTTTTTCTTCCTTTAAAAAGTAATCTAAGTGTCTCCAGGGGCACTACCGTCTCTCTCTAACCTGATCACATCATTCAAAAGATACACTAAACTTTTCATGGTTATATTAGAGACTGGTTGTTATCTAAATAATAATTCCAGTTATTATCTAAACACTCGTTATTTTGCACAAAATTGATATCAACATTCATTAAGTGGGAATAATTAGTGATATATTCCCTTTCCTACATATTTCTTGAGGAATCCGGGTTAAGCAGGCCACACTACGTCCAATACTATGTTGATCATAAATGCACATAAAAATAGAAAAAGGTAGACAAAGGATCTTTCTGTCCCACAGTTAGAGGGAAAATGCATAAATAAAGAAGAAACTGCAAATCTTTTCAGTTATGCAACTGTATGCTTACAGCTATAAGCATACACAAAAGTAATTTTTATTCTGGATATAAAACATAACTACCCCTTCTTTGAAGGAATGGATTGACATACTTAGAATGCAAGACAAAGTCAGTATGAGCAAAAGTACAGCGTGCAAGAACACAAAGGAGATCCAACAAGGATCCCACAAGTAGTTGCTTGCAATAATGAAAGCAACTTGAGTTTTCTTTTTTGCTTTTACCTGCAGCTCTAATCACTGATTATGTTGTTGGTATGTAATCAAGATGGAAATACAGAGAAATAAAGTCAAATCAACAGTTAGTTCCAGTCGCATGAGGTTTACTGCATCTCAGCTACCTGCAGAAACCTGCAGTACACGCAGATGGGTTTGGATGTGCATGCCCAAGGCTGCTCTCTACCTACACATTTAATAATTTAGCAAGCTAACTACCACAGCACATTTATTCTTAAATGGCAGCACCAGCACATTTAGTCTTCTAAAACAACAGATCTGGGTTTTTTTAATTCTCATATTCGTAAACAAGGTATTCTTTCTAATATAAGAGCAAGCCTGACTTTTGCCTTGGTAAATCTCTTCTGAAAGCTCACAGAACCATTTTTGGGCCAGATTTGAAAATAAAATACAGGCTGTGTCAAGAACCAAAGTGCCATTTTTAGTGGCATAATAAAATAATATTTCAAGAGGCAACACTGGACAGGGGATAAACAAGTTCAGGACATAGTAGGAATTTTTAAATATACAAGCACAGCTTTCTGGTGAACTGTCACACAGGACACTCTACCTATGACATGAAAAGAAACTAGGGTGCTCCTCATGTTACCTAAATACCTTAGGTGATGACACTCTCACCCCTCCACACACAAAAATATAAAGATTAGCTAGTGAAAAAGTAAAGTGCAACAAAGAACAGTTTTCATACAGAGTATGGTTGTTATTTATGATAGAAAAATACTAATTTCATTGAAAATATTAACTTCAATTTTTTAAGAATCAGAATTTTTCATTTGGTTAATGCAAAAATAGTTCTTTTTCACTAAGTTTTGTTTCATTTGCCTTTATATTAACTACACATATCAAAATAATATGTCTGCCAAAATGAGACATTTTTGGAATTACTTATCCAAAATAATGTGAAATTATTGCAGAAGGTTGAAAATATACCTGTATAACTTTTTGATACAGATTGGGGTTTTCAAGGAAGCTTAAATTATGTTTCCATATCTAATTCTTCCATGACCTTTTGCAAACACAACTGGAAAACAAATGCAAAACTACAGGTAAACTATACCTCTACTGTGCTTTTCTTTTGGAGGAAAAGAGATATGGAAAAAGAGCAATATCTGATATCCCCATGAATTTTTAATGGACAAAGAGAAGAACTTCCAAATACATGTCAGTAGTGTCTCATCTTAAGGGTACAGCATTTCCACCACTTCATAATTTACAGTAAATAAAATCATAGAATCATAGAATCACAGAATGGTTTAGGTTGCAAGAGACCTTAAAGATCATCTAGTTCCAGCCCTCCTGACATCACCAGGGACACCTCCCACTAGACCATGTTACTCAATCCAACCTCACCTGGAATGTTTCCAGGGATGGGGCCTCCACCACTTCTCTGGGCAACGTGTTCCAGTGTCTCACTACCCTCATTGTAAAGAACTTCTTCCTAATGTCTAATCTAAACCTCCCCTGCTCTAATTTAAAACCATTGTCCCTCATCCTATCGCTACGTGCCTTTGCAAACAGCCCCTCCCCAGCTTTCCTGTAGGCCCCCTTCAGGTACTGGAAGGCTGCTATAAGGTGTCCCTGGAGCCTTCCCCTCTCTAGGATGAACAACCCCAACTCTCTCAGCCTGTCCTCATAGGAGATGTGCTCCAGCCCTCTCATCATCTTCGTGGCCCTCCTCTGGACCCGTTCCAACAGGTGCATGTCCTTCTTGTTTTGAGGACTCCAAAGCTGGACAGAGTACTCCAGGTGGGGTCTCACACGAGCAGAGTAGAGGGGGAGAATCACCTCTCTCGATCTGCTTTTCTTGATGCAGCTGAAGATATGGTTGGCCTTCTGGGCTGCAAACGCACATTTATGATTCATGTTGAGCTTCTCATCAAATACATTTCTTTCTTCATAGCAAGTTAAAGTCATCTGAAGATATACAATTAGAGTATATGACTTTAATAAATAATTGCTTTCTTAAAAATAACTCTCAACCTTCCTCTATTAAAAATCGAATTTCTGTTAAAATAACACATAAAATAAAAATTGTAAGCATCCCCGGCATAAAGCAGTATCTTGCAATGAAGAACTCATTCTAGCACTGAAACTAGTCTTTTTTTTTTTTTGTAGCTCAACAATAAAA
>VYZM01021331.1:41186-75581 GCA_013398915.1 Dromas ardeola | reverse complement strand
TTTTTTTTTTTTTCCAAAAGAAAGAAGAAACTGAATTGTGCTGGTTGGCACTGTTCTTGGTGTAAGCTGCAGAGTCATTAATGGCTTGTAGATACAGTCTTTTAGAATCATTATTGCATAAACATTTTATTTCAACAGGACAAGAAAAACAGAGAGCTTACACTATTCAGAAAACTGGAAGACATAGAGAAGAGATATAGACATACTCTCTAGTCCTTATTAGCGTGTTATATTAACTAGCAACAACTCTATAATCAGCACCATTTTTCTAAACTGTATTTATTTGGAATCAATTCTAATTCAGATTTGCTCTTTAATAGGCTTTATTTCTCCATTATTAACATAACAAACAGGCATGTTTTGACAGCATGATTAACTTTTCATTGAAAAGAAACAAGGTAAAAAGACTATGTGTGTGTGAGTGTGTGTATAAAAATAGATGTATGCAGGTTCTTAAATACATCTAAACAAACACTATTCTTATACAGGTAGAACCACTGGGACATCCATAAGAAAAGTGTTATATCTCAAAGCTGATGAATATGACAGTTTTGAAAATCACTCTTAACTTATGCTCAAATATCATACAATAAATCAAAGATTCAAAGCATGTTTTGACCTTCTGTATACTTTCCTACTTTAAAAGTCTAGAAAGATGTAATTTCATTTGCATTATCAGACTCAAACATTAAAGCCCCAAGCGAATAACATCATTTTGTCACAGGAAAACATCAGTTCAATTAACCACACAAACTAGAATCTGTTCCTACTATTTATTTTTATTTATAAACATCTCAGGCAGTTACAGGCTTTAGTACAGATCTTTAAAGAACTTCTCTAATGCCTGTATTGTTTTTCTGTCTCTAAAAATGTTCTCTCATCCTGTGTCATCTCTTTCCCAGATGTCAGAAAAATAAACCTGTTTGTGCCCTACATATTGACTGAAATGAGTGGCAACGTCCTGGATTTCACCCAAGGCTGCAAAGTTTTCAAAGGGAAATATGAGAGACAGAAGAATTCAGATTTTAAAAATTTTAGATTTTAGAAAGATTCAAGTGAAACAACACATACCGTTTCAGAAAATGTGCAAGCATAATTCCAGAACAGGAATGAAAATTCACATTTAAGGTGTACTTCAATTTATCTGAATACATGGTGAATGTGTTAAAAACTTTTTCACATCACAAAAAGCAGAATGAAAAAATTTCAGCCCAGACTGAATTAAAATGTTTCATGAAGAGTAGAATGGAAACAACCTGTGTTTAAGCTTTACAAATTCATTAGTGGGTAACTTCTTTTCGCACTATAAATGGAGTTTGGCAGTGACATAAAACCTTCATAGGCTCGCCTATAGGAAGCCAACAAGTTAAAGAACATTCAAACCCTGCAGAGTACAAAGGGACAATAATTTTTTTCTGCTACTCCTCAGTCTGAGGAATCCAGCACTACTCTGTCAAACAATGACAAGCAAAAAAAACAGAGGTCACTCTGCATTGTTATTCAGAGATATGTACAATAAACAGTATATGAAAAAGAAACTGAGCACAAAAGATCAGTCTGGAAAATTGAGATAGAGAGGTATTCAAAGAATTTGCTCTATGTAAGAAAACAGAATGAAAGAAGTGATATTTAAGATGACAGTTCTTGAAAATCTAAACTTCAGCTAAGACAGGCATTACAAGAATTAGTAGAAAATAAAGACTGTGTTGGTATTTAACACATTTCCAGGGAAAAAATGGCCTAAAAAAATCGATTTAAGAGCAGCAGATAATGCAATCTTCCTGGGAGGAATCTTAAAGATTACCCCAAATAAGCAATATTTTTTCTGCTCTCCATAGTACACATGAAAAACAATATTCTATATAATTCATTTAGAAAAGGTACTTCAATGGGTTTTCCAGAAGAAGGGGATCCCTATCATTAACTGATCTGTGGATCTTCACTTTGTAAATGACACCCAATTGCAATCACACCATCAAATATCCTTGCCTGAAGACCTTCATGTTCGCATCCAAGGACCTCCTCAACATTGCTCAGCTGACCACCATAATATACAAGTTTCTATCCCTGTATGGTATTTGAAAAACAGAGAGAGGTAAGGTGACAGGAAAAACAAGAAGTCTGGTTAGGACAGCTTTGTAAGGGTAAATAAAAGAGAGTTCAAAGATTAAATCTTAACACATGTCTACAAACAGAAATGCCAATGAGGTTTAGCTCTGCTGATTGGTCCCATTGGCTTTTCCAGTTAGACCCACTTCTGCACAATGTATGCCATACCTCTACCTTAGAGTGCTGCATGGGGAAGAAATGAGTGAGGAGACGAGTGCTAAAAGGGAAAATACAGGACAAACAAAACTGAAAGCCCCTCAAAAAATCAGAAAACAGTATATGCACAGGCAGTTCTCCACCAAAACTTGGGACTGATATTTTTAGTGCTTTTTGCATATTACTTCAGGCAACTGGATTAAAACAGGAATTTTATTGTTCTTGCAATCCACACCAGATTTACAGAACTCAGAATCTCAGTATTATAAAAGCATGTTATTTCCTTTATAATCTTATTATATCACATATATTTGTCTTATTTACCTATAAGACTCATTTGTACTGTCTTGTTTTTTCCCTAAATGTCCATGCCCTGTTATTGCTTCAGGATGTTGAGAATGCATTTCCTTCTGAGGCTGAACTTCTATCATGGAAGTTGGTGCAAATTTTACCATTTGCTTCAAGGAGCACAAAATTAAAATTAATTCAAAGAATGACTCAGGGGACTGCCACACCTTTCCAACAGCCATTCAATGTACCTCTGGGAGTAAGTCCCAGAGGTAAAGATCCTTAAAAGCTACTTAAGCATATAACTCCCCCTGAAATCAATCTTAGGACATGCTCATCAGTGGATTTAAGCTCTTAAACTGCTAGTAGTTCTTATTTAATTTGTAAAGGGATAGTGATGGGTCATGGGAAGAGTTTAAATAATTAGAGACAATTGCAAGAGGAACCATATATGAATATTTAAGGATATAAATTGCTATTTAAAAAAATAAAATATATTCTTCGAAAATAATTTTAGGGATGTCATCTGTTTGAAACCAATGGAACTAAATCACATGAATAAAGTGAGACTGAAGCTTACACAATTCCTGAATTAGTCTTGCAAGAATGACTGTTCTCTTTGAAAAATTAAGCTTTATTTCATTCCTGAAGTATCAAAGCCCTGCTAAATTATACTGGCAGGTAATTTGAAGAGGAAAAAAGTAAATAATTTGTCACTAGTTATTTTTGGCTATCTTCATCAACACATTAAAGATAGGCCTGTTTTCACATAATTTTATAATAACAAGTTGTCTGCTTTCTAACCCAAGCACTAACAAGAAAAACTGAGGATATCATCAGTATATCACAGCCACACAAGAGTAGAGCACACCAAATATGAAATAGGATGCAACAACTGCAAAGTCTGAAGGAGGCCAGTGGGAAAAAAAAAATGATGGATCTTGGAATAGCTTCCAGAGTCAAAAGTATGGATGAGCTATCTCCGACCAGCCAAGTTGGATACTCACCTAGACTATCCGAGAGTCTTACCAGGCCTATCACTTGCTGGTTTTTGAGGGTTGCTCTTTCTGAGCTTCTTTTGAGGGAGAAAAAATTGGTGAAGTATGCTAACATAAACTATATTTCAGAAAACAGAGTTCTGGTTTGCTGATTATAGCAACATTGTAAACTACATAGCCGTATTTTTAAAGGCATTTCAGTTCTAAACTCTGCTGAAAGTCACCTCCTTGAAAAGTCTTAAGAATCAATGGGAACAAGATCCTCAGCCACCTTTATGGAAGCTGTTCCTCCTTTTATTCACAAACATTTACAGACTACTTTTGTTAATCTTGGATTTCTCTTTACTTTCCAATTTACTTCCACTGCTTCGGTTATGATTAAGATCCTGTTGTCTTACTTAGTCCAGGGTCTTCGTGAATAAACTGTAAACACAGATTCGTAAATGATCACTGTTATCTATGAACACATTTTAAGTATCTCAAAAGCCACGGAGTCACATGGCAAATACTTGCACTTTCTTTCCCTAGTGGGCTCCAGTCCTAGGTTTGATCCAGGATATACTTGCAAATTATGTGCTGATATCTTAAACCAGAAAGTAGTTGCTTACAAGGTGATGAGACAACAGCTATCAGAACAGTTAACTCTGGGCAATAAGATTTTTTTTTTCCCAACAGATTAACAAATGATTCCTAGATCACAATAGCACTAAATAATTAAAAAGCATAGAAAAAAAGGTGAGCCTATCAAAGCTACTACGGCATTCTTGCTTGTCCACTTTAACACTTTGTTTCTGCGTAACAGTTGTCTACTTATCTTTCATGGTGCAGTTCCTTGTATTTTTAAAAGATGATTTCTCTGGGAGCTAATTGAGCTTCATCTATGTGAGTGAGCTGGTGGTCTGACATCGGCAGCCTGCAGAAGGACATTTCTTCAATTGCTTGAAAAGACTAAGAAGTCAGACATGACAAACTGCAGCCTGGAATACCTGGCAGCAAGCCTATTAGTGCTGCAATGCCAAAGATGCACAAATAAATTACTCATGCAACATACACTCACTTCATTTCTGTCATGAGACTTGCTGTCCTGAAACAAAAGTTGAAGATTTAATTTTTCCCCCTATCACAGCTTGTCAGAGCTTTTGAAAGTTAAATATATTATTCATTCTAGCTGAGACATAATTACTAGCATTCTTATTCTGCTTTGTGAAGTAAGTTTCCTTTTCATTCCTTATGTAATTTCCTCAGGACAAGACCTCAGCCTCTCATAAGACACACTTCATCTCAGCAACTCTTACACTTCATGTGCAAGATTGTGCAGGGAGGAAAAAAAAGTGTTCAATTTCCTTCTATAAGGCAATCTATCTGTTTTGATTTCTGCCCCTGGATATGCTGATCTTTAGTGACAGGGATGAGACTGGCCTCTCATCCAAAAATGCCACAAAATGGCTCAGGCAAGAGGTAATGAAACATAAAACCTTTTATGTTAAGGCTACATACAAATCCAGCTAGGCTGATATTGGCCAAGAGTGTATGTATTGGGAGGTCTATGCAAAAAAGCCACATCATTTTGTTGGAAAAAATTTTTCTCAGTGGCTATTGACACCATACTGGTGTATTCAAATTATGCATATTTAAGAGGAGAGATAAACCCAAACTGCATTTCAATGCCAGTACAGAGGTTCCACTAAAGAAAAGCTAAGGCATTTTCAAGACACTCTGTTATTCGTGCTCTAAATTCAGCCCTCACTCATGCCTAAAATGTTAGTTTGTGAAGTCCACATGCGTTAAGGATCAGCTTTGGCTTTCTGAGGATAAGGAGACCTTAAAAGTATTAAATACTGACTGCACCGATCTGAAAGGCATCGCTATTTTGTACAGTGTTTAAATACAGGATCAGTTTCTGCTGAATTAATTCATATGCCTTATATCTTTGTTCAGGTGCAGCCAAAGAAAGCTATAAGACCCTTCAAAGTTTTATGCAAAACATCAGTTAATCTCATAACATAAGAAGAATTTTAGTTACATATGAAGTATTTACAGTTTTAATTTGCAAGCTTTAAAACTTTCATCTCTAAAGTTGTCAGTCCAGAATTTCATAGAGGTATTACAAGATAATTTACAAAGCTGAAGCAAAGACCACAGAACGATGATATAATCCACCCGAAACATATACACCTGGAGGTGGAATGGATGGAGAACTTTAGCTTGATGTGTGAATGTAACTTTACTCACCCATTGTTTTTTTCTAAAGAGAGAAAGAATGAGTAGAACTTAAGAATTCTTCTTCCATGAAGAATTTTGGAGGGGATATACTTGAAAACCTTACAGACATGTTCAAATGAGTTGTGTAGCATCACTCTCTCTACTACGCCTTCTTTGTGGATCCCTCTCCAGATTTATGATTGACCTTCCTAATCCTCATAATCTTAAACAACTCACATCTCAGCCTCCCATCCTGAATCTGATCATTATCTGGATTCAGTAACTGGCCAGAAATTTCTGCTATTCTACAACCAGATTAGCATGCTATGAACTTTTTAATGTCAGACTAAACCAGCAACATCATTTTATTGTTGTGGGCTGAATAGCATTAGAGAGAAGTGGAAAGCTTGCTATATACATTAATATGAAATCAAACACTGTGCCAGTTCTGGAATACAAATTAGAACACATACTGAGTTAAATTCACTCAGAGTAAAATCTCATTGACGTCAATAAACTTATGCCCAGGTCAAACAGCAAGATCAGGGCCTAGATGCTCTTATTTTTCCAAATTACCTATGCAAAAAAAGAAAAGAAACTGTAGTAGGACTGAAGTGACAACCTATGCACTGGAACATATGGGTCCGGTATGAATAAGTGTTCAAGCTCATCTACGGCTAATGAAAATGCAAGAATTCACACAGCATAATTAGCTGTCAGGTTATTTGCTCACCTGCGAGGAAGTAAGTCTGACAAGAGAAAAAGCAGCTGTCTCACTGGCAGCTGGAGTCACATCACAGCGAGAGATGCGGTTTGTCTCTGGGGGCTCTACTTCACACTCATATCAGAGAAAAGGAAGCCTCAAACTCATGTACAGAGGATATAAGAGGTCCTGCCAGTCTCTGTTAGTAGCACATTCAGCTGTCACATTTCCTTTAGTGCATGAGGCTTTCAGGGTTAAGGATGCAGTGAGAGTGTCATGGTTTAACCCCAGCCAGCGACTAAGAACCACAGAGCACCACTTGCTCACTCCCCAGTGGGACTGGGGAGAGAATCAGTAAAGTAAAAGTGAGAAAAATGTGGGCTGAGACAAAGGCAGTTTAATAGGCAAAGAACAATCCACGGGCTCAAGCAAAGCACAACAAGGAATTCACTCAATGCTTCCCATCGGCAGGCAGGTGTTCGGCCATCTCCAGGAAAGCAGGGCTGCATCATGCCTAATGGTTACTTGGGAAGACAAATGCCATTGCTCTGAACGTCCCCCCCTTCCTTCGTCTTCCCCCAGCTTTATATGCTGAGTATGATGTAATATGGTTAGTGTTGATAACACAGGGGTGTTTTAGTTATTGCTGAGCAGCGCTTACACAGAGTCAAGGCCTTCTCTGCTCCTCACACCGCCCCACCAGCAAGCAGGCTGGGGGTGCACAAGAAATTGGGAGGGGACACAGCTGGGACAGAAGACCCCAACTGACCAAAGGGATATTCGATAGCATATCACGTCACGCTTGGCAATAAAACTGGGGAGGATGTTGGGGGGGGGCGGGCACTGCTCAGGGATTGGCTGGGTATCGGTCAGTGGGTAACGAGCAATTGTTTTTGTTTGCATCACTTGTCTTACTTGGGTTTTATTTTCCTGTCTATTTGTTTTGTGTGATTTTTTTTTCTTTTTCCCTTGCAATTTTCTTAATATTGTTATTATTATTTCTTTTTAATTATTAAACTGCTGTTATCTCGACCCACAAGTTTGTTTCTCAGTTTTACCCTTCCAATTCTTCCCTCATCCCACCAGGGTGGGAGGGGAAATGAGTGTGCGGCTGTGTGGTGCTTAGTTGCCAGTCAGGGTTAAATGACAAGAAACTGTGACAAGCAATTCCACATATCCTCTTGGAAAGACTTTTCTCTGCACAGGTCAAATAACTCTTCACACCATTTAAAACATATTTTCCTACTTAAAATAAACTGCTATTTGAGCAACCTGATCCAGTGGAAGGTATCCCTGCTCGTGGCTAAATGATCTTTAAGGTCCCTTCCAACCCAAACCGTCCTATGACTCTATAATTCTGTACTCAGCTTATGGAATGGTTCCAATAAAACTAATAGTCCTCTTGGAATAGATTACAGTTCATTTAAAAACTGAGACTCAAGTGAGACATGGACATTAAAAATAGTTGAAAAAAGAAGGAAACTGTTAAACATTTATAGCATCCATAAAACTAACCCTTGTATTCTAGCTAGGTACTTTATAGTTTTCCAATTTACTTTTTAATTGAATTTTTTAACATATGTTTATAAAATATAACACTATGTTACAAAACAATATTATTTTAGTTCCCTGCAACTGACTCGTACTTTTATTTATTATTTACATAGTACGTATGCATCAGTAAGCTTTTGGTTAGCATAAAACATAGATTGCCATACCTCAAGCCATTTATCCAATGGAACAGATTCATTTTATGTTTAGTCAGATGCAGTCAACAATGCCCACTGTTAAAGGGCAGACAAATTCTTGCAGCTATCCAGATAGCAACATCTGAAATATTGCACATTCTTCAAAATCTGTTTGTGGAGAAAAGCGAACAATCATAAAACTCCAGGTAGGAATGTGGCTAACTCTTTGTGAAGCAACTATTTCATCCACCTGTGTTTATTGGTGTCTCTGCTTTTTGCTACCAATCACTCACATAATTTACGTAAGGAGGGCAGTCTTGCTCAAAGCCACTTACCAAGAAGAATATAGGTGATATTGGTTCACAAAAATCATTTAATGTTACACATATATTTTATCACTTTCACAAATTAGCTTGCAAATATAAACAGGTATAGATCTGTCTTGTCATTTTCCCTGCTCCAGCCTCACAAAGAGATACCCTAAGTGTTTGATCAGATAGCTGGTTAATTATGGGAATTTCCAGTTTTGTGGTGAGATACTTTTTTTTGTCAGAGATTGTCGTGATTCTTCGATGCTAGAATGGGCCTCTGGAATTTTATAGGGTAGGGACAAATGCAATCAACTGTCACCTTTCCAAATTGGCCTTGTAGAGCAGGAGTAATTGACCAGCCTGAAACACAAGCTTTTTGAACGTATTAGGTCCTCACATTTATGTCCTGGAGACAGCATTTTAACCAAGTATTGTGTGCTTGCACACTAAATCACGTAAAACTTGCCAGTGTAAAACACAAATGAAATATTCAAACCTGGTAATCTTCTGTATGCTTATTTAAACTAAAGGGAAAAAAAAATCCTCAGTAATAAGCCTCATTTGCCTGGACAGATGTGTCAGTCTGCCCTTTAAAACCCCAGTAAGCAGCCATCTGGCCCTAAAATCCATGTTGTTTTGAATTTAAACTTGCTTTAATTTTCTAAATACATCTGCCTTGCTCTTGCTGAAGTTATCTATAGTGACAGATCAAGTCACACCTTTTTTTTTGTTTTCTGTCCAGAAAAGGCGTAACAGTGTAAATCTGATGATGAGAAGGGTTTCAAAGAGGGTGCAAATCCCATTAGATATCAAACACTAACATATTTTCTCATGATTGCAGGGACCTCAAAAGTCAAATCCTGTCAGATGAAGACGTGATTTTCCCACTAATACCCGTTCCCTCACCCTCCTCCCTCAAAATCACATGAACAGCTTCAAAAAAAAAGCAAGTTTAGTAGAAGTTAATGCTGATGCGTTTTTATTAGTTGTGTGAAGAGAAGAAAAGGTGAATATTTCACTTAAGATGTCTTTAAAAAATAATCTAAATATTCATTAGGAATTCCATTTTTTTCTGGCCTGATATCCAGTGCTATAATAAAATGAAGAAATTATCATATCCAATCAGGAAAACAATCTAACTAAGATAACATGACATCTCAGGGAATTTATCACCAAAATTTGTTAACCATTTAATGGGCAAGCCAAAAATGTTAGAGTTATGTCATTAATCAAAGTAAATTAAAACAGTCACCTGTTTTCTTTAGACTTCCTTCTTCCATTTCTGTAATAGGACAACCGATACCAAATGTAGAAAGAAACTCATTTATCAATCAGGTGATGTAACATAATGCACCAGCTTGTCACATATTTACTAGATTGCTGAATATCTTTTGATGATGTAACGTGTATCAGCGAAATTCAGCCAAATTCAGCAATAGTACCAAAACCGTGATTCCACCTATCAAGATATTAAACATATGTGTCAATAATAAGGATTGTTTCTTGAAATATAATGGTTCTATTGCCATAAGCATATTTCCAGATATCTTTTACTTTAACTAGCTACACTTTTTAGAACAACAAATAATTTTATTTCTGTTGCAAAGTTCCTTATGCTTTTTTTCTAGGTATGGTAAAGTAAAAGCCAAAATTTGCGTTTTAAGAAGGAATTTGTTTTCAAAGAAAATGCTAAATTTAAAACTGCATTGTGATTTCTTTGCAGATTTTTGATGACAATGTAAGTTCGTAGTCTAAAATTTAAAAAATAAATAAACTGTAAGAAAGTAAATAAACATGCACAATACTCTTCTCCTAGCTGTCTAGGCACATTTTGCGGGGCAGTAAATAAACCAACATTAGCAAAATAGTAATTAAAATGTCACTTGTATTTATAGCAAACTGCTTCCTGCAAAAAGAAAAGGAAAAGAAAATTAAAAAAAAACAATCAAACCAAAAACCTACTATTAATTAATTTTTAACACCTGGTGTGCAGGTTTTCAAGGTATCCAGACACTTCAAAAGATGCAAAGTGGTACATGGCAGGATTTTAACTGTATTGGAGATGCTTTTGGTAACCTGTGCCTAAATACCACTACAAATGGACTCTGGATGACTATTATGAGAGGAACAATATATGACCCTAAACTGAAAGACAGATGTAAGTTTGACCGAAATTAGTGAGAATTTTCTTTAGTAGGCAACTTTTCAGCAATTATCACTCAGACCATCATTAGCATTCCCCTCTTTGTGTTTTAATACCCAAAAATAATTTCCAGCAGAGTTCCCCAGTCAGCCCCTGCTTCGTTTCAGCCTCTGGGGTCACTGTCCCTCCGCCAACCTGGAGATACCATACCTCCTCCACAGGCAGCCTCCAGGAAAGGGAAGGGGACAAAGCATCTGCAGAGAGGACAAGCACAACCATAACAGTGCTGTGGAAGAGAAAGGACTGAAGGTGATTTGGTGCCATTTCTCTGGAAAACAGTATAACATTTAACTCAGCCTACTGAGACCCCCCTGACCATGCATTTAAGACAGGGGACAATTGCTAAGGGAGGACACTGACATCAGGATAAAGCCTGCAGTGGAGGGAAGGTCACCATAAGCATCTCCACTGGCTCTGTTCAGGAGCTGTTGGGTAGACACAAAAGGAAGAGCAATTTGGAGGGCTGAGAGAGCTCTGAAAAAATTCATGGAAATTGTATGAGTTAGAGGTATGGAACAAACAGGGGTAAACAAACACTAAAATCCACAAAATCCACAAAATCCACTACCACAGAAAGTTTAGCAGCAGTCAATGAGAAAAGAGTTGCAGCATAAAAGAATGACTGCTTTGACTCAGCACGCAGGTGAGAGGTGGCAGACAGGGTTGAGATACCGAGCAGCACAGCACAAGGACAGTGGAGGCACTGGAGAAGGAACCAGAAGATTCACCACAGGAGGCACAAAAAAAGGATGCATCCACTAACAAGGCACACGAGCGGCAGCAAGGAAAGGGAGAAGCAGTTCAAGGCTTGTTGCCTTGTAGCAGTCCACTGGAGAAGGGTGAGAGAGAAAACAGCATTAATTTTATTAATCATGAAAAACAAGCGGTGAGAGAAGGAGAATGTAAAACCTGGGGACAGGAACAAGGGAGACCACAGCTCCTTGCTGCAGGCGCTCAGAAAGCAAGGAGTGATTGATCACATCAGGACTACCACTGAGATCAAATGAGATGAATTGCAAGTTTCAAGCAGGCAGACAAAGCTTTGGAGATATTTGTTTCTTGCTCTGGGGTCACAAGAAGAATTGAGTGATTGAAAGGGTCAATTCCAGCACTAAATTCATGTAAGAACAACAGCAGTGGAGTGGTGTGATAGATCAGTGCTTTACACAGCTTCACTTACATAGTTTCCATTGGTACTTTGAATAAACTGGTGTAAAGTCCAATTAACGGGTCAGATCAACTGTTTGTCTCTGAATGGAGCAATTGTATCCTCTCTGTGTCTGTAAAGTCAAAGCCATTTCCAGAGATGGCGTTCCCACGGCACTGTTAACACCAGTGAAAATTACTTTGTGCAGTCAATATAATAGGTGATATTGCATGGTTCAGCAGGTAATTTTTACCATTATTGTTTCTTTTAGATCCAGCATCATGAGTAAAGAGGAGGCAAAAAAAAAAAGTAATGGCAAAAAAGCAATCCTTGGAAATAAAAATACTAGTAAACAGCAAATAGCCATTAAGGCCTTTAGTGCTGAACTGATGGAAAAAGGTATCTATGGGTAATCTTACTCCTGCAAGTGGGCCTTACCTTGTATAATGTAGCCCAGTCTGTGCTACATATTATATTAATTACTTGTATTACATGAATTACGAGGACTGTGGAGCTGGTAATAGTGTAGGAAGCACTGAAGTGGCTAAAAATATTAGCAAATTGTTTTACTACTCTCAGCTAAAGAGGATGCCTATTAGCCTGAATCACCCCACTTTTTTGGTTCTGTTTTTGTTTTCCTGATGGACAGTCCACCAGGTCCTTTTACTTTCTCTCCAGGAGATGAGAAAGTGCAGGTCAAGCGTAAATAAACTCACGACTAACCATTCCCATTTTACTTAGGAATGTCTCTTCTACCCACCGAATGTCAGTTCCAAATGCGTCCTTTTTTGCTGTATTTGGGCTTGAAAAAAAGTTGAAAGGCAAAGCATACCTCCCTCAGCCCAACTCTTCATTTACCTACCACTTGTGAAACGTGAGCCTGCTCTGTGCTCAGGTGATAGTTGTAGTTCCAGTAAGGGTAGGCTCTCTGTAATGATTATAAATGTAAGGTTAAAAATAATGAAAAAAAAAAATCCACAATTTAAAAGCCAGAACATCCCTAACTTTAAAAGGGAGAGACAGAAGGATATGAAACAATGTGAAAGTCACTTCATTATAGGCCTACAGTTTTCTCGCCATTTTCATTATTATTTCTGATGAATTGATAATAATAAATGGTAGCAGATCAACGTGGAGCACAGTAAAATTTTGAGTATACAAAATTTCAGGTATACCATTATTCCACTATTAACTGAACAGAGTTTACAAAGATCATGATGCACCCCACTTGGAAAAAAAAGTCACACCATGGTAAATTATGGGTCAAAAAATTATTGGAATTTGATGTAATGGAACGAGCTGTAATACCACCACTACGTAGACTGGTTTTCTTCTGTTGCCCACCTTATTCTTTTGTTTTTGCAATCCTAGCCTATAGCATCCTTTTTTAGCTCATCACAGTAACAGCCAGCAAGATGCCAAAGGGCAAAAAGGAATCAACAGGAATGAGGACCAACTTCCTCGTACCATATTACGTAATTAATTATTATGCAGATTTCATTGTGGATTTCAGTTTGGAGTTTCAGTTAGAGGTCTGGCATGGCTAGATAGCACAATAAGGACATTTGTATTTAAGTATTTATTACTCCAAATCCATTTCTGATCATGAGATGCAATCATTACATATGATGATATTATGCGATGGAGCAGAACTCCATGGCCCATGCTGTCACTGGAATACTGCCAATGACAGCGCCCAGCAATACACACAATGACACACTATGGCACCTTGTATGAAACAAAGCAAAATCAGCAAAGGATTATTATTTAAAAAAAAAAAAAGTCTTTCTCCATTCCCTTTTTCAGTGGAGATAGCCAGCACAGTTAAAAACATTGACTATATTTATAACGGAAACTATAAAATGCATAAGAAAACAGCAGCTATACTACCAAAACAGGTAATTGATTGCTTACCTTTTAATTGAGACTAAAATCACCCCCACAAACTGCTACTTTTTGATTCAAATCTCACTATGTTTTTATTGTTCTTTACAATACAGAGGTTGTGTTGATCAGGATAATTACTGTTCTTGCTGAAATCGACTGAGTTAACAGGCTTCTGAGTCACCTATAAGAAGGGGCAGCTCTTTTAATTGTTTCACACCCCCATTAACCATTCTCAATAATGGTGTTCTGCCTAAATTTCAGCAGGGGTAACAAGGACCTGTTTTCCCAATTTAATTCAATTTCTTCTGCTAATAATTGTTTCTCTCTCCCAACCTGCCATGCAGCATTGGTTTGAGTTGCAGAGCAGGTTCCGCACTTCACCCAGCCTGGATGACTTCTTTCCCTCTTGCTCCCTGCATTACAGGTTGAGCTTGTGTTTGCCCAGATGTCCACTTCAGCCCAGAAGAGCCACTGAGCAGGAAGGCAGCACGGTGGATGGGTACCCCTGCCTGGTAAAGAAATATGTTCTGAAAAAGTTCCCAGATTTTAGGGTGAACGGCAATTTTTGTGCCACAGGAGTATGGGATGGCCATGCAAACAACCTAATGTCTACACCAACATTCAGGAAATACCAGTTGCTCTATTGCTTGAACTTTACAGTGTCCCTGTCAAAGGAAAAAAGAATTAAATATATATATACAGTAAATATGTGATTATATTTGAATAGCAACATAAAGTTTTGCATTTGCTAATGTTAGGGTGTGCCTAAGAATCATGTGGAAATCAGCCAAGCTTCAAAATTTCCATTTAAAAACTTGCCTATGTCTTTTGCCCACCAGCATTGCTTGTTCCATCAAGTTGTAGTGGAAATTTCATGAAACAAATTTTAAAAATTATATCAAAACTCCTACATGATATTGAGATGGGTTGATCCAGATATATCATTCAAACAATCCATCTACCCTTAATTTCTATCAATGTGCAGAAGGGAAGCCAGGTGTTTCCTTTTTAACATAAATTTACAAGCAGAGTGATATGCCTGGAAAAATGTCACTATATATAGCAAGACTCACCACTGTGCCTTTGAAATCCACCACAGCAGATACTTGAATGCTGCAAAGTTTAAGGTGTTCTGCCAGCACTCAGTTCTGTCCACATGTGCAGGCAGTCAGGCAGTCAGACAGGAGCTGACTCTCTTAACCTTTAAAAAATCTCTGCTAACAGTGAAGAAAAAGACAAGTGAAACCTTATTCTTTTACATTACCATGTTCTCAGGAGCCAGCAAATACTCAAATGGACTTGTGAAGAAATTCACTCTTACTCTATTAATGACCTTAAGCTGACTGGGATTTTGGTAGTGCAAGGTATAGCTACAGTTTTAGAAAAAGTGGTGAGAAGGTGGAGATCAGCTTTAACTCCTGAAAAGGTTTTATAAACCTTAAAAGACTTCTACAAAGTTGCATGGTCATTTTACAGAGAAATTTACATAAGCTGAGGATGTGTTCCGATTTTCTACTGGAACTACAATGCTAGTTTTACATCTGAAAGATTCAACTGATATCAAACTACTGACAAATAAGAGAAAAACAAGCACAAAGATTGATATCAGACATACTGAATCTTGTTGGGGGAAAAAACAGCAGTCCTACAGTACATATGCAAACACTTATCACTGAATCAAATCCCACATATTCAGTACTAACTACTGCTTTCTTTGCTAGAGCAAGCATTCACCAATGTTTGCAGGCAACTTAAAAACCTTTGGTAACACGTGGACACCAAACACACCAGGAAGGCAAAGAAATACCTATCTTCAGGCTCCAATGATAACTAAGCAAAAGTTTTTCCAGGCCCTCGTGTCCCATGCTCACAGACCCAGAGAAGTACTGTCCCTATTAATAAAGCCTGATAGAAACTCAATATGCAGAAATTCAACATGAATTTATCAGACTTTGATTTCTGTTCTTTGGTCTTCCAGAGAGAAAGAATCTATTTCTTTTGGTTTCAAATCAGAATAGCTGGATGTGGACTACCCCTGTTGATTACATGAATCTTGGAACAGTCTTTCCACCAAAATGCTAAGTGTTGCCATTCTTACGGCATAGGGTAATGAGAAAGACTAGTCTAATTATCTTGAGAAGTTTGGAGCCAGACAAAAGGAAAATTGTCGCGTAGTTTTGGTGTGGGGTATAACACAAGTTCGGGGATCTAGATACTTCTACAATGCCAAAAATAATGGGATAAAATATGCAGAATCTGTGTGTGTGTTAGCTCTTAACACCAAGTTCTCACCCAAAAAATAATGTAAAATTCCCTCTGAAAACCAAAGTTATTTTGCATTTATTTCCAAAGGCATTTTGGCTCACGTTTTAGAATATTTCATGCCGTTTCTTTCTGACCCTAACAAATGTTTCTTTCATTGTTGAAAATAATTCAAGTTAACAAAGAAGCCAATGTATGGAGCTTTTGCAAATGCATGGATCTATGTAAAGTTGGGTTTAATCACTTATTGATTTATCCAGGTTCCTCTATACTGCGAGCCAAAGCATTTTTAATACTGAAAAGAAAAGAAAAATACCAAAGCTATGGTCCTAATGGCAAAGTCATTTGCAGTGATCAACTACCATTCATATGGTTTTGATGAAAAATGACTTATAAATGGTGATTTCATCAAGAAGATAAAGTACTCGTAGTTACATTTTGACACAGAGAAAAAATTGCAATGTGATTGTGGTTTCCATAATGCTTACCCAAGTTTCTGAAGGAGACTTTTAGAGTTCTCTTTTGCACATTTTCCTCCACATATTAGCAACATCACATTTAGAAATATGTTCTCTATATCTCTTTTGCTATCAAAGAAAACATTTATGCCAAGCCAAACACTGAAACCACCCATAATGTGGCTCATTGTTGTTTACTAGCTAAAAAAACCCAATCACTGAAGTCATGGACAGGCACACGCATTTAAATGTTGAGAAAAGATGTAAATTGGGCTGACTTGTCCATCAGAGACTAAGTTCTTAGCAATTCAGTGATCAAAGTTGCACTAATTTGCCTGAGAAGGAAGCCTACTCTGTGACTTCCTGAAACACTAAGGAATTAAAGGATTAGTCCTCCTTGATGCTGTAGTACACAGACAGAGGGAGATGTATGAATGCAGCACACTACAGGATTAGACCCTCGGCTTCTCAGTCAGCCTGTAGACAAAGGTTGTGGATGTGAAGGAAAGGAAGTTGTTTTATCTTGAACTGAATGTGTTTCAAACATAAAAAATTACTATCACTTGCAGTATATTTGAAACTTGTAACCATACACAACTTTTTTCCCCATTTAATAAACTCACTGAAAAAAATCTGGCTACTTGCTAACCGCTGTTAGTTATCATCATATTGTATAATAAGTACACATGATCCTATGCAACGCGATGAAGGTAAATGAGATGGACAGAAAAAAGGGAGAGAGGTACCAAGGAGATGAATGATGTGACAGTTCTGTGCTGCATAGTAGAGCACAGTGGTTTTTTTGAAAACTTTTATTACTGTAGACAAAGTCAGTTCAAACACTTCAAATATTTTGCGGAATGGGTCAGTCTGCACCCAAACAAGCAAAAATTATTCAGAAATTACCTTCACTCAGCAACAACTCTAAAGAAAGTAGGCATGGCAACAAAAACATGACATTTCAGGGATTTTCATAATGTTTTTTAGAAGTTGTCAAGGAACAGCACCAGGATGAAACTGTAGCTCATTGCAACTATATTTCTCACTTTATTTCCATCCATGGTGACTTAGGAGAAGAGAATGATTTCTTTCCAAGAATACACGAGAGGGTTAAGGAAATTTGATACCAAGTCCCAGTTTCACGACAGGCTTTCTGAGTGAAATTTAAGCCATTAAACCTCTTCAGTTTATTCCTTAATTAGTAGGATGATTAGTACTTCCACTGTCTACACTATTTAAATATCACAAAGAGATTTGAATCTGTGCAAAGCTATCACTTTGTTTGGTGTAACCATAGCACAAACAAGCCATCTCTGTCAGCTAGCCTACACATGGGCTAAGAAGCATAGAGAACAGGGTCTAGGACGAGCACACTAAAATGAGCATTTTTTATTCTTACACATACATGCCTACTTTTGCTAACTTTGACGCACACAGAAAGTACTTTTCAGTCATGGAGATTGATTGGTGTTACCCCTTCAGCTAGGCTCTGAATAAGACATTGTTTATGGGTATGTGCGCGACACCACTATCCAGATCAGGCTTGCGTTAAAAAGAGTGAGAAAAGAGTGAGAGAAAAGAGAAGGAGAGAGGAATAATAAGAAGAAAAGAGTAAAATATTTGCTAACTGCGTTAAATATCAGGTGGCGAGATTTCATTTACTAAAAATAAACAAATAAACCAAAGAAAACTTTGCTGGCGTAGTAGCTGGACCTCAGAATATAGGAAAGCTTCTACTGCCTGCCTTCGAAAGTAACGCATAGTTCATAAATGTGCCAGTGTTGACAGTAATTTAGCAAACACCATCTGGCATAGGTGTCACAGCCCAGCCTTGCAGAGGCTGGATTGTAAATCTTAAAGCTTTGATGGACCTTAGAGAGCCATTACTGTTCTGCCATGACAGAAATAAAGCAAAAACCATTGTCAGATGAAACTGCTTCAGATGCTGTTTTGTCTTCTCCAAGTCTGGGGAAAGAAAGATTCTCCCTCTCTCTGAGGGACTTTTGCTTATAAACAACGGTCTTTTTAACAGCACTGTAATACAGTTGTGGGAGCTGCTTGCTACCTTTTTTATAGCTGGCAGCAGAGGTGAAAAGATACAAGTTATTTTCAGTGTGAACTGGACTTAGCAAGCCCATGCATAGATGTGCTCAACGTGTTGATGTACATGAAGGCACAAGATCATATCCTGCAGAAGGTGGCATCGGATGTAATTTCCATGCATCTGA
The DNA here is from genome assembly GCA_013398915.1 of Dromas ardeola. Lineage (NCBI taxonomy): Eukaryota > Metazoa > Chordata > Aves > Charadriiformes > Dromadidae > Dromas > Dromas ardeola. The sequence continues at coordinate 56,941 of VYZM01021331.1, read as the reverse complement.
AGCAATTAAACCTGATGCGTTTAGAAAAGGGAGCACTAGTCCACAGGTTTAGCTTTTCTACTCCTTTTCAGAGCACATAATTATTTATTATGAAGTTAGTGACACCTGATGGAATTTTTGCCATTTCAAATATAGTAATAATACTTAGAAAGACTATTATGCCAAAGGCACAGGACACATAGCCTTGCACTGCTACAGAACTGCCTTTCTGACCCATAGTCTAACACTATAAACTATAAAGAAATTAACCTTTAGTTCTTTGCAGGACTCCCTTCCTCCAATCCACCCTTCCCAGTCTTTGAAGGACAACTCTCTTTCCAATAGATATGTTTTGAAGTCTGTCACTTTCTGACAGTGGGGCATCTGGAGCTAAAGCTGCATAAAGGCATACTCTAATATGGTGGCCAGAGGTCCACTTCAGAGAAATTGGGCTTTAGAGACATTTCATATGCACAGATTTCAACTGAAGTTGCAAACTTTTAACATTTCTGAAAAAAGGCCCAAACAGTAACATAACTGCTCAAGGAAATTATGACCAACAGTACGTCTCGGTGTATCTGCTGAAACTGTTGCTATTTAAGCACAGAATAGAGTTTCAGGTGCATCACAAGCTCTCATTACCTATTAGTTAATAGTCAACATGAAGAAAGAAGATAATATTTCAGGTTATTTGAAGAATATGTTCATGTCTTGAACGCTTGCACGAAAACTCAGGGAAACACATCTGTGTTTCTGAAGAGATGCTCTCTCAGCTGCTTTAAGCAGCAATGGAACCCACACCAGAGGAAAAGACCTTGCGTGTAAGTTGGTTTTCCAGCTTCCTAAAGGCTTCCTTAGACAAATTATCATCTTGCTCTGATCATCTTCTCTGCATCTGTGGAAAGCATCAATATTCCTTGCTGTCACTATTTGTCTGCTCTCTGCCTTAAGACTGTAAGTTTTTCAGGGCACAGCCTACCCTTTTCTCTGTATTTATACCCCAAGAAGACTCCAGTCATTTCATCCTGCCTCCTCTATCACATTGCTGTTGGAACAAGTGTTGTTCTTTTGATATGTAACATATTATGTCTTTCTGCAAGTCTTCATGACAGCAGAGAAGGGTATTGGTGGACACTTCAAGGACATAGCAAAGCAGTCCCTGAGCAGTGATTGGTCCAGAAAAAGATAAACACAGGTAGGATGTAAGAATGCCAGTGTGGTAGAAAGACTATTGCAGGTTATTACAAGAGTTTGTAAAACCCCCAAGAGTATACTACAGGCTAAAGTCCATTGTGAACTAAAAATCCACCCAAATTATACAGATCAAAAGCAGAATTTAAATTAAAACAAATAGTTCACCTTCATTGCATTAGGAGCCAGCAACCATGATGTTCTGCTTAAAGCGCTGTATCTCCACACTTTACCCTAAACTGCACACATTAGGCTACCCACTTGTCAGTGGCTTGTTACCTGGATACTGCAGGAAAATAAGTGTTTCATAATCAGAGGTTTTCTGGGTTCTTGTGGAGTGACTAAACTACGTTGTATAAATAAATATAGTAGCAATCTATTATCTACTTATGGATAAATAAAATTTGTTTACAGCACACAGACTTTAATTCAGGCAGATGTACAAACAGCATACTTCATCAGTTCATATTTGTTTCTTCTTCTTTTTTCCCCCAGCTCTACATTAAAAAACTGACACGATTTCTGTGAAAGCCAAAAATCCCCCAAACCTACCATTTACATTAGAAGAGGTGGGGGCTGAGGGCTGGTTTGTTGTGTCAGAGCAATACTAGAGAAACTAGAAGGAATCTGAGATGGGAAAGGTCAGTGCTGGTAAGTTTGATACTGACCATAGTCCACAACAAATGTTACTAGCTAGGTTCAATCTCTGAGCAACATGCTACAGTACTTTCATGGTGCCTTAAGCACTATGAATCCTTTCATTTTTATTCAAATATTCTGGCTTCGTCCAACTCTGGTAATTTCTGGGTTTCCTTAATGGTGTTACTTATGCAGAAATTACTAGGCTTCTCCTGGAGCTGTCACTTAGAATCACAGAATCATAGAACAGTTTGGGTTGGAACGGACCTTTAAAGGTCATGTAGTCTAACCCCCCAGCAATGAATGTTTCCAGGAATGGGGCATCTACCACCTCTCTGGGCAACCTGTTCCAGTGCCTCAACAACCTCATCATTAAAAATTTCTTCCTTATAGCTATTCTGAATCTACCCTCTTTTGGTCTAAAACGATTACCGCTTGTCCTGTAGCTACAGGCCCTACTAAAAAGTCTGTCCCCATCTTTCTTATAAGCACCCTTTATGTATTGAAGATCACAATAAGGTGTCCCCAGAGCCTCCAATTCTCCAAGCTGAACAACCCCAACTCTCAGCCTGTCTTCATAGCAGAGGTGTTCCAGCGCTTTGATCATTTTTGTGACCCTCCTCTGGACTCACTCCAATTGGTCCATGTCTTGTACTGAGGGCTTCACAGCTGGGCACAGTACTCCAGGTGAGGTCTCACCAGAGCAGAGTAGAGGGGGGGAATCACCTCCCTCAACCTACTGGCCATGCTTCTTTCGATGCGGCCAAGGATGCGGTTGGCTTTCTGGTCAGGGAGTGCCCATTGCCAGCTCATGTCCAACTTTTCATCCACCAGCACCCACAAGTCTTTCTTGGCAGGGCTGCTCTCAGTCCCTTCATCCCCCAGCCTGTGTTTATACTGGGGTTTCACCGACTCACATGCAGGACCCTGCACTTGGCCTTGTTGAACCTCATGAGGTTCACACGAGCCCATTTCTTGAGCTTGACCTGATCCCACTGGATGGCATCCTGTCAACTTCAGGCAAATGAGTTCTCCAGAGTTGCTGAGATTTTTCTCTCTACCAGAAACTCAAACCAGGAGAATTCCCTAAACTGCAGAGGACTCCTGCCACTACTTTGGTTTATGTCAGCTGGTGTCATATTCAGATGTAGCTCATTCAAACCAGAGGACAGCACTAGGACTCAGTCCCAATTGCACTTGCAGGACAGGAACATTTAACCTCAGTTTGCCCAGCATTCAACACCTTGAGACCCTGTTCTTGGATGGCTCCTAGTCATTAATGTAACAAAGATGACCACCATAAATTAGCAATGATTACCAGAGCTAACACAACTATTATGCAGAGATATACAAGAAAATTACCCATATTAAAAATGAAGACTAGATCAGAGCATTGTTAGGAAACAATAATAAATCCTTCCTGCTACAAACCATCTGTTCCTAACATGTTCACTGCTGTACTGGTAGTGACAAATTTTACAGCTGCTTATTGGAATTTAGGCAAATTTTCACTTCTCTCTGTTTTGACAAGAGTGTAATGCCTGTACGCTGATGAGGATGAGAGCTGAAGCTTGAGGTGGTAAATGGGGAAACATGCTTCAGCACAAAGCTATGGGATATAGAGTTACTTCCTCAAGAGGGTTCCTCCTCCAGAAACTTGACAACTTCCACACCAACACAATCACTGCAAAGACATGGAAAACTTAACATGGAATAGATAGAGAAAATTACATCTTTCAGAAATGGAGCAATGACAGAACTCATACAATAAGGGCAGGAAATAAAACAGGGAACAGCAGGTAAATGCAAAAACATTTCAGCTGTAGGAGGACATCTATTCATCACCTGATTCAATGTCACATATAGGGAAGTAGTAATGCCTTTAGTAGTGGCAATTCATTCAGGGATCCGGGAGCTTGCTTTACCATGAAAGGTCTGTTCTCCCAAGTAAAAAGTAATAGGACAAGAGGAAATGATCTCAAGTTACACCAGGGGAGGTTTAGGTTGGATATTAGGAAAAATTTCTTCACTGAAAGGGTTATCAAATGTTGGAACAGGCTGCCCAGGGAAGTTTTTGAACAACCATCCCTGAAGGTATTTAAAAGATGGGTAGACATGGTGCCTAGGGACATGGTTTAGTGTTGGTTTTGGCAGTGTTAGGTTACTGGTTGCACTTAATGACCTTAAAGGTCCCTTCCAACCTAGACAATTCTATGATTCTACCATAACCTCTGCTGTTTCAGTGCTAAACATCAGTAACCACATTAGATAGAAAAGCAGCTCTTCCACAGCACAGACAAGTTACATCACATAACAGTCACGGGGCCAAGTGGCACAAGCCCCAAGCTGCCTTTTTATCAAAGCAACAGGTTGGGGAAGAAACAAGCGAGTGGCAAAGAACTAACTATGTTTACACAAATAGCTGCAAATGACCAACCTTTACAAAGGCAACAGGACCACCAGCAAATGAACTTCTTTCAGACCTAAAAATTATCTGAAACTGAAGGTGATAGTATGTCTTTTGTGAGTGAAAGAACCATATGACTCCCATGAAAGAAGCTACAAGCTCCAGGAGGAAATTTAGTCCTTGTTCACAGTAGCAATAAGAACTTTTGAATATACATCAGACTGGGAGCCAAAGACCCACAAATTCAAATCCTTCCATCAGCCTTAGTACATCACTTAACTTGCCTGCTTCTTTCTCTTCAGCTATTCTGGACATAGTTATTTACTCCTCTCTTTCAATGTCATTCTTATTGGTAACTTGAAATATTATTATTGAGTTGTATTTATGTATTGCACACACAATCACATTTAAGATAGCGAATAAACTTATATGTTAGAAAAGTATCAGTTCTTTAGTTAAGCATATAAGGTTGAAACTTCACATATCAACGTGTGTCGACTATCAAAACACTGCCACGAGTCCATATCTCTTTTGATGTAAAAGATCAACATAAGAAAATCCTTCCCTGCAGGGCCTGAGATAGATTTCCATGTTAGAGATAGTATATTCTTAGCGTTCAATAGTAAATTAAATTGTAGCTGTGAAACTGTTTATACTAGTTTGTAGTAAATTAGAGCAGTCCACAAGCTGGGAAAAGAATATTCCAGACTTCTTTTTAAAATGGCCCCAACAAACACAAAAGACAATGCAAGAATAAAAGTATTCTACACTGTGATGCCAAATCTGACTGGATGAATAATCCAGACTGAAAATCACATTACTAAGAATTACAAGTACGATGTATACCTGGAGTTTTAGAAATGTGGAAGGTCTGCTGACATTTTTAAGAAATATTGTGTAAACCCAAATTAAAAGACGTGCTACAATAACCAGGTATAGAAGGAAAGAATCAAGGCTGTGGAATCAGCCTACTACATTTCTGAACTTCTGAATCCATAACCAGGCACCCTTAGCATTTTCTTAATATACTTTTTCATCAGAGATGCACAGTATATGAACCAAAATAGGGTCACAACAGCAGTTTCTGCTGCCAAGCATTAGCATACAGTGTACTTTCCAGTTCATTTTTCTCTCTTAATAGTCCTATCTAGCCATGATTGGTATCATTTCCACTGCAAACTCTTTTTGCAGTATGATTGCTTCACTGGGAACTTGCCATGTTATTTTGATGAGGAAAAGAAATGCTTTATTACATAAGAAAGATGGGTCATTTGAAAAAATAATATAAGCATCGCTTTCTTAAGGCTGGAGAAAACAAAGGTCCCTGTGATATCCAAAATACCCATATTTTTTTTCCTTAAAGATATAGTATGGATTAGACATCACAACCTGTTTATACGGTGCAAAATGGAAACTATGTTTTTATGATTCCCATGAGGCTCTGTACAGACCTGTTTTCCCTTGTCCGGGGTTGGGGGGTTGTTTCCTTGTTTCCCTGATGAGCTGAATCCAAGTTGCACAGAGCCATCACATTCAAATTAGCGAGAGTATTACCCAAATTGGATACAGGTGTTTGGTAAACTTTCTATTTGGAAGTAGTAAACATCACACATTGTGACTATTAAAATATAAAAACACATCTACCATAAATTTATAAAGTCTGTTTTAACCAATATGACTCCCTAGCATGTGAAGTCTTCACTTACCAGGGAGGGACAATTGCTTCACAGAGTGGATTACAGCAACACTGAACTATGCTGTGGAATTCAGGAAAAAATTGGTTCATAAATAATTCCAAATATCAATTTTTATTAAGTGAAATATAAGGTTTCACCAAAAGCACACCTATAATTTTATATCTAATCTGGAATCCACCATACGTGATAATTGAGGAATGAGAAACAGTCATAATATTGTTCAGAATAATTTCATAATATCTAAGTTTCTTTTCTTTATATCAAGCTGTTAAGAAGCCTTTAGATCGTATCTTCATGTTTTTCTTGTTCACAGACATTATGACTAGATACTTGCATTAAAAAGGTATGGCTGAGTTCTCCATGCAATTGCATCAATTGAGAAGCTATGGACTTCAGTAAAATTCAAACACAGCAAAAGCTGCTTTTAGGTATATTTGTTTCATAATTTCCGTTTTGCAGCTCAGCCAGATCGTTTTGTTAATCAACATTGCCAACATATGCTAAAATCCCAGAGAGGTAACTGTTGATTTAATGGAGAGGGAAAGGTTATTTTAATCAGAGGATGGATGACAGTACACCACAGAAAGTGTACTGTAGCCAAAGGGATCAGTTTTTAGCAAAGCACTGGAACATAGTATAACTTAGTTATAACTCCCATCAGACACTGCAGAACCTTACACAGACTCAGGTTCTTAATGAGCTGGTTGGAAATTAAAAATTAACTCCAATGTAACAATGTTTTGTTCTGATTGTTCAAAAAATTTCAAGTCTTGACAACATCAACTTTTACACTGAATAAAGCAAGAAATCTATGGGAAATTCCTGGCCAGTATTAACAGCAAATTAGACTAGGAATAATGATTCCATTTTCCTTTTGATTTTTTTTTTTGTACAGAAATAGAATATGATGAAATTACTTCTATATGAGTACCTAATTTGTTTTCAGTCTACTGCAGTATTCTCTTCCACCTCCCACCACGCAAGTATCTTCACCTCATTTCCTCATATCCCCTGAAATCACAACCACCCTCCTCTGCTGGAGTGACCTAGCAGCACCAGTAAAGAAATTAATCCAGTTTCTGAAATTTTTTTAAAGGTGCTCTAGTATGGCTTTTAGCCACGTTATGTTGCTTGATCAGGCCATTATCAAAATTTCCATCAAATCCTTTTGCACCAGGATTTTCTGGCAAAATCCATTTCCAAGACCAATCTAAATGTCATAAAATAAAATGAAATTAAATAAAATGAAATTAAATAAAATGAAATGAAATAAAATGAAATGAAATAAAATGAAATAAAATAAAATAAAATAATACAAAATAAAATAAAATAATACAAAATAAGCAGACAATGGGGGAGAAGGATAAGCTATAGACAATAGAGCAAAGTCATTAACAAGATTAGAGATTCATAATACTGTGTGGTTTTACTGTGTAGAAAAAAACATCATAATTACATCAGTAGGAAATGAAATAAATTCTAGAATCTTTCAGGAGTGCAATATTCAAATGCTAAGAACAGGTAATAGTGCTTAGCTTAAAGCATTTCTCAGTACAGGGTAAGAAGAAAGATCCAGAGGCTTCAAAAGATGTTGTCTACCCTTCATCAGAACATGCTGATACCTCTAAACAGTAACTGAGGTTGCCACACAACAGGCAGCCACAAAAGCCCAGGAACCCTCTGAACCACAGCTGTGTAGGACTGTGCCATCAACACTGTTAAGAGGAAATTACAATTTCAAAAGAATAACATCCCTATTGTTACCTTTATTTCAGCACCCTTCTCGAGTACTACTACCATGCTTGCTAGCTTCATTTTTGTACCAAACTGCATACAGGCATAAGACCTCAGAAAACTCTATGCTACCTCCCACCAGGGTTGCCAGGAATAGGCACAACTTGACAAAAAATATGTAATTCTTAATGTTAAAAAAAAATGGGAGGGGGGAGAAGTAAGTTAAAAAAAAAAAGAAAAAGTACTGTAGAACAGGTAGGGTTCATCCTGCAGATGATTTTATCCCTCTTTAAGCCTCAGGTAACATCCATTGCTGGAGACAGGACAGCGAGCTCACGGGAAAATGAAGATATTCTGTTTGTCAGGACTGATGTTCCCTTTCAGTTGTACCCCTGGGTTTTGTGACATTATCAAATTACCTGGGCTGTGTGCCTCTATCTCGTGTCAAAAAAACATCCCAACTGAATTATAGCTTCACAATGCACAGTTGGGTGAACAAAATTCTGAATGTAACAGGTACATACTTATTACTTAATTGTTAAGAATTTCAGCAACTGATGCTTAAATAACATTCAAGTAACTGGCTAACTTAATCAAAATTCAATTTTTATTTGAAGAGATTTAGACCTTTTCCTTTAGTCTTCCCTCTTTTTGCTTCAATGATTACAGTGTAAGTTATTTTCATATTGATTATATTCCTCATTAAACCCACACCCTCATCTCCTATGTGACATATTGAAACTGTAACAATAGCAAACTTTGTTTCTTCAGCAAATCCATTGTTTATTACCTTGTTTTCCAACAAAACAGAAAATCTATGGCTCTAGTTCCACACTTTGCTGTGAGGCCCATACGCTATCACCAAAGCAGAACAAAAAATGGGTGCAATCACAAGTAGATACTTGTATGTTTAGAGACTCCTCCCTTGTGTCAAGACATCAGACCTGTCTTTAAATTACCTCAGCTATGGGGACCACCCAAGCAGCAGTAGCCTGAGCTTTAAAACAGGTGAAATCCTCCTCCTCCACAGTTAGGCTACCATTTTTTTCTGAAGTAGGTAGTATGGTAGCCTTCACACTATGCTCACTTCACATGTAAGCATCACAGTGTTACTTCTGGTACCATGGGATTTTGGGATCCTACGGAAACAACAGTCCAGTCTGACTACACAGATCACTTCTCATAGCCTTTTGCTGTGGATACCTTTGTTGGGGTGTTGGAAGCCAATGACAAAAAAAAGTTATTAAAATGGTGTCACCCCTTTCTCTATCCACACTGCTCTCTGTAATGTCAATAGCCTCCACCCTGGAGCAACAGAAGTGACATCAGTCCTCACTTCCCTTCCAAGCGCAACACACACGTGAACCCAAGGCCATTGAAAGCTTTGCGTCTTTCCTTTTTTTCAGGTGGTAAAAGCTCATCCTGAGTGAACCCACTCCCCTGTTAGCAGGTATATTCTCTCTTTGAGAAGAACTACTGGGCTGAAACGTTGTTTCTGGAGAGCTCAGAGACACCTCTAGATCATAGGGCAGCCGAGGTGCACCCGGCCTGGCTGTTGGTAAGAATACACTACTATGACTGCCCAGGCCCCTACCTGACTTTTTGCATAGACGCTCGTCTAACACACCCCTAAATCACAATAATGGTAATCCCCCTATGCACTACTTTTTTGAGGGTTTTGTCATGGGAGCTCAGTCACACAGGACTCAGAGGTCACTTTAAAGAAGGCCAAAAGGCTTTATTACTCAAAGAAGCTATGTATTATTCTAGCGCAAACTAGGAAATGTTATTTTTTTAAAAAGCAAAACTCTGAGCAATTTAGTCAGACAGGTCAGAAACAAAGTATTGGTTTATAAACAACTCTGCCTGCCATGGCAGGCACATTCTTCCTCCAACCATTGCTCCCAGAGAGCCCAGTGGCATGCAGCCCGTTGCAGCCGGTGCTGCACTTTCCCCGATTACTCCTAAGGACATTCTCCTTGCCTCATGCCTCAATCCCTGACTGACTGCTGTCGCCTCCCTGCAGGCGCTTTGCAGAAGCAACGGTCTTCTATCTCCTCGCTGGAAATTCACCTGCTCTGCGTCTCAATGAAAGAATCTCCAAGCCGATCACAACAGGTCTTCTCCTGAGTTCGCTCAACATACAGTTTCCCACCCTCTGAAGGGGCTTAACTGAGATGTTCTTTTTGCAAAGGCGCATAGCATGTTGCAGAGAATAAGCAAATGAAAGAGAAACTGAACTATCCCAGAGATACCCAGGAAACACAGAGACAACTGCCTCATCTACCTGGGATGGGTAGTGCCCAGCATCTCCCAGCAGAGTAATGTGGCAGATGTAAGTGCTCTATATTCTCAGCAAGTTTGTAGACAATCCCAAGATGAGTGATGGGGTTGACACACCTGAGGGATGGGATGCCATCCAGAGGGACCTGGACAAGCTCAAGAAGTGGGCTCGTGTGAACCTCATGAGGTTCAACAAGGCCAAGTGCAGGGTCCTGCATCTGGGTTGGGGCAACCCCCAATATAAACACAGGCTGGGGGATGAAGGGACTGAGAGCAGCCCTGCCAAGAAGGACTTGTGGGTACTGGTGGATGAAAAGTTGGACATGAGCTGGCAATGGGCACTCCCCGACCAGAAAGCCAACCGCATCCTTGGCTGCATCGAAAGAAGCATGGCCAGTAGGTTGAGGGAGGTGATTCTCCCCCTCTGCTCCACCCTGCTGAGACCTGCAGTACTGGGTCCAGAGGAGGGTAACGAAAATGATCAGAGGGCTGGAACACCTCTACTGTGAGGACAGGCTGAAAGTTGGCACTGTTCAGCCTGGAGAAGAGAAGGTTCCAGAGAGACCTTATACCAGCCTTTCAGCACTTAAAGGGGGCTTGTAAGAAAGATGGGGACAGACTTTTTAGTAGGGCCTGTAGCTATAGGACAAGGGGTAATGATTTTAAATGAAAAGAGGGTAGATTCAGAATAGCTATAAGGAAGAAATTTTTAATGATGAGGTTGTTGAGGCACTGGAACAGGTTGCCCAGAGAGGTGGTAGATGCCCCATCCCTGGAAACATTCAAGGTCAGGATGGAATCACTGGAAGGTTCAGCATTTCTCTCCTGAGTGTCATTTCAGTGTCATCTTGTGAAACACTGCTCTGGGAGACAGGATAAAAAATGAAAATGATTTTTTTTTAAAAAAGGGGCCAGGCCGAAGTTCTTTAGTCAGGAGCTTAATCCAGGTATCTTTTCAAGGAAAACAAATCAAAGAAACAGGTTTTGTACCATGTTTCGTGGGCCATATCCATATGCCCTCTAACTTCAGCAGACTTCATATGTTTCTGCCATGATCTTATTTCTATCCAGCCTTTCAACCTACCCTTTTTGTTTTAGGACCCTCTAGCTCATCTAGTGTCCAGTTTCATGGCTCCAAGCTTTGTTTTCTCATCCCTTTTCATTCAGATGAACCAACAAATGCAGTGCTGTGTGGCCTCTCCCTTGGAGGCTCAGCTGCCTTCATCTCAGGGACCAATGGTCAAATGCAGACATGGCCATGCTGTGCAGAGGAGAGGTAGCACTGCAGACAAAAGCCAATTTAGCTCTTGCACATGCAGCATCCTTTTTTTTTCTCTCCACTGCCTTTGCTGCTTTTGACTGAAACAATAGGGAACATCTGTACGGCTCAGACACATGAGAGACATTGACCACCTTGTTCTTGCTTTCCAAGGTAACAAAATAAGCACTGTCCCTAATGAAAAACTACTTCTCTAAATCTTATTAGACTCAAGAATAATCTTTCCACTGACCTGGACAGATTTTGAGTGAGACCTTTTAGTGCCCAGTGCGGGATGCAATGGACCTACAAAGCAATCTGACTACAGACATGCGGCTGCTTAGAGCAATTGCACAATCTAGAGCAAGGGAATGGTGCCATTTTTCAAATACAGCAGTATCTAGAGTGAAAAGAAGGAACACAACAAAATTACAGTTAGATAGTGCTTTTTTGTTTCTAAATGAATTTTATTGACTTTTTCAAATGTTATGCTGTGCTCCTTGCAATTTTTCTGTCCTCTCTGTCCTTTATCCATTAAAAGGTCTATTGATCCATTGATTTACAGTTGAAAATTATCTTGTTTTAATGGGTTTAAGGTTTTTCTTGTTTTAGTGTTTGTCATCAACAGGGTCTGTCTGTACAATATGCCTTTGGCTGAAAAGGAGTTTATTACCCCATAAAAATGTCCTCCGCTAAATAATAAATAAATTCAACCTCCGTTATTTTATGATTCTCTTTGTTTGTTTGTTTGGTTTTTTTAAATTTGGGGTGAATATTTATGTTTCAGAAATAAGAGAGGCTGCTGTCACAAAACCTTTAGGTGCCCCTGTATATACAATATAGTCACTTATAAGATGCGTTTGGCCACAGTGACCCACTAGTGACCTAGTTCTTCTAAAGATTAAAGCCAAGATTGCTGAGTGAGTACAAACCTAATGTTCATCCGCAAAGAGAAGAAGATATATACAGATATGTGTGTGTTTGGGTCTCCATGTTTGTGTCTATGGGAAGGAAATTGTTTAAACATTACAAACAGCTCAGTACTATTTTTTTTCCTCATACAAAATCACTACTAAAGTCAACCCAAATTTGTATTTTAAGATGGCACAGTTTGGCCTAAAATGAATGCCAATAAAAGAAATAATCTGAGCCAGATAATCAGCTCATTCTACACTCCATCCTGCCTGCATGTTCAGGACTTTATACTAACTTGGGTGACCTGCAGATATGGTCAAATTGGCTACTGCAGGACTGACGGTCAACTTCTGCAAGGATCTGCAAAAAAACAGTTCTCATAATCATGCCATAAAAGCAAGTCTTACACTCTTCTCTATCTAATTTCCATATCCTTTGGCTTTTTTAACCACAAAATGATGCCATACCTGTGGCTCACACACCAGAAGCCCACAGGCTCTTGGTAGTCATTGTGGACCCAGACCATCAGATGAGGCATAGCAATAATCAATCAGTATATCACTACACGAAGGGGTATGGCTTATGTGCTCTGATTCATGCAACTGCTGTAGTGCATAGGCTACTTAATGGATCAGCTTTTTCAAGTACAGTTGTCCACACAGGCTGTGGGCATCTGGGGAAATTTCTGAGCCAGAATTGAGAGATGTCTGCATCAAAACAAATCTTGTTCAGCTGCTAACTCCTCGACTGAAAAGTCACTCCAATTTTTTCTCCTGTAAGTACTATGATTACTTCCCCAAGCCCAGTGTCAATGATACCATCATTTTGAAATGCCTTTCTTCTGAAGTTTTTTCTCTCTATGCACAAAAATACACCTAAAACCAAAGCTGAACTCCCATATTAACAGTCATTGCCTAGTGTATTGCTCTACCTTATGCTTGCAGAGCCAAGACAAATATGACTTGCCTTTTTCCAGAAAAAGACAAAGCACAGCCTTGACAGCAGTAAAATGGCAGTCACATTTTTAATCAAACATTCATAACATTTTTCTCTTGCCCCTGTGCAATTTTCCTAGCAGAAAAGTGTACTGGCTGGATTATTTGCTGAAATGTTATGTTTCAAATAAAGATTGCTGAGGGAAAGTTAAAATCAGCTATTGGCGGAGAAAATAGCTATTTACAAAGTAAATAGCTGATTTTAACAGTCCCCTACTAAACACCAAAAAGACCCATGTCTATGACTAGCTCCCTAGATCAGGGGTGCCCTTAGTAAATCAAATGTGTTTCAGTTGAGAACAGTTTTCTTCTCCACAGGTATCTAGGAAAAATAATTCGTAAGGCAGTCTCTGGAGTGTTTACACAGAAAATCAGCATAAATATGGACACTGAGATGTTTCCTCTGGGCTTATCAAAAAAAAGCTGTAGTAAATGAAGTATTTGCAGGAACTATTTTATAAGCAATAAGTGAATTAAATAAAATCTTGAGTACGTGTGGACAATTCACAAGCAGGAAAATGTAATATAACTAATAAATAACTTTTTTTTTTCAGGGTTCATTTACTTAACAGTTGTTCCAGCCCACTACAGGAAACACAGAATTAAAAAAATATTTAAAAAAATTTAAAAAGGATTAAAAAAAATCCAGTTTCAGTAGTCCCAGCCTATGTGACACAAGTGATACTTTGTTTCATAAAGCTCAGTCAAGGTACCATCCAGTTTACATAGTTTAGATCCTACCTTCTGATAGTTTTACAGAATTCCCTTACGGCCTTTAACTGATAACCACACAAACTTGCTCACTTGGACAGCTAGATCAAAGTACTTGTCTGTACTGCCTCCTTCTTTCAAAATTCATTCAATTTCCATATTATTTAAAAGCAAATGAATTTTTACAAATAAAGAGAGCAAAGCCCAGCAAATCTGTTTCTTTCCAATTCAGAAAATATTACATATAGTTCCAAGACTGTATTTTTATTAAAGAAAAGCAAAAGTTTGGCTGTTTTCAAATTGTTACTACTATCAACATACATACATGTCAACTGTATGATCTGACACATACAGCAAAAACATTTCAGCAACATAGGTGCTCAGACAGGCTTGTGCCTGGCTTTGGAAAAATTTCCATCAACACTTGGGTCAAAGTTACAGTTAAATAAATTGCCCCTATAAAAACATATTTCCTTCAAAATTGCATCTTTCAACATAGGATGGGAGAAGGTGTGACACAACATGAAGTCCTTGTTCATTGCAAATTTCCCTACAGCCCAGACCGGGAAACTTAAGGACAGATTTAAAGAACATTGATAAGCCAAACAGCTCCTAATGTAAGGTAGAGATGTTTATGTTTAACTGTCTCAAAAAACAGTGTGCAAGGAAGTGAAAACAAGTATGAGCTGCTGACGCAGAGAAGAGGGGACAGCAGTGTTTCATGACGTGTAGGACACCTTCCACTACAAAGAAAAGCCTCTCAAATACTGTATTGCTCAATGGAAAATGACAGAGCAACATAAACGGGCATGTCACAGAGAGCTTGGTCATGATACACTTTTTGGTTCAACAGTATGTCAAGGCAAATAAATCTTTCCTTACTATGAAGAAGTAAATTCTTACCCAATGCTCTAGAATTGAGTATAAAGTATTCAGGATATAGGACAGGAGGCCATGTGTGCATCATTTAATGATATAGTCCAGTTCACGTGCGTGATTTGATCCTGCATCCCCTGAAGCCAGTAAAATTCCCATATGCAGCCTTTTCTCCCTTGTTTCCCAGCAATCCTACCAGTCTTGAACTTTACAAGAATGCACAGACACGTAGGAGATGGATCTAAAATATAGTGAAGATTATTCTGTAAAGTTGTTGAAATTTCTGCGTATAAAAATGCATTATACCAAAGGCTGTCCAAGCTTTATGCTAATATGCTGATATCAGCTTGCTTTCTCCTCAGACATTTCCAATCTGAAATATGACCATCTTCCCACTGGCCATCCACTTGTGTTTCAATACACTTTATTCCCAGACTCACTTATAAAGTATGTTTAAACCGGATAAAACTCCATTTTCTGTTAAAACACATAATTTTAAGTACTCTGTTAGCTTTCATTCTCATGCCCTTCCATTAACAGTTTTGAAAAGTTTCCCTTTAGTAGTTGGACAATAATTGTATTAGCAGAACACACTGTGCAAGGTTTTTTTTTCTAGGATATGCAAATTGGGTATACTAGCTAAATCTTCTTAGGAGAGTGTACTGACATTTCAGATTATATTATAGGATTGTAGAGACAAAACCTTGTAAGAAGCTTTGCAATGGCTACAAGACTTACAAGAAGCTGTTTTATTTGTTGTATTTGGCCTATATTAATACTCTGTACTCATATGTACACTTTATGCACATAAATTCTCACACCTCTTTCAAAGATTACATGTGTTATACTCCTTTTTCTGTAGCTCATATTTCCCATAGCAAAATTATTTTCCTACTGCCTTCATTTCATCTGAGAAGAAGGATGACTAAAGCATTGCACTGGAACTCAGAAAATGCATTTTAAGTTGTGTGTTTCAGCAGTTTCCTTGCACCTTTGGATAAGTTACAGTCTTCATGTACCACTCACCTATATGTATAAAATGACAGAAGTCTACCTCTTTTCCCTTTTTT